>QJNX01000107.1:0-174610 GCA_004155925.1 Monosporascus sp. MG133 | reverse complement strand
AGCCAAGACCATCGACAGCACCATCGATGGTCTTGGCTCGTCCGGTAACTTTATGGGGACTTTGTGCCGTAAATGAGATGGTTTCTGTGGAAATCCTACGGTTGCGGATTACCGGTATCGCGTATTTGGAATTGCGTAGCATGCTATCTCGATGAACGGTAACTGGAGAAGCCGTGGGAACGATCGAGACTGGCGAGGGCTCGCAAAGCCTTTTATACGCACTTAAGGTTTACCCTTAAGGTTTATCCTTCAGGTTTATCCTTAAGGTTTATCCTTAAGGTTTATTACAGCCAGCGGGCATAAGGTTCATCAGGGTCGAAGCTTGTCGGCAACCACGCATTCGGCTTCAGAGTAAGGTTCTATGGGACTGAGGTATACAATCTATCTTAACCGTAAAAACCATTGATTAGTTATCGTGTTCGAAGATACTGGGTATAATATCTATCGTGTGGATTATATGTGTAATGATTTTCTGTGTATTTGGCTCAGCCTGGAAAATAAGGCTTAAACCTAGATCAACCTTGCATTTCCAAAGTATCAGCGGACTGCCCCACCTAGTCTGGCGTACAGAACCTACCCCTGATTGTCATGGTCAGCCTTTGAATTACCCTGCCTGGAGCTTTCACCTCGAAGGCTGGGATCGCGACTCTGGTCTCCGTAGTGGGAACTGCTGTATTAAATGTATCTGCGGGCCTCTTGTACACGTTGGATATTGGATCGAATCCCGGCGAATGGATCGGGTACCGGTTCGTTTGCGGATTCGGAGTGGACATTGTGTTTAGGTGCTTGTAATTGTTGGTCAGGGTTATTCAGGTGCCAAATACATCTCGTCTGTGATCGCCATCACCTTGTGTAAGTTGTTGCCAGTCTTTCCCGTGTGGGGAATGAGGCGAAGCCCCGACAGCAGTCTGACGTTAAGAAGTTCTTCGAACAGTCGGAGGCGCTTTTTTCGTCTCGGCCGCACAAGCTGCCTTCGTCAACCGACTTATCAAAACGCTGCGTGCGACAGCGCCTAATCTCGACCCCCTGGTGGTAGTAGGCAGGGGCGCTACGGACATTCGAAGGGTGTTCCCTGCCAGACAGACCCCCAGAGTCCTTGTCGCGTATGTGGATGGCGCAAAGGCTGCTTTTGCGATTGATGTCGCGGCGGCCGGCCTTTCATTTATCGCAACCTTGTTCAGCAGCTGGGGACGTCTTAATATCAAGGTGTCGGAGAAGGCTGACAGTGCCGCTGAGTCATCCTTAGCTTCGAACTCCTGATTCCAGGGCTCGACAGTTCATTCCCAGCGGGCAGTAGCTGAATTTCGTTTTCATATATACCAGTATTATGAAAATGGGACTTCAAACCTTCGCCTCCTTGTTCGTCCATGGCCCAAGATCGACATGGACGCGGCGATACGGCGCCCGGGGCAGCTGTACGGTGGGCCACTCGAGCCGGCCCAACGGCTCATAATGGTGCCTGCTAGCCCCGTCGTTGATATACCTTCCCAGGAGACGACAGCCGCTGAAGACAAACGTACGGTAGACAGATCTTGCTGTTCCCCACATTCTGCCGTCATCCGCAGCGGGCTTTAGCGGGGGTGCCTGTGCGTAGCGTGGATTGTCTGGCACACCTCCCGGCAGACACCATTCCCTCCAACGATAGCCGGGAGGATCTGACGAAGCCATAGAGTGAAGAGGGTGCGGGAGAAACGAGGGCCGCTTCGGATCGCAGTGGAGGCTTCTGGAACCCCACGCTCCGAGCGCCGCGTGTGCGTAAGACCCGACAAGATCCCCCGTGATGTCGGCAGAGATGAAGATGAGCGAAGGACCTGCGTCTTCCCCGTGTCGAATAGGTCTCTAGAGCCGCTGGCTGACGATACCATCCATTCCCCGCTGTGGCACCGCACCACCAGCCAATGCTACCAGGCCCAGGAGCATGCCCCATTCGACTATCAGACACCTTTTAGATGGCCGCCATCAGCGCGGTCATCCACTATTGCTTTCCCTGATGGTGATACCGAGTTATAGCGCCGTAACGCTTGGGGACATTGAGAAATTATACGATTGATGGTCTTGGCATTCGTTTGATGCATCATGCTTTAGTCGATTGCATTAACGCTATGGTTCGCAAAGATTTTGTTGCTGCCTGATGTTGGTGGCTCCACGCGATATTTAAACATCGAACACATTGAATATCTACGCATTTCTTAGGACTAATCGTAGACCACTGACCATAGTTGGTACCATTTTCTACGAATTTGCAAGATGTCGAATACGAACCGCCAAACGAAACTCGGCGTGTATGCTCGATGGCGGCCGTTGACCGAGTCCGAGGGCGCTGATGACCAGATTGAACGGAGCAGTGTTGCAAACGACAGGGCATTGCTATCCGTTTCCATGAAAGCAAATGATCGTCCTTGGACAAGCCCTTCCGCCTTTAAGGCTGTTTTCGAGCAAGAAGACGGCAATGCGACGGTATACGACGCCATCGTAGCGCCTGCTATCCCCGAAGTTCTTGCAGGTCACAACTGCAACTTCTTCGCCTATGGCCACTCGGGGAGCGGTAAAACCCATACCATCATCGGATACGACTTCGAGAAAGACGAGAATCTTGGTCTATGCCTTGCTGCCGGCCGAAGGCTATTCCAAGAGTTGGATTCCCTGAACCAGCTCGATGATGGATTCGGACTTGGAATTGGCTTCAGCCTCTTCGAGCTACGTAAGAACACTGCGTTTGATTTGTTGAACGGACGCACCGAGTGCCATATCAGAGAAGGCCCCGACGGCAAGACTCACATTCGCGGGCAAACCGAGATTCTCGAAGGAGGCAAGGTCAGGGTGCGTCCCATTGCTCAACGTCCATGCTGGACCTTCGAGACTCTGCGGGAAGGGTTGAAGCAGAGCCTCGGAAAACGTTCCGTGGGATCATCAAGCATCCACGACCAGAGCTCGAGGACGCACGCGGTCTTGAAGCTCGAGATCATCAACAAGCAGCTCGTGGAGGCAAGAGGCGTCTTGATCGATCGAGAGTCAGAGTTAGTACCGGTCGGCAAGCGGGCAACCGATATTAGCATTGAGGAACAGTCCAAGGGCGTCATTCGCAATGCTGAAGGCATCTGGGTCTCTAATCCAGCAGGTCAAGTCAACCAGGCACGCATCGACGAAGCCGAAGCGGAGAAAGCAAAATACGAGGCACGTGTCGCAGCTGCCGAGGAACACATCAATACTATATTATTGTCCAGCAAAGCTCAGTGCTTAGGTGCAAAGATGGTGTTTGTCGACCTTGCCGGAGCAGAGTACCACCACGAAAAGGGTGCCCAAGCACCCGTCGCGAAGCAGACTTCTCAAGAGCGTCAGGAAGGCCGCCAGATCAATACTGACTTGCTCGCCCTGAAGGAAGTCATCCGTGCCTGGTCAACCAACCAATCGAGGATCCCTTTCCGATCATCGCCATTGACAATGGTCTTACGCGAACATTTCTTAGGCTCCAAAGATGGGACATCAGCTATGATAGTCACCGTCTCACCTGCGAAAGGCCAATATTCAGCTACTTTGAATTCTCTCAAGTACGGCAGCTTAGTAGGCGTGGCGAGTTCATGAGAGACATGTGAGGGACTGTAATAGGAATCGATAATCTTACTCTTGCATCACTGAGCCAGTATGAATTCATTGTCCGAACCGTGAGAAGCGGGGTTGGTTTCAACCAAGCTGCCCGGATGCAGCTGAGCTGTTCTACGTGTCAGACGTGGTAGCAGCCACCGTGTATCCCGCATGGGCTACGAGAACCCAACGCATTCCGGGTGTTTTCACGCTCTGAGCCCTTAGGAGCCGTTTTTGTAATTTTGACCACAGTATACTCCGAGGCGTGAGGTGAAGATCGAGGCCAATGTATTTCTTTCCCATCGGCAAGAATGGCCGCTGGTTACCAGCGCTTGGGGATAGGGACCTTCCAGGAACAGGCTGGCCCCCCCGGAGTTGTCAAGCAGGCTGTTCTAGATGCTCTCAATGCTGGCTATCGCCTTATAGACACAGCTATCATGTACGGAAACGGCGTCGTCGAGAGAGCAGTTGGAGATGCCATACGAGAATGGGGTGGTCCGCGCGAGAATATCTGGGTAATGTCGAAGCTGTATGAAGAAGGACTACCTAGGTATCCTGACACGGTTTATAGCTGACGTATACTGACAGTGCAAATGCTCACCATCACGCTCGCGACGTCAGAGCCGCGATTGACCTGAGTCTTCAGAATCTAGGATTGGAATACAGTGAGGACACCGCTACCATCTCTTGGTTAGCACTGACATTACCTACCAGTCGACCCCTATCTAATGCATTGTACACCACCTAAGCGAGTGGCTTTTCGAAGACTTTGGGTTGACTCAGGGCACAGATCCGGTAGCATATCGGAGGGCAGGAGACCATCCAGCAAACTGGGAAACCCCCCGCCACGCAGACTGGAAGGTAAGACGCCTATATTCAAATGAGCTTTTAGATAGAACATGCTTATGCTCTCGCCGTTGGACCCCCTAAAGCCCATCATCAATGTTGGGCTTTCATTTGATTATACCTGGAAATGAGAAACAATGGAGACGCTGTATCGGCAGGGAAATTTTGAGAAATCGGCATGGACTCGTTCACCTGACCGAGTTTGTTTCTCGCTAATTAGCTGTCAGGGGTCTCTGACTTCTCCATGCTGAAAGTTCAAAAGATCCTGAGGACTGCAACAATTCTTCCTGCCGTTAACCAAGTAGAATTACACCCTTAAGCTCTAGCCTGGCGTTCCATTTCGATTGCTGATTTAACCAAATCGACCGGATACCTTCCCAAGTACGAGATGACCCGGTTTTGCAGGGATCGTGATATCTGCGTGCAAGGGCACTCGCCTCTTGGAGGTAGCCCGGTTGCACAAGTGGCACTGCATAGTCACATCGCAGTACCAATTGAAAGCGAAGTCGTACACTAACCTTTAGATATCAGTACCCCCATTTGAAGTTGACTGAAGGTAGATATGTGCACTGGCTAGGGAGCGCGGAGTGTCCCCGGCGGTGGCCCTCTTAGCGAGGGCGACGGGACGAGGCACCAGCGTTGTCCCAAAGTCATATTCGAGGGAGCATATCAAGGAGAATATGGCAGCCCTGAAGCTTCCAGATGAGCAAGGCATGCAACGGATTGACGCCGCTCACCGGGGCAAGAACGCATTCGATTTATGGCACCTCGCATCCTCTTCGGATTTGATATTTTCAACGAAAAGGCAGAAGAACCTAAATTGGCGTATGCAGCCCCAGCTACACCATCGGCCTTGAAAATAGCTCCTTTAGAAGCTTACGAATATGGAAATGCCACGACACCTGTGACGGGGGGGGAATATGCTCTGGGAGAGTCTTAATGAACAGGCAGTGGTAAGGCGGGAGGTCGACGGATGCTAGGACTAGCATTTACCGATATATAATGATATCATTGATCATTCCTGAGTCGGGACTTGGTAAAGCCGAAATTGTTAATGAAGTTTGTGATAGAAGTTTTCAAAGAGAATTGCCATCGAGAACAAACGTGGCGTCCGACCCGAAAAAGTGAGAGAAGGAGAGCAAACACCAAGACAATTTACCAGAGCAGCTAAAGATCCTACCGTACTCCGTAGAGCTACAGTACTGTACCGTAATTACACAGACAGATCTCGCTATAACCCACATTTTGCCGTCATCCACAGCGGGCTTTAGCGGGGTGAATACCTATAGGGCTAGCTAGACACAGTGGGGCTGCATCCTCATCCAAAAAATTTCCATTCAAGAAACCATCCAAGCATTCCTGCTTTGCGCATCACAACGCCTAAGTTCAGAGCCGGAATGCACTCATTGGTCCAATCCAATGCCTGGGTAGGCCTGAAGCTTCCCTCAGGGAATATAAAAACACTTCAGGTCGTCCCTAATACGTTCGTCGCTCCCAAAAGTAGACCCTCGTGCCTTGGCTAAAACCTCTCCAGGACAATATCACTAGGAAAATATGGATCGTTTCCTAGCAATCTGATTATCCAACGACCGTATCATCTCACATACGAGCTCGAGGACAGGAGGGAAACGGAAAATTTCAATCGCTTGCGCGTGGTGCCGGCGGCCGAGCTGTATAGCGATATTCTATCCTCAGGGACATCGTCGACCTCTCCGGGAACCGCGACTCCAGCCCCCGAAGACGACGATGGCGCGACCGCAACACCCATGGGTGTCGAGTATTCTCTTGTCGACCCCGACTCGGGCGTCGTGGTCGCGAAGACGGACCGTGCGCAACTAGATGTCTCGGCGCGCCAGACCCTGAGCATGGAGGAGATCGAGCAGCTCAAGAGAGACGCCACGGACGCGGGGAAGGACTTGATTGCGAAGCTCATGCTGTCGCATACGGCCATCGACCAAAAGACGCAGTATTCTCTCGCTAAGTATAAGCTGCTGAAGACGCGTAAATACATTCGCAGGTTCTGCGTGCTGCCCCTGGACGTGCCGATGCTGGGCAACTGGCTCCTGGAGGAAAAAGATCCTGCCAAGATCCTGGAGATGCGAGAGGAGATGATCGCCCTGCTGGGCTGCTGGGCTAATGTGCATTTTGGCGGTAAGGACCGGTGCGAGAACGGTGAACCCGAGGCGGACTCTGAGAACAAGGTAGCGGACGGTGAAAACAAGCGAGAGTCGGAGCCGACAGCAGGGCGATGGCTTGTCGTGGATGATACAGGTGGCCTCCTGGTAGCCGCCATGGCAGAGAGGATGGGGGTGCTTTACCCAGCCGAGGCTGATGACTCTGCAGCCGCGAAACAACAGCCAAGTTCACCGCAGATGAAAAGGGGAGAACTCGTTGGTCAAGTCGAGTCGAACATAAACGTCACCGCTGAAGACGCGCAACGAGCAACCGAACAGGACACGTCCAAACAGACGGAAACCCAAGAAGGCGAACAAGCTGTGGTTAAAGCAACCCAACCCACAAGGAAACGACACGCAGGAGACAAGCATAGACACGACGACCTGCACGTACCATACGCACGCTCGAACACCCTCACTCTCATCCACGCCAACTCGCAGCCCAACCTCAGCTACCTGCGGTACTTCGACTTCGACCACACGAACCCGAACCAGGGGCTCGACCACCCGCTCGCGAGGCACCTGATGACACTCTCGTGGCTACAGCTCCTGGAGCCGGAGCTCGACAGCGCGTACTCGGCGACGCCGCCGCAGGCAACGCCCGAGGAGCTGCGATCATGGAAGGCGAATCGGCGCGGCACGTACCACCGGAAGCGGCGGCGGTGGGCCAAGATCCGGCACGCGGTGGATGGGACGCGCGGGGGCGGGTTCTCGGGGCTCGTGGTGGCGAGCGCCATGGACCCCATCTCGGTGCTGCGGCACACGGTGCCGCTGCTGGCGGGCGGCGCCCCCGTCGCCGTCTACTCGCAGGCCATCGAGCCCCTGACGGCGCTCGCCGACTGCTACAGCGTGTCGCGCCGCGCCGCCTGGGCCGCGGACCCGCCAGCCGAAGCGGCGGGACGCTCTGCCGAGGAGCTCGAGCGCTGGCCCGGCACCGACGAATTCCCCCTCAACCCGTCGCTGTTGCTGGGCGCTTCCATCCAGACGAGCAGGGTCCGCAGGTGGCAGGTCCTGCCCGGCCGCACGCACCCGCTGATGACGAGCAAGGGCGGTGCCGAGGGGTACGTCTTCACGGCCTGGAGGGTCAAGCCCGCGGAGGGCAAGGTCGAGGCCAGGGGCAAGGCGAGGCCGAGGAAGAGAAAGGCTACGGAGTCGTAAGTCGTTTGATGGAAAGACTTGTACGGTGCGGCAGACATATCACTGCGCAAGAGGCGTCTATGGCGGCGGGTTACGGGCTAAGCATCGAGAGGGCGGGATAGCATTAGCTACAATAGGTTCTACCCCTGCATAAACTTCAGATACCATAGCAGATACCCATGATCGGAGCGTATTCTACCTCTGTACTAGAACCCGAGATCTTTTCGGGTACTTTTACTAATAGACTTGGGAGGTGGTCCATTTCCCGTGCTCTTCATAGTGACTTGCCCATGAACTTCCTCTTCGTAAAACTCAGCCACCACTTGCTTGGCTTTCCGTCACCGCCTTCCTCGTAGACTCTCGCCAGTAACCGGCTGGCCAGTTCTTGCCGGACCTGGGACAGGTATTGCCGCAGCTGTTCCGCCTCTTGCCTGTCTTTCGGGGGCTCATACATCTACATTGGGGGTTATCATCGTCAGCTGTCAGGCCTAACTGCCTGCCTGTCTAATCGAACAGGTATAGACTGACCTGGTTCAGAGGGAAGCCCGGGTCGCCGGGGATGGCGAAGTTGAGGTCGAGGGCGGTGTTGAGGACCTCCTTGGTGGCGTCGCGGACGCCGTAGCTCGGGCGGATGCGGCCGAGGCACTCGCTGACGAAGAGGATGCCGTAGATGAGCAGGCGGTCGGCGGGGCCCTGGATCTCGAAGTTGCGGAAGAAGGTGTTGGCGCGGAACAGCAGCAGCACCTCGTCGAGGATGTCGTACGACTCCGAGTCCGGGTCGGGCGACTCGTGCGCGGGCAGGTCCGCCAGCGCCGGCAGCGTGTACGCGGGCCCGCGCGTCTTCGTGCGTAGCGGGAGCAGCGGCACGTTGCCGATCAGCCGCGGCACGTTCGGGTCGGCGTTGAACATCGAGTTGTAGGCCTGCGTGGAGGGAGCGGCGAGACGGTGTTAGTTTTACCGCTTCCTTGATTCGGTGCGGTGAGACCGAGCTGGGGCAGCGAGGCCGGGGAATAGGTGATTGGAGGTCTACGTACCGGCATCTTGTCGAGTAGTCACCGATGACGGTCGGTGGTGCCCAACAATGCGACGACGATGGCTTTGTTAGGGGGGTTAACAGAAGGGGGGGAAGCTGTTCTTGCTAGGGCAAGTTATTTAGAGTTAGGCTGGCTGGAGCTGGAGGGGGCTTGACGAGGCTTGAGGCTGAACTGACGTCTGCAGGCCGGGGGACGTCGCTCATGGCACTCCCTGTCCGCCTAAGCTTCCAAGCAAAACGTCATGCGGAATAATGTCGGTCCATTTTACGCCAAGAAGCTCTAACATACTGCAAGGTTACGTACTATGTAGTTTTAGTAGTTTAGTAGCCGGTTTCTGAATCAGCAGACTGCAAGCGCTGAGTACGTGTAGCACCCAGCATACCGGTGGTCTTGGCGCCCCAAGCTCCCGAGGTCCTGATTTGTTGAACATCTTGAATCTGTTACGTGGCTAGAATCCTGATGGTGTGGCGACCCGTGTGTGGCACCCCTTTGTGTGGCACCCTCTGTGTGGCCAGGCCGTGGTCGGTGAATATGGCACACTTTACACGTACTCTTGGGTCCATTGATCTTCCCAACTTCTAAAATTATAATAAATCAACAACAACATCAACAATTAATACCTGTATTTTGTTATCGCTTTATTTGGATACTAACGCTTATTTAACCATCTTATTAAATTTTTCCGGAATGAAGCCAGGAAATGTTTTAGGCGAAAGCAAAATGTTGGTGTTATGTGGGTGAATTGAAAGTGCGCCATAAATTCTGACCAACCGCCTGGTGGCATGCTGTAGCCTAGCATCTACATAGTACGCTAGTTGGAAAGGGGGGAAGCAGCGGAGGCTTACTCAGGAAGGAAGGTCTTGGCTCTAGTCATCAGGTCACGGGAAAGCGCGACAGACTGGTGTCGTGGCGCTTGCCCACAAATGGGTCCCGCACCCAACAGCCCACGGTTTTGCTGATTTTTTTATTATTCATTCCACAGCCGCAACCGCACGGTACAAAGAGCGGCCCCTCCGATTCAAATAAGACGCGTCTCTCCCCTTCTGTCTTCCATCACATCACATCACATCACATCCCTGGCCTGCTGCTGCTGTACTTCGTACCTGCTGGGTTTCAATTTAAGCGCCGACCGCCCTTAAACCGCAAATATCAAAGAACGCCGCATATCATTATTCATTCATATTCATCTTATGACATTCCTCTGATTACTCTGAATAAAGGAAAAAGGACTTCTTTATTTCCTTGCGGTTCAAACTCTCAAATCTGCAACCCCGAACCCCTCCCTGTTCATCTTTTTCCTCCATTTCATTCCACGAGCTAGCTGTTCGCTACGCCTTTACATACTTAACATATTGGCGAGCGCGATTTGGTTACCAGTTTACGGTAAAATCCAGATTTGTTTTGCGAAAGTGACTTCATTTTATTTTAAGCTTGCGAAAAAGCCGATCAACGCATTTCAACTTAGCGCAAGGGAGCGTTGGGAGACACCCCCCCGTCGCCACCATGCAAGCCATGCCAGACCTAGGGCCGCCTACTCCAACAACCCCAGCAATGGAGAAGAAGCGTACGCGCACGCGCACGCGCACATGTCTACGCAGGAAGCATATCGCGCCCGAAGTTGGATCGCTTTACGACATACTGCATGACCATGCCAATACTTCACTCTTTCTCCTGCCCATATGCTGGACAGACCTCCATACACAACTACTTGGTTGCCAGTTCACCCAGCTGCCGCCTCAGAACACGCCGACCCCATCGCATACAACCTCTCCCCGGAGATCCAAGCGCACGCCACCGACTGTGGTCAACATAGCGAACGATCTACATACCTTGATGTCAACCGAACGCGATCGCCCGCTCCTGACAAAGACTCGCGCTTTAAAGGACATCTTATCTACGCTATTCCCGTCGCACTTGTCAAGGGCAAAGACGTGTGCGGACCTCAGTATTCGCTTTGGTGATCGTTGTTATATCAGGGCAGTGCGTTGTCAAGCGATATGGAGGCACCCGGACTCGGGCTCAAGGTCATTTGACTCGGCAACCACCTCTTCGATCCCATCCGGTAGCCACCCAGTGAGCTCGATGAGCGTTAACAACAGCAGCGTAAGTTGATCCAGCCCGCATCATCCCTAGTGTCTCCACTAATATCTGCCCAGGCAACAAGTGACGCCCCGATCTTGGCATATGTAAGCCGCAGCCAGCTCAACCATGTTCGGAGAAATTGCTTCCGTGTGCTGGCCGGGCCCAACAGGATATACAACGGCCCTGTTCACCGCCTACAGGCCCTGCGCTCGAAGATGTTGATGCCCAAGAATCAGGATGAGGATCAATATATCCTCGCTGTGATGATCGCACTTGCCCAACAGGCTGCATACAGTGAGATCGCCTCCAGCAGAGCAGCCTTCAATCCTAGAGATCTGAAGATTCGAGTTCTGTCGACATCCGAGGACGACGATTCCTTCATTGTTTACACGGCCATTGTGCCCGCCGCCTTCCTGCGGATGTTTCACGAACCCGAGAAGGCGCCACGGGGTGACACCAAAATCCAAATCAGCTATGCCCAGGTTCCGATATGGCCGGTCCTTGGCCTTAAAGAACGATTGGGTCAAGCGCTTGGCAGCGAAGTCGTTGGTGACTTCGACGCGCTCAACATGGAGACGTACGACGATGAACTGCCACCGACACCGGAAACTCCTTCCCCAAAACGCAGAAGGGAAGTCCTCACGGAGGTTTTTAATGCGAGCTTTTCCGAAGATAGGGACTCGGATAGCCCGCTGGAAGCGTTGGGGAAGAGGAGGCGTTTAGAGGAAGGTAGGGTTGGAGTTGTCCGGTGACAAAAGCATGAGACACGCATGGTATCCCGGCCTAAATGAATTGCCCAATTGAGTGGAACGCTCAGCTACACCTCTTGGCTCGCGCGTCTTCTTTCTAGTCAAAGATTGCTCGTGTGACCCAGCGGGGTAGGGAGACCAGTAGCTGATTGTTCTAACTCCCTTGTGGCTTATGTCGGCCCCTGCAAAAAGCTTCGTCGCTGCCGATGGTTTGGATGCTGAGATATGGTAGCAGGGTCAGTCGAGCAAGAGGATATTGCAAAGGCAGAAGCATCTCGGACAAAGCACTTGGGAACGGGCTTACGTGACATCATGTACATGGCCGAGTCAGGTCGTTGGAGGGTCGGTCGAAAAGATTAAACAGGCTTCAGCATGCTCAGCATCTAAAACTGCGCAAGCTGCGTACACTGGTACTGATCAAAACCACGTATGACGAGCGAGAAGGATCGGAATTGAAGAGGCTTTCAAGGAACGACCATAAGAAATGGATGGATGCATGGCATTGAATGATGATACGACGGACGGATGGACGGATAGATGAGCATTCTCTCGGGGTTATGATAGGCTATACCCTTTGCTTCACGACCTGCATAAAGCGATTTGAAATGGAACGTCTCTGGCTCAAGATTGGTTTTTGGACGTGTGCCGCATTCGACGATGATGCTCCAAGTAGTGGTTACTAGAACTAAAGAATGCGTGTATCTATGTGATAATGGCAAATAGGGTGTCATTCACGGTTTCTGCGGTACAGAGTTCATATTGGCGTTATGATTGTAAATTACATTTATTCCGATATCTTCGTAGCAATCCCAGAAATGCTCGTTATGACCAATGGGGATATTCCCATGACGCCTTTCGCCAATGCGCCATACAACGGTCGCTAAAAGCAACCGACCTCAAAATGCAAAACCTACTGCCTTTGGCGCCACAGCCAATCTTCGTACAAATCGGAACTTAAATCCACAGGCACAAAGCCCGGGATCTTCTTCCCATCGGAGTGCGTCCCGAAAGCGGCATACGAGGCCGGATCCTGCATCAGACTCTTCATCCTCTTCGTCCCGGGGCTGTCGTCGCCCTCGCACACCATGCGGATCTCGTACGCCCTCCCCGCGAAGGCGCTCGCCCGGGCGCGGTCGCCGTGCGAGGCGCAGATCCGGAAGGCGTCGAAGTAGATGCGCGCGGCCAGTATGCCGGGGTCCTCGCCGTACTCGTCGCGCAGGAGGTCCAGGAAGGAGCGGCAGTGGCCCAGGGCGGCGACGGGGTCGCGCGCCGCGAGGGCCGGGTCGCCGACGGCCTCGCCCAGGCGCCGCAGCTGCGCGCGCCGGCCGTCGCTGACGCGCAGCTGGAAGGGCGGCAGGGAGCAGAGGCTGCAGCGGCACGCGAACCCGAAGGCGTCGCTCAGGGCCTTCTGCCGCGCCCCGGACGGGCCGCCGCCCCCGACGACGTCGTAGGCGATGGTGATCTCCTCGCCCGCCCTGATGGGCCGCGTCGCGTGCACCGTCCCCTGCTGCCTCTCCTCGTTCCAGTTGCTGTGCGCGTTCGGGAGGCAGTGGTGGTTGATGAGGCCGATCGTGGGGTAGACGGCGCCGAGCGGCGGCGGCGAGTTCTTCTCGGGGCCGGGCCCGCCGCGGGGCGGGGTGGCGTGGGAGGTCCCGAACGCGCCCCCGCCGAACAACGGGTACCGGACCGGGAAGTTGTCGTTGTGCAGGGACAGGAGCTGCCGCTGCTGCTGCTCCGTGAGCGTCTTGAGCTTCACCGCCGCGACGCCGCCCTCCCCCAGCATCTTCAGCCCCATGTTCCGCGTGACGAGCAGGGGCTTCTCGCACAGGATCCGCGTCCCCTTGGCGATGTCGCGGCGCGCCACCATCCCCCTTTTCTTGCCGGCCTGGCACCGGATCTCGAAGAGCGCGCCGCTGCCCTTTAGCATTTCGGCGTCCGCCACGGCGGGGGCGATCGCCTCGGGGATCTCCAGTCCGTCGGGTTGCTGCGTCTCTATCTTAGAGAGCCCTTACCGGCAGCTCCGAAAAGGGGGAGATAACTGACCTCGTCATAAGATCTGATCGACTTATCCACTTCCGGCCAGTCGTAAAGGCCCGCTTGGCCATCTCCCGCGGTCCAAGGCCGGACTCGATCACCAAAGTTGTCGTGGGCAATCCTGTAGATGGTTTTCGTATATTCCTCCGCCGCCCGTTGCTCTGCCTCCGTGGAATTGCGGCCGGAGAGATTCGAGCTGAAGCGCCGGAACTTGTGGCCCTCGAAGGGGACCTTCGCGTATTCCCCGCCAGCTTTGAACCATAGGTAGTTTTTCGTGGCCTCTACTCGCTGGTCGTCCTCGTACCGCTGCTTGATAATCATGGTAAACCAGGTCCATCTTTTTTTGTCCTTTATACTCCCGGACAGGGGAGGCACCATGTCGAATCCGCAGTCGACTGCCATGACTGCGAGCCCGGCCGAGTTCTCGAGGAGAGCGACGGTGGACTACGCTTCGAGCAGAGAAAGGCGACGAACTAGTTGATCATTCTTGCGAGTAGACTTCATGACATGTATCGCTGGTGGCCGTGGCCACACCTCCAACTGACTTATACCTGGAGTTGGTCTCCACCATATCTCGCTGATGACTTGCAGCACAGTTGGACACCTATAGCAGCGTCCAATAACTTGCTGCCAGCACTGAGATCACATGCGACCTAGACCCCATTGCCGATTATGGAGCCAAACACGGTGTTCGGCCAGCGCGGGGACAGGCGCAGATGTTGAGTACAGAGTTTATTGGTCACCACTTGCGGTAGCTCTGCGGACACCACTGACCACCAGTCTCCATTGGAACAACATCGCAAGAATTGAATTCTAGCAGCCAAACAAGTAGAAGCAACGAGCGGCGTCGAGCCCATATAATATTACCCGCAGAGGCAGTGGATCTTAGGTTACGTGAGTGGCGTGATTCCTCGACGATATCCCCTATCACACCGGTATCTCCAAATCCCAGAGGTTTCGGTTTAAGAATTATCGGCATGCATACGAATACCCAGAAGCAGAAACCCTTTGTCCTAACATCTGCTTCCTGAGCATGTCATTATGCGGCATGGCATCGGAGACTGCTCCCAATAGTATTACTTGATGCTATTGGACCATGCTTTGCTCGCCCGTCGCATTAACACATTCCTGCTGCGGCCAATGGGCCCCCCCCTTAATCGGCCTTACTGGGATGCGGCATCGTGCACTATCGTGGCATTGCAACACACTGGCGTTGCAGGATGGACAGGGTTCCCTGCCAAAGGGATCCAAATCCCATTACCGAAGCCATTCATTGCTCTATAGCTCCCAGCTCCTTCGTCCTTTTCACGGTAGAGAAGGCGTCCATGTCTATTGCGCATACCTTGGCAGGGAGCTAAGATATATATTGAAAAGACCGGGCCGTACGCAATAAACCGTTTAATCCAGTTCTTCAGTCGAAATACGATGCTACGTTGCCTGTGTAACGACAGCTCTGGGCACCGGATGCGTGCACCCAATTCGGCCTTGTGTGTTGGCATCGAGCCGACCTCTTGATATGGGATTTGCTACGCCGCGATCCCTTTGGGACGTAGCCTGCTTCTTCGGGGCTATGATCCTCACCTTTTCTTATGATGGCGTGCATCTGCTACGCAGCCTTGTGCTCAACTGATCTGCCTGCAAGCATCCTCGTAATCTTATCTGCTCTTTCCGTCCGGGCTAATGTCGTCCTGCAACCACGTATCGCACCGCGAGGTAGCAGCATCATCAACCTCTTTCCCGTCTGCTGTCTACAGGGGCTACAGAGAAGGCACAGTAGGATCGGTGGCCTCACCAACTGACCACTCAGAAATAGCGAACCAAGTCTGGTGGCGACGCCTTTACTTGAATAGTATAGATGCATGACAGAGGATCTCCTGAAGGACTTCGGTTGCGTGTGGCTATGTAATGAACTGAAGACATGCATTATCCGAGCCCGCGTCCGCCAAGCATCCATGTTTTTGAAATCAGGGGTGGCTCGTATCCAAGTAGATGGTAATTGTTAAGGTGCTGCTCGACTATGATATTATTGATGGTTTGTCGGCGCTGCCCGCGCGAGTCTGACAACTTATTGACGCATTCAGCTCTCTTCGGCGGTCGATGGAAGAAAGAGCCGAACCACACTTCTCGTCGTAAGGAAGATTGCTTATGGCTTTCTTCACCGGGGTTACAAGGCATATGCGAGTGAGTGATCAATACGGAAGCCTGTAGCCAGAAACATGCCTTTCGTTTTCTGCAGCAGGGGTAATAGCCCACCAGACAGTCCAATAAGGTCATGGACCTTTGATCCCAAAGGAACACTTACTAGAAAACGCACCTAGAGTCCGGAACCACATCTTCAACTTGAGCTTCCAAGCCAAAGTATCATAGGCCCTTATTATGAAACCACAGAGAGTCAAAGGTGGCATGTAGCCCATGACCGCTACGTTTCAAACCTGTTAGCATGAGAGTGGTGTTGTGTTGGAAGGTTGTCAGGAGCATTAGATAGTAGAGAAGAAGATCCAATACGAGTATAAATATCACTTATGATCTCCATTGTTTGGCCGCTTGAACTCGACCACCCAAACCTTCACTATCAGACACATCACACCAGATTCAGGCTACTACTTATTTCTATATCACCCTCAACAAACCACTTGCCTTACAATGCACGCCCTCGCACTTCTCACAATCCTTGCTACTGCAGTCATCGGAGCAGATCTTATTCCTAGCTTTGACGAGCGCTTTGCAAGCGAAACAAGGTCAAACAAGCGCCTGCTTTCATCCTCTCTAACTACGGCTATTACCACAAACAGCTTCCTCGCGCCTATACCTTCTCTGACGGTGGTTTGGCCTATCTGCCCGTCGCAGCTTCGACCACTTCAACAACATCATCGAGGGGCGGATCAACATGAATTCGTTCCGAGAATTACCTAGAATTGCTACCTATACTATAAACAAGGTTGCGAACGGGGTAAGGCTCATTAAGCATCGAAATCTCATACTCGTTACCTTATATCATCCAATCATTACCCATATCGCTTTTCCCAACCACCGATACCCCTCGCAGTCACGCCCTCGACAAGAATGGATAATAAGAAGTGGAGAAGAAAGAAAAGAAAGGTTCATCAAACCTCCGTCTCGACATCCGGCTGCCGCCCGCTGAGCGAGCCAATCTTCGTGACCTTGCGCACGGCGAACGTGGCCTGGTCCTTAGCGAACTGCGCGTTCCGCATGGGCCGCCACTGCATGAGCCCCCGCTGCTGGCGGTGCAGATCGCGGCTGCGGGTCCTGTAGTCCTTGATGGCCTTGATGGGGTTCTTGCTACTGGGGCTCATCTTGCTGTCGGCCGAGGTCGACATGCTCGTGCGCGCCGTGCCGTTAGTGTGCGCTCTCGTGAGCGCGTCGCCATCGCCGTCGCCATCGCCGTCGCCATCGGGGGCGGCAGGAGGGTCTGTCGTCGCGTCCTTGATGCCGAGATCCGTTGACTTATGCTCGATTCCCGGGCGGACATCGTCGCCGCCCTCCTCGGTACAGGATTCGGACGACTCCTCCTCGTACTGGTCTTCTGGGTCGACGTCCCCACGAGATCCTCGGCGTTTCATCACCTCCGCCGGATCTACGCCAAAAGCGCCGCTCCAATCGGTACCATCTTGGGACAGCCACTTCTTCTTGTCTTCGTCGGGGGCCGCTGCGAGGACGTCGCGGCCGTGGGTGAGCGACTCCTCATGTAGTTTCTGTACGGTTGGCGGCACATCCTTGGTTACATCCTCCTGCCGGACCCCTTCCGCGAAGCAAGCCTCCCATGTTTCGATGGTCTCACGGGAGTCATTGTCGCTTACGAAGCGGTAGTGGTCCCGGTCTGTGCCAGGCTTAAATCGTCCCCTGAACCGGAGCCGGCCCACTTCCTCTATGTCGATGTCCGGAACAGTGTGATAATTGGTCGGGGTGACGAAGTTCTGCGATAAACGCATGCTGTTGTCGCATTTCCAAATGGGAATGTCGAAGTCCTTCTCTTCCGCATCCACCAATTCCTGCAACCAAAAGGAAGCGAAATACTGAGCATGTCGATGGCCGTTGATGTGGAATTCGAAGAACACTGGCGATCTGTAGCGATAGCGGACTGGTAGCCGTGGTCTTGGGTAGTTGGTAACACCGCTGATATTCCATTCCAGGCCGTCGGCCACCCGAGTGCATTGTTCTCGTTTGACTTTCGCAGAGCTGCCGCCGGTTCTCAACTTGATCTTCATCTTACCAGAGGATCCGGGGGCAAAGGTCGAGGTGATCTTGTCGGAGAGAAACTCGAAAGTTCCGACGTCCCAACCGAGTTGTGACGGTGGCAACTTCAAATCCACTGACCGGAAGAGCAGCGAAATTCGAATACGACCAAAGCCTATGCCACCATCAAGAGGGTACCAGCGGGAGACCTGAGTACGAACTATTAGCTTGCTACTTCACCCAACACGAGCTGCTAGGACCTACCTGACTGGATGTCTGCAGAATGTCGGAGAGTTTCAGCGGAACAACACCGATTATGGGGTCATGCTGCCTGTTTCGAGAGTCGCGAACTGTAACCGTAACAATAGCAGATCTCCAGTCCCGAACGAAACGTTCTGTACCGGCGTTAAAAACGGGTTTAGAAGAGACGACCTTGGTTCGAGTTTTGTAGACCTAAATATCCCGTTAGCTTTAGTCGGAATCAATATAGTGTTTCTTACTCACCAATTCGTCGTTGAGAAGGATGGTGCAGTACGCACTCGGCACCTTTTTGCTCGTCTCTTCCTTGATCTCACCGGCGTCTCGAGCAGGCTCGTATTCTCGACCTCCCTTGCGCTTTCCACCCTCAGATCCATAAACGTCCTCCAATTCGAGGCTGACAATCTGATGGACGATAACACTAACGACACCAGAAGGCCAGAGAGGATCCGGAGGCGTATGTACAACGGCGTCTTCTTCCGCGTCTTGCGGAGTACCTTTATCGTCTTGTAATTCCTTCCTATCACGAAGCTCCTTGGGTAGATTGACGTCTTTGCCATCAGTCCGCAGGGCCTCCCGGAATTGAGTCTTGCCGAAGAACCCAACCTCCCAATGAAGTTCTCCGGGCATAGTGCTCTCAGCCTTGATCCCCCTTAGTTTTGAAACTTGTTGATACATCTTGCCGGGATGCTGGATGAGCTTTTGTAAGGAAAGCTCAACCTTCCCGACTAGGTCATCAGAGCTCGAGCGGTCGCTGTCCCAAAGCTCCAACGACAACTGCTCGTCAACCTTGAGGAGATCGGGTGTAACGAGGATGGCGCAGCTCTCCTCGAATATAGGATTGAGATTATCTTGAATAACGCGGGTACAATACATGGGCTTGCCAAACTTGGAATAGCTGACAGTGATGTAAGGATCCGAGCCACCGCCGACGGATCCTCTGCGGTCCTGTTTCGAAAGACCAGTGGCCTTGTGAATACGGATGAACAGCACACCCAGCGCATTGAGCTTCTTCTCCACATCGTCGCCCGCAAGTATCTTGCTCAGGTCGATCGTCATGGACTTAGGGGCGACGTACATCGAAGCGGCGGTCTTGATAGCCCAGTTGACGAAGTTAGAGATAACTGGGAGATTCAAGATATTCACACCCCCTTCGAACATTGGTGTGCACCCAGCTTGGACCTTCGGAACACCCATCAGGGTGAAAGTGACGGCTTTGACGAAGGGTGGTTCCGGCGACATCTGGAGCCTTAGCCGTACTGTTCCAACGAGTCCGATCAACTCCGCCCCTATATGAGGTTAGCAGACTGAACAGCAGAGTCCCCCGCAAGGACACTCACAAATAGGCAAAGGAACCCCAAACAATCCCTTGATACCCAGGTAGAAGATCATCTGCATGCCCATATTCTGGGCCTTGGCAGACATGGACTTTTCGCTCGGCTTGGCGTGATAGGCAAAAGAGACCTCCAAGTTGTAATAAGCGCCGGCCTCCTCGTCAGCCTTCAATTCTTGGAAATCTTTCGCCTTTTCGTGCTCTTCACGCATCTCATCCTTGATTTCTTTCATATGGGCATCGGGCAGGGCCCGAATACTCAGGATTCGAATCGGGTTATTTCCCTGGCTGATATCGGCAACCTTGACGTTCTCGATGATACCGGGAACTGAAGCCTGCATGACGTCCTAGTCCGAGTCAGAACTAGAGGACAAAGCGTAATCGCATCATTCACATACCTCAAGCGTATCTGCAACCGAGGAGAACAATTCGGGGTTAAGCAGGCCCCAGAAGATGGACAGAAGCGTGTTCATCCATTCGACAGATTCGGGAATCAAGTTCGCGGTGGCCATCTCGCCACGCTTCTGTTCACTAGACCACTCCATGTCCCGGCCCTGCCTAATCAGACCTTTCATCCATAAGAAGATGCTGGAAGCTATGCACATGGCAAGGGGGATCAAACCCAATAGTCTCCCCCCGAAGAAGTTGCCGACGAAAACGATGGCGAAGAAGACGGCGACGCAGAGGATGACAGCTCGCTGCTCAATGATGTCGTACATGGGGTCATAGCTGACAGAGGGCGTAGGGTGGAACAGAATGTTCGTCTTCTCGCCACGAATGGGCACGTCTGAAGTGGAACCGGTAGCGACGGGGTCGGGCGGCGCCGTGACATCTTGGTTGTACCTGTACTCTTCGCCCGATTGCGTGGGTTCTGTCTTGACGGTGGTGTCTTTCCCCAGATTCGCATTTGGCACAACGACCTAGAGGAGCTCAGCGGTGAGCATGTGCAAACACGGGCAGAGAATACTGGGGTACGGTGGGATATCTCACTTACGTGAGGGTCCTCGACGGCCTTTACAAAATTGGCGTCGACATCTTCGATCTCAACCTCATTGCCTGTGACGGGATCCGTAACAATTCTCCCTTTCCCCCGCTTCCTCTCAGTATCGTTCTGGTGTTCCTTGACGCTTCCCTGTTGCTTCGCCTCGAGTTCTGCGTCGAGCTTGGCATCCCGGCCCGCCTTCTCTCTATCGAGGCGGGCAGTAAATTCTTTGATATTAGGAACTCGGTTGAAGGCAGAATAATGGCCTGGGACATGTTGTTCATCGGACGCCATCTTAGTACAATAGATGGCCGAGTTGCGTACTCGGATAATATGGTGAGATACTACAAGGAGGAATACGTCCCTCTCCAGGTAGGCGACAGTTTCTTGGTATTCCCTTTGATCTCATTCCCCGCCTACTCACCGAGGACGATGATGGCAAAGACAACACAACAAAGAAAAGTAGGAGGGGTTGCAAGACGCAAGGTGCAAAGTGCAGAGGTCAAGTTGAGAGAGTTATGGTAAGAAGAAGGTTAAGAGGGTTGGAGAGTATGTTTACAAGATAATATCTTTCTCGACTGCCTTGCGAACTACTTACTTCCCGACTGATCGCATCCTGACGTTACACCTTCCAAGAGCTCTTGCATCACTCAATCCTTGGTCCCTTGCTAATTCTTGGAAATCTCTGGTATGATTCATGCTGGTAACGAATAGTACGAGCTTTGTGGCAGCCACGGGCGGATCGCTTCGATATATGACGTAGCCAGGCTGTCTACATGCACGTACATAGTAGCGTAGCTTGAGAGGGCCCCACCCTAAAGAGGTAAAGGGGCTAGTTTGGGGTGCCAGGTGCCGGGATTCAGTGCATACTCTACAGGCATTGGCAGCGGGAGGACAAGGGGATCTTCGGGTTAAAGGCTTGCCAACGGTAAGCCACAGGAACACTGGGACAAAACCGAAATCGAATGTACGAATACACCAGTGTATATTTAATAGCGATTTTACTAAATTAAGCAGAAATTTGCAATTTGCTTATCCATCATATGCAACAAACCTTTTAACCTGATAAGCCTAACTATATCGTCAACCTGATTAACCTGACCTAACCTGACCTAACTGACCTACCGAACTGATCTAAATAATTTAACCTAATTGACCTTATCGTCGATTTGTTCTTGAAGCCTGGAAGCCTTGGAAGCCCTGGGCCGCTTACGTATGAGTTTGTCTCTTAGAACCCTGCCAATATGTATGGCGCATACGAGGCCTCCCAGTGCCCTAAAACCTTGGAAGCCTTAGCTCTTGACCTGGGCTTATTGCCGATCTTATCGCCGACCTCAGCTGACTTTCTTGACCTAACTGACCTGGCCTGATTGGCGCAGCTAACCGTCAACCTGGCGAACCGTCGACCTGGTTAACCGTTTAATTAGCTAATTTTATTAAGTCGATTTATTTAAAAAGCTTTAAAACTTTAAAATACGTTTGAATACTTAAAGTAACAATATTTTCGTTTATATGCATATTAAATTTATGCTTAATTGAATTTAGTATATATCATAATTATATAGTAGGGTTGCTCTATTAAAATGAGCTTTGTTACTTCTGCGGTGGTCCCACTTGTACACCTGGTATACACCTCTCACACCTGCCAGTTCGCAGCTAGTCTTCCCGCGGAAAGCCCCCTTATAAAACACTAACAAATCACACCCATTTTCAATTTATTTATCAAGGTACGCCCTTATTAACAAGACTTATAATGAACTTCAGCTATACTGCAACAATGTTTCTTAGAAACTAACGTATTATAAAACCTTTGCAATACTTCTGCGACCCCATACAGCAGTTCAATTATCGTCAGTTAGGTCAACCGTATCAGCCACGGCCGAGTTGGGAACCAAAACGCCTGGCTCCATTTAAGGGGGCTGCATTTGCAGGTGCAAACAATTGTTGTGCTAGGTGGCGCCGGTGGAGTAGGTGGTTGCAGGTGTAAAAAGTGGGACTACTGTAGAAATAGCAATATGTTCACTGCAGAAATAGCAAGCCTGTGGTGCACCCTAGGGATGGGCGAATTGGCTGGGGCCGGCGTTGCACGGAGAGGTGTACCGGTCAGGCGGCCGTACCTTCGCCGCCGAAGCCATTTATGCTTTATAAAAGTCTTTATCCGTGGTTCTTTCGGAGAAGTCCACGACTGACGTTGAGGTCTCTTTCCATGGTGTAGAAGATGGCGCAATGTCAGCAGGATCTGCTTTAAGCTAATGTCGCTTCTATTGAGAGCCGACGATAGGATATACTAACTATGACCTCGGGTAACAGCGACGGCGACGCCACACGTACCCCGAAATTCGACTTCACTCGCTAGAGTGATTGAATCTTAGCTGATAGTTGAATGCTGCATGTAGGAGTGCGCTGATCTGTCCGCTTATCGAGGCACGTACGCTCCGGTGGCCATAAGGCAAGCCGACTAGTTTCTGGCCGCAGTTGAGGAGCGGAATTATGTTCTCCCTCACCTATACCAACTCTCCTCACATGACGCTAAGGTCTTTGAGCTCCAATGCAACGGCTTTTAAGCAAGAGAAGCGGTCCAGCTCATGAGTGAGGCCTCCAGTCCTCGCGAATACATAGGAGCAGAAGACAGTAATCGGATGCGTTTTGAGCCGTTAGGATAGACTAGACTGTTACCACTAGCGCACCGCGGCGAGCTACTGATATTGAAAGCGCGCGAATGGAGCTTGGTGGTTAAGCTAGCATAGACTGATCTGAGGACATCGACAGAAGAGGAAGACGGGAATTGTTGTCAGGGTGTTTCGTATTGCCACTTGCTTTAAGTGGCAATGTCGATGGGGCCATTGGGGGCATCTAGCTTGCTCAGGAGGGAAGAATGCGCATAGCAGGTGTCGGCGTTGAAACTAAAGATCCGTAAGGACACTGCCAATGGCCGCATTTGGGCTGTCCCGCAAAGGGCAACTGGCAGAGAATGCCTTGGCTCTCTAATTGCCTTATGCAATACGGTACCTGGGGGATTCGGCGCGTAGCCACAGCAAACTCGCCAATGGTATTTAGGGGTCGATGCAAGGTACAGAGCGCGGCATGCATGTCATATAAATGCAGGAACCAACAGGCGGGGGCAGTCAGCATGACTGCATAATCGCTGAATAGGAGTCGAAGCGCAGGACGAGTTGGTTGGCTAGCTGTGTTATTACTTATAAAACTAACATTAATGATTGCAGATAACTCTCAGGCGTAGTAATACTAGGCGACCCAGCTGGCGCCTGAGTTAGGCTTACGCTGAAAGGCGATCATAGGGTAAGGCTGTTTAAAGTGGAGTAGGTAAGTCCACAAGCAAGCCAGCGCTAATAGCGCCTCGCAAACCTTGACACACCAGCAACTTCTGTGTGAAGTGAAACAGCCCCAAGGTCGGAATCACCGTAGGCGTCGGCATCCGTGCCGTACATATGCTTCGTCCTCATTCGGATTCCATCCCTTCATCTACACAATTGTTATACTTGACCAATAATGTAACCACGCCTTCCAAAACCTTAAATAGCTGCCTTTCCCGGCATCTCGACGCGCTCTCCATAACCACCTACCGAGGTGGGTAGCCCCCATCGCCCCCGAAAGGCTCCGCACGGAATACTAGGTGCATATGTAAGGTAGTACGTGGGTATGTGCTTACGGATATGTGGACATGCAGGTATGGGGATGGTCGAGTCCTATCGTAGGGTACGCTGTTTTCGCAACGATCGGCTTCCCCATCGTGGGAGAGTTTCAACTTGAATCTCGAGGCCGAATTATGCCACTTACAAGTCGGGACATACTCACCTTAATCCATTGCTCGCGGTCTCATCTGAGCAACAACACTGTTAATACAAAGCTGTTATGCTAGATTCGTATGCTTGTCGAGGAATGCAGTGCTTCTGCGCTAGACTTCAAGATACCAATAACCTATTACTATGTAATATCAGCGACCGAGGCCCTTCGGAATCCTCCCGACCCCAATCCATTTAGTGGCCATCGTTGAAGTTGTTGTTTCACCGTTTCATCGAGGCATCGTTGCATGAAACGTACCCACCTGATATCACTAACACACTAGACTAACAAAAACCCGTGAACGCGTTTCTATCGACCTCGGCATTGTGAAAGCATCTAACATCTCAGCGTCCCGAACTACATGGTGATTTACCTCGTGAAAAGTATACGTCTACTCCGGGACATGACGGGATCGCGGTGACTTGACTTGTCTTTCCTCACCGCCCACTAGGTACGTGCTAGTCTCCTACCAACCCACGAGCGAGCGCCTCATACAGCGGCCCCCCACGCCTTCATATCATGCCTAAGGAGGCGTCTAAGATGGGTTATCGTATGCTAGATTTCTGCTTCTCTCGTAACGTTGCAGATCACTGTCCACATAGGAACGTTCTGCAACCATGATGCACATCAGAGCCTTCCGGTAGCTTTGTGGGGGATGTGAGCATCGGCGGAGATATAGAGCCGTAGGGCAGGGGGAAGGAGCTTAACTGCGGAGCCCCGGTTAAAGTGATCAACATCAGCCGCTATTTCTAATTATTCATTCAGCTACTAGAGTCACACCAGATCTGTGTAACTTCCACCTGGGGCGTGCCAACTGGGGAGAGGCAAACCAAAAACAGCAATACCGAGCTTAAAAAGTACTCCACATCAGTGATTCAATAACGGCACGGGTCTGGCCGGCCAAAGGATCATGGATGTCACTCTCCTATCTATCGTCCTTTCAGGCGGAAGATGCCCGTGGCACCGCCGTCAAGGATGCATCTCATTCATTCGGGTATGACAGGCTGGAGTTTGGATGGAATGCATTTAAGACCTGGAACTTCGAGATAGCGGATGTTGGTGCTGCCACGGGATTGGTGCGTTGATGGCGGGGCATACCCCTAACGTTAGATGACGACCCCGATGTAATTCCAAGATAAGCTGCCAATCCGCGTGCGTCCATCTCGTGCGTCGAGCGCCCAAGGTCTGCTGGCGCTTCAGAGTGAGCTTTGGCATATAGAGGGCGACGCATGCGCAGATTATGCCCCTGATTAGCAGCGATGCTTCGACCATTGACCTACCGAAACAGTGCCGCTCCAAGGATTCAAGCTCGGCAAGTGATAGCGCCCCAGGGACTCACCTTCCATCTAGGGATTAGACGCATCGGATCACGTTAACACTTTGGACTCGATGGTTCGTCGCCTCCTCCATAGCCTGCTGAACCCGAGAGGACCCTCTGCTGCCGGCGCTAGGCATGATGACGCCAGGTTCTTACGTTTCAAACGTCCTCAATCACATATTCATCTGCTTAAGGTAGTTGATAGCAGCAACGTTGCTACTTGTCGGCTTAGAGCCTCGCCGAACCATTCGCAAGTATGCGTGCTACCACCAGAATGGGCGATGCCGCCCCCGGTCCCGCGATAACGCGCTCGCATCCCTTGGCTCCGAGTGAGACTCATGTGGTATCTTAGGAGGACCTAAATGTGGCAACCAATATGAGATGCCCGGCTTTGCGCCGAAGTATAAAGTTTATCATGCGCCGCCGTCTTCTGCACCATAATTTCAACTCAAACCAGGTTCAATAACCAGTCACTCCTTTCAAGCCACTCCTTTGCTTAGAACAAATCCGCCAGCCAGGTCGCCATGAAGGGTTTACTCTCGTCTTCGCTTTTGCTTCTTTCGGCAGCCTTTGGGCTTGCCAGCCCTATCAACCGCACCAGCGAGGTCGACCTCGTCGAGAAGAGAGCCGCTGGCTTCCAGAACACGGTGTACTTCACTAACTGGTGAGTTGAAACGCCTGGATATCGTTATATAGAAACTAACCTCCTCCTAGGGGCATTTACGGGAGAAACTACCAGCCGGCGCAGCTGCCTGTTAACCAGCTCAACCAAGTTCTCTATGCATTCCTCAACTTCAGGGCAGATGGGACGATGTATGCGCCCCCAACCCCGTAAGACATGGTCCCAAGCTCTCAGCTAACAGACGGTGAAGCTTCTCAGGAGATACCTATGCCGATATCGAGAAGCACTATCCGGACGACTGTAAGTTTAATTCGGGCGACCTGACTCGCTAGACTTATCTGGGCTAATCACTCTGTAGCTTGGAGCGAGACAGGAAACAACGCGTACGGCTGTGTCAAGCAGCTGTTCAAGTTGAAGAAGGCCAACCGCCACCTGAAGATGCTCATCAGTATCGGTGGTTGGACCTGGTCCACGAACTTCCCGGCCGTCGCTAGCAACCCGACCGCCCGCGCCAACTTCGCCAAGAATGCCGTCAAGTTCATGGGTGACTGGGGCATGGACGGTGTCGACATCGACTGGGAGTACCCGACCAGCCCTGCTGAGGGCGAGAACTACGTCAAGCTCCTCGACGCCGTGCGCGCAGAGCTGGACTCCTACGCCGCGCGGAACGCGCCTGGCTACCACTTCCTGCTGACCTCGGCCGTGCCCGCCGGCCCGAAGAACTACAACAACATGAACCTCCCCGAAGCGTCCAAGCGCCTGGACTACCTCTACCTGATGGCCTACGACTACGCCGGCAAGTGGGACGCCACCTCGGGCCACCAGGCCAACCTCTACCCCAGCACCGAGAACCCGGTCGCGACCCCTTTCTCCACCGACAAGGCCGTCAACGACTACCTCAACCTCGGCGTCCCGGCGGAGAAGATCGTTCTGGGCATGCCGCTCTACGGCCGCGCCTTCGAGGCCACCGATGGCGTCGGCAAGCCCTACAGCGGCGTCGGCCAGGGCTCCTGGGAGGAGGGCATCTACGACTACAAGGTGCTGCCGCAGGCGGGCGCCCGGGAGATCTACGACGACAAGGCCGGCGCCACCTACAGCTACGACAGCGCCGCGCGCCGCCTCGTCTCGTACGACACCCCGGACATGGTTAGCAAGAAGGTCAACTACCTCAAGGGCAAGGGCCTCGGCGGCTCCATGTTCTGGGAGGCCTCGGGCGACAAGACGGATGCTGGCTCCCTTATCGGCACCGCCTTCAACGCCCAGGGCGGCTCCGGCAGCCTCGACAGGAGCCAGAACCTGCTCAACTACCCCGGCTCTGCCTACGACAACATCCGCAAGGGTCTGAACTAAACGGCGGGACGAGGATTCCCCCACCCAGAAGCACGCGTGCGCAATGCGCCCCCACTGCGTCGCCGACAAGAGACTCACCTTCTATGACATCGAAGACTGCCCAGCGCGGCGTCTCGTTAGTACGGAAACTACGACAGTCGTTACCGCATAGTTAGACGGACACGACGGACGGTTTCGAAGTCGTTGGGAATGGGCCTTCTCGGTTCAGGGATGGTTAGCCACCTATCGCGTATCATAGCTCTGTCGCTACCTTTGTCTGCTGGATTTTATTTCGGGGCAGTGATGGCCCTATCTGTATATATTTCTCTACTTCGCATGTCCATATTCATTCCGCAGAATCGAGAGCGTTTCTTTGCCGCGTACCACTGTCGATTATTGACAAGCTTGTGATGTTCTTCTGCCTTCTTCTTATCCAAGGACGAACGCATCTTGGGTTTATTGGGGGCCCGTTGTGGCAGGTACCGTAACACCTGTCTACAAAAATAGGCCCTCTTTCACATGAAGCGCATCATACCGGTGGACCGCCACCGTCGATGCACATAAGTATCTGAACCGGCGCGGTGCCGTGAAGGGGCGCTGCAAAGTAGGTGGAAATGATATAACATAGAAGCTGAGCGCTAATTCCGTGATCCGCGATCCTACGTCGCTACGGTCTCCTCAGATAGGGCAGCGGATATGTATATGCTAGCCAGTCTGACTAAAGCGACACGATATAGAGCCTCTCTCGTCACATGCATCGCGAGAGGCGCCAGTCAAATGCGGGGAGGGGAGAGCCGAGGTGACGCTGTCGTTGCGAGAAGCTGCAGGGCACGCGGAAGCTATGCGATGTTCGACGGAGAGACTTGGCGGCGTGGGGCAGGCGGCTTGGTTCTCAATAGGTGCGTTGATTGGTTGATGCATTTAAAGCCGACCACGAGGGGGAATGAGGAATGTCAACGCGTACCTGCCTTCGTGGTATGCAGCGAGTTACATCTATAGAGATTCGCATGCACAGTCCCGGCATACAAAGAGAGATGTTCCATAAATAAGAACCGGTCGGAGCCGATGTGATATTCTGGATTTTCTCGTTGGTACCCCTTTGACGCGGTGATAGGTGAATGTTCAGCTGGATAGACAAGGGGGGTGGGATGCAGACTTGCAGATCAGTAAGAGACTTTTGACAATGTTACGCAAAGCTGCACGGGTTTCACGCGCATATCTGGCACCTGATAAATCACCTCATGTGATATGATAGCCAATCGCGGCAGGGTTTATCAAGGGATGGACAGGACCCGGCTAGTAACTTATGATTTCCATGAGCAGTATAAGTAGATTATCTAGCTATAATAAACCATATTGACTTGACGCTCTAGATCTTCATGAACTGACTGCACGTCCAGAGACTTGCGGAGATGTCTTTTCTTGGCAGGTTCAGTCGATCTATCATGGGGCAGAGCCTTGCTCCTGCTGTCCCTCATCGTAACTTCATCCCTCGGAGTTTGCGATGACGGCGACCAACAGCTTTCCAGGTCCTTGCGCGTTGAGATCTGCAATCCATCTACAACCCGTATTCTCACCCGCTTTCAGAAATTCCAGGTCCCTGGATCGCGGCTATCAGTGACGTGAGGCTTACGATCCGGGGCTCCAAGGTGGCCAAGTCTCACCTGCTCACGAACTGTATGTCCCCTACTGCCGAGGGTTTCTCGGCGGTCGGTATTCATGCAATATGCTCGAGCTACACAACAGAGATGGTACGCCGCGCTTGTCTTGTTCTCCGCTTGGTCATATAGTAAAACAGTTCGTAGTTCGACTGACAACCTACGCACGACGAAGGAAGGGCGGTCCGTGTCGAGCCGAATGGAAGTCTCGTTTAGCAGCGCGCAGTCTTACAAGGACATCTACGGCGTGGGACCCGGCCATGAACTGGTCATGAAAGGCGCCTTCTACCACGGTGGCAGCTTAGAAGCAAGTTCGGCACAACGTCGATCATAAGCGAGACAGATCCCGAAGCGCATAAGCAGATGCGGGGTTACCTCGCCGGCGCGTTTTCCGAGCTCTCTCCAGGGACGAGAACACACTATAAACGCCTCGATAGACAAGTTCATACGCCTTGCCGGTACCAAAAGGGTCGAGGCCGAGGGAATCGACGTGATGGCGGCCACAGAGGCCCTTACATTCAATATCACTGGGCAAGGTATCGTTCGGGGAACCGTTCGGTGCATTGGACAGTGGTAGGCGGTTTTGAGACTACTGTAGGGTCTATCCCATGCCGTTCAACGCTGACGAGGACACACAGGCGCAATGCATCCCTAGATCGCCATAAGCCTAAACGGTTTCAAGCAAATAGAGTTCTTGTACGTGCTAATACGTAATCCCACACTGGTGAGGATTGTTCCCGTGTTAATCCGTAGTAGAACCGAGAAGTACGGAAGACACAAGAGCCACAAGAGATTCAGCGACGAGGCAGTAACGCGGTTGGTTGACAAGGCCAGGATCGTGCCGGTCATCGATAGCTGATATGTACCAGGCGGATCTTGCGCAAGGCGGAATGTCCCGAGTTCCTAACCCGGATTCTTGAAGACCAAAACCCTAGGGTCGTGACGGATAGACAGGTGGCAGCACATGCATCTGACCTGGTGCTCGCAGGGAGTGATGCTAGGGCGGCTTGTCTCGCTGCCATCGTCTATTGTCTTCTCCGGGATCCGTCGACCATGTCTCCACTGACTTCTGAAAAATTGGAGGTGCGTTCGGAAAGTACGCGGATATCACATATTCTTCCACGGAACGGCTATAGAACCTAAAGGGGGTCATCATGGAGGGATTACGGATGTATCCTCTGGTACAGTTCAGAACCTCCTCGCGTTGTGCCCGAGGGCGGGGATATCGTTGACGGCTATTTTCTTCCTGGCGGCGTAGGGAGCTCTGCACAACCGCAAACTCGAATCGTCCCCAGCTGACTCGCTGATCGTATTTTGGTCCGGTACAGGTCATCGTATCCGCCAGCCATCTTGCGGCTCGCTATCTTCGGCGAACTTCAACAACCCGTGGTTGTTCAAGCTAGAGAGGTGGGTTGCTTGTAAGGGGAGATATAGTTTAGAGGCAAATCAGCCCCAGTCAGTCGGTCCTCGCGGCTGCATAGGCAGAAACCTAGCCTGCTAGAATTACATGTACCCTGGCGAAGTCGGTCTGGGTGTATGACTTTGAACAGGCCCATCCGTTGCTAGATTGGCGCAGTGAATCGCGGGTTTATGTGATGTGGCACAAACCAGCCTTGACGGTTCGTGCTATGAATAGAGGCGTCCGTGTCGAATAAGGGACCCGAGTGGACTACGGGCTGAGGCAAAGGTTGAGGATCGTGGCTTCGACTTTCGGCTGTCTTGACGGGGGGGCATTTATATGACCAAGTCATAGACCAACCAGGTAAAGAGGCGAACCGATGGGCAAGGTGTAGTGGATGAGCTATGGCACACTACTGAGTTTGGAGTGACCAATAGGTGAGGACCGAAATAAACAGTCAGCTGAACATTGTTGCATCGGGATCATCAACATTTGACAGTCTTCCCGTAGGCGCCTCCAGCAGCTTTCCTGAGTTCTATTGCGCGCTTGTAAGGCGGTGCAGTCGGAGGCTGAACGGGGTCTAGCGATACATGGCCGGGCGGGAGTCGATAGGAGGCGTCAGAATCAAAGGCCGACAGATCTCCACATGCGATGAAAGGTGCGATCCATCGAATGTCTTCATCCCGTCGATTTCGCGCATCTTCAGGCTCAATTTCAGTAATACCATGTTCATCAGTCGATCTTGGGCAGAATGGAGCGTTGTTCCATGCCCCGGTCTCGGGATCCTGAAGCACTGTGGGCGGGGCACGATGGAGCTTCTCATCGTTTTGCTGTGTCATCCGAGGCAGTCGGAACCCAACACCCAGTGGTTCCTCAAGACTAGCCGAGAAACCCTTCGGTGGGCGAAAGTTCAGGCACACGATAAAGGCTTCAACGCTGCTTGCGCGTGAAGATCTCGGCTTTGCAACATGGACCTCCTCGAAGAAGATCTTGAGTTGCGCGTACAGCACGTCCACATTCTTGCCTCGGAAGATCTTGGCAACGAATTTCCCGCCGGGTTTCAGGACACACAGAGCCAGGTTTAGGGCCGCAAATAACAACTGTGATTGCACGTAGATGTCGAGGTCGTGCAGACCAGTGACATCGGGTGCGCCATCGCTGAGGACCAGGTCCACCGGATGCGCAGCCTGTTGGCTCTTCATTTTTTGGTCATAGTCCGGGTCTAGCGCCTTTAGGAGAAGCGGGACTGTTGCTGGATGGGTGATATCAGCCCGAAGCGTGACGATGCCTGGGAGCGGACTGATCGGCTGTAGATCAATCGAAACAATCTTGACATCTTTTCGGGGTTGGGGCTCCTGAGCCTCAAGTCTTGTCGCTGTCGTTCCTGCTGTGCCTGATAATTCAGGAGGCCCAAACAGCCCGAGCATCTGCTGGCGGAATTTGGCCTCGCGGTCTTGCCATGCCGACCGGCCAAACTTTTCACCTTTGATCAGAACCCTGGACAACACTTGAGACCAACTGCCTGGTGCCGCACACAAGTCAACGACCCGCGTCACATTGGAAAAGAGGTCAAACTCTAGTTTTATATCAGCATACATGTTGCATCTAGTCAAGACAAAATAAGAGGATGGGCAATCCAACTGACCCTCATCGAGCTGCAGGAGTTTGAAGGCACTTCTTGCACGCCAACCTTGCTCTTTAGCTAATCTATAGTAAGCATCGCGCTTATCTTTCGAGGACTTCCCCATTTTCGAGGTTATTACAACTGCCGAGGTGGTTAGAAGACGTCCTCGGTCCTAGGGTGAGTGCGTCTTGACGGCGTATTCGTCGAGTCACATGATCGAATGGGCAATTTTCACCTTCTTGCCAAGAGTGACAAAGAATGAATTAAGGTGTGGTCAAAGCGATGATCTAAGTTTATCTGATCTACAATTTCTCATCTCCTTATCCCTTATCGATAACCCAACGTCCTGGAACTTTTTAGAGGGACGATTGACAGACATTGACCTGTCAAAGCGCCCCGCGAAGCTCTCCAAAGTAAAAGCATTCCCACCGCAGTACAGTTCCCTCCCTACTTTAGGAGGCAAAATGGCTGGATCGAAGAGGAAGTCAGCTGCGCAATATGGCGAGAACCCCAAAAAGAGATTAAAACCCCAACAACCCACCACGAAAGTATCAAAGAAAGTCAAACGGCCTGCGTCCGCCGATTCCTTGCGATGGCGCAAAGCGAAACTTCCCGACATGTACAACGATGCTGAGGGTTTCTACGGCCTGGAGGAAGTCGATGATGTGGAAATCATCCGTAAGGATGGTAATACTATAGAATTTGTTCGGATTGACCTCATCCTAAGATGATGCTTAGCATACTAATATACTATCAGAGAGCGGCTGTGTCTTCCGGTGACGAGGCGGTTGAGAACGGCAAGGTTGAAAGTGAAGAAGACGAATTCGAGGGGTTCGATGATGAGCCCCAGAGCTCTTCCCAGCTGATGGCCAAAACGCTTGAGGAAGAGCCGCCCAGAGCACCAAAAAGCGACGGAGACGACGACAAGAAAACGAAGCAGAAGCAGAAAGACCAAAAGAAGCAAAGGGGCTCAGGTAAAACGGAAGACACCGAGCTGCAGACAAACATATTCACGGGGCTAAGGGACATTGATGAGACACAAGATGATGTTGATCTGTCGGCCTGGGTTCCCTTGGACCTATCTCCCCAGCTGCTTGAGTCTTTATCCAAGCTGAAATTCGCCAAACCGACGCCCATTCAAGCTGCTGCTATACCTCACATTCTGGCTGGCCGCGACGTCATAGGTAAGGCCTCAACAGGTTCCGGAAAGACGCTAGCATTCGCCATCCCTATTGTCGAGAAATGGCTAGAATTGGTGGAAGATGAGCCTCGAAAAGAGTCAAAAGGCCCGCTAGCTCTCATACTGTCGCCGACGAGGGAGCTTGCACATCAGCTCACAGACCACATCAAGAATCTCTGCGCCGGCCTGCCGAATTCCCCCTATGTCTGCTCGGTAACCGGCGGCTTATCCGTGCAGAAGCAGCAGCGCCAGCTGGCAAAAGCAGATATTGTTGTCGGCACGCCCGGTCGGTTTTGGGAAGTGTTAAACACCAGCTCAGAGTTGATGAGCGCGTTCAAGGGGATTAGCTATCTGGTCGTAGATGAGGCGGATAGGCTATTAACGGAAGGGCATTTCAAGGAGGCCGCCGAAATCTTGAACGCTCTTGACCGGGTCGACGTGGATGAGAATGGAGATGAGGCGGTGCCGGCCTCCAGACAAACGCTCGTCTTCTCGGCGACGTTCCACAAGGGCTTACAGCAGAAACTCGCCGGCAAGGGAAGATACGATTTAATGAGCAAGGAAGACTCGATGGAATACCTGCTCAAGAAGCTGAACTTCCGCGAAGAGAAGCCTAAGTTTATCGACGTGAACCCCGTATCGCAGATGGCAGAAGGTCTAAAAGAGGGCCTGGTAGAATGCGGAGCGATGGAGAAGGTGAGCCAACTCCATGGAATGGATAAGTCGCATGCTAATGCCTAATAGGACCTGTATCTCTATGCGCTGCTGCTATTATACCCCAACGTGCGGACGCTAGTCTTCACTAACTCCATCAGCGCCGCCCGGAGAATAACCCCTATGCTTCAAAACCTGAACCTCCAAACCAATCCGCTGCATTCCCAGATGCCTCAGAAAGCACGGTTACGGTCGATTGAGCGATTCACGGCAACTCCCAAAGGCAAATCATCTATACTCATAGCGACGGATGTCGCCGCCCGCGGTCTTGATATACCCGATGTCGACCTGGTGGTCCACTACCACGTGCCCAGAACAGCCGACGCGTACGTACACCGCTCCGGACGAACGGCGCGCGCAGACAAGACGGGACTGAGCGTCCTGCTCTGCGCGCCTGAGGAAGTGACGCCAACACGGCGACTCATCTCCAAGGTACACTCAGAGCGCAAGGGCGGCGGTGGCGGAAAGAACTTCTTCGTGCAGACTCTGGACATGGACCGGAAGCTCGTGGGGCGCCTGAAGCCGCGCCTCACGCTGGCGAAAAAGATCGCTGACGCGGGGCTCGCGAAGGAGAAGGGCAGCAAAGAGGATGAGTGGATGCGCAACGCGGCCGAGGAGCTCGGCGTCGACTACGACAGCGACGACCTGCAGCAGGCGGGCAAGTGGGGCGGCCGCGGCCGCGTCCGCAAGGAGAAGCAGGAGGAGGCGCGGGCTTTGACGAAGGCCGAGCTGGGTGCGCTGCGCGCCGAGCTGAGGGAGCTGTTGTCGAGGCGTGTTAACACCGGCGTCAGCGAGAAGTACATCGCCACCGGGATGGTGGATATCGATGAGTTGCTCAGGGGGGCGAAGGGTGATTTTCTTGGCAGAGTCGAGGGGCTCGATATCGGGTCCCTTTAAGCCCTTTTGATGAGGGATTTGTCGTATCAAGATACCCAGATATTACTGTCATTCTTACCTTTTCCAGTGCCATAGTTGCCCTTTTTATGCCTCAATCGACATTGCCGGTGCAGTTGAATGGGTACATGTTTGTCCTATCCTTGCCTCTTTTCTACCTAGTAAATGGTGAGTGTCTTTTATTCCGCTACAACGGTCGATACCACTTAAGTTGCGGGGATAATCATCACATCGATCAAACAGCGCAGCCTTGAATTCTCTCAGTGCTGTTTTGTCACGTGTCGTATAGGTAATAGGTCTTTAATGCTGTTTGGTGTTGTCATTTGCAAGCCATATACCTAACCTTCATCCCCATCCCTTTTCTTGCCTCCACGGAGACCCACCCCCCAGACCCCAGATCAAGATCAACTTTAGCTGATAACACTTCCCCGCATATAACCTTCTGCCTCGTCTTACATCAATCAAGCACGTCTGCCATCTCAGATCGGTAAGTTTTTGGTGCACCGGGACGGAGTCTCTGTCCCCGGAGACCTGTAGAGAAGACAGGTTTAACAATAACCCCTGTTGTATAGGAGAAACGCCACAGCTGTTCTATAAGTGAAGATTCGAGACATTCCAGAAACCCTTCATTGCATTTCAACATCGGAGTTACTACCAATGACGATCATGTGGAATCCATGAGTTTTCGGTATGAAGAATGGCTTAGGACGGAAGTAGATACTATGACGCGCCTCTTACGGAAACTTACATGTATTCGTTTTAGACAGAGGGTTTATGCCACTGTAAATAAGCCTCACAAGAATCGTGCACATGACTACCAGTACGGACTTCCCCTGAATTCACCCCGGTTCACCAACATATAAAGGTTAATTAACCTAGTCAGCTCTGCACTAGCAATTCTTGACTAGACAGCACAGAGAAAGGCTTTCCCTAGGTATTGACATTAGAACAGTGATCTGTATTTTCCTGGCTGGCAGGTAACAGCTGCTACTCTCAAAACCCACGATATTATCTGAAGCTTCAATACCGCATTCGCTGCTGACACATCCGCATACTAAATAGACACCTCATAGACGCCCCATGACCTACCTGTCATTGTCACAAACTGTTATGTCACAGTCAAGTATACAGTGGTAGGGGGCACACGACCTACAGGCCTGAATAATGTCTACCCAGGGGCTCAGACTGGATACAACTCCCCACGCGCGTTTCTCCGACTGAGTTCGCGCTAACCCGGTGTTTGGGTTCAGGGGTTGCGGCTTAAGGTCATATAATCTCGAAATAGGGGCAGATTAGGTTTCTAAGAACCTTGGAGGGCGCTCGGTGCGAAACGATACGTGACAACTCTAAGGTCTCCGGGTTCAGGTAGGAGTTCCGACCAAGAACATGCAGCGCAGAAACCCCGTTCCGCTATCCCCATGGGGAAGAGACCTGTGGAAGACGCAGCTAAGGCAATCTTCACTTCGTGAAAGCATCATCGATACCCACTGAGGCAGGTCCTGACCGTAATAGTTGGGGCCACCTCTGACCACCTAGGTATACACAACCGCTGCCATCGATATAGTCTGAACGGAATGCTTTGAAATTAAACCGGAACAATCATCAGCCCTTATATCCGGAATCAAATAATCGACTGTTACTATGCGCCGAATCTTTATTATTCGATTGCTATATTTGGCTTACTAGATATGAAGGTGGCTCAAACTATTCTGGTGTCGCCGAAGGGGCTTATGCGGGAATCTAAACTTAAAAGGTGTTACAGTTCGCGATATCCTAACTTAAGGTTCATCACTTGTTTTGAGGTATTCGTATTTAAAAAAGGTTGCTCCGCTTCCCAATTTGCTCTTTTTGTTGCCAATCGCCTTCCATCTCATTCACAAGCCCCTTATATCTATTCTACGGAATATTGCTTCCTAACGACGTTCGTTTGATGGAAAATGCACTAGCTTCCTACCTGAGAAGCTTGATATCTTCAATATGCCTACGAACAAAGCATCCAACCGCGAGGCCAGGGGTGACCCGGCCATAGATCTCTCGACTTTGCATCGTGCTCCTCCTAATATCGTAGTTACGCCTGGGCAGGATGGCAACAAGAACAATGAGCACAGAGACGAGACAGCATTCGATACGGTCCCTCTTGGGGCACAGCAACCATCGCTCACTGAAGGTGGACTGAGGCACCAGCTAAAGGCGACAGATCCGGGCGTCATGGAGCAGCTGGGTTTCGGCTTCCCCTTCAAGAAAAAGTGGCGTATCCTTTGCATCATCTTCCTGATACAGGTCTCCATGAATCTCAACACCACTTTGTATTCCAGCGGTATGGCGGGCATGTCCGAGGAGTTCCACATCTCCATCCAGACGGCTACATGGGGCGCTGCCGTCTTTCTGCTGGCGTACGCCTTCGGCTGTGAGTTCTGGGCGCCCTGGAGCGAAGAGTACGGACGGAAGTGGGTCTTGCGGCTGTCGATGCTTCTCGTGAATCTCTGTGGCATTTGGGCCGCGTTCGCTCCGAGCTTTAACCAAGTCCTTGTTGCGCGTATCCTCGGTGGTTTGTCGACTGCTGGCGGCAGTGTCACTCTAGCCGTTGTCGCCGACTTGTTCGACCACGACGATCCATGGTACCAAAAGGCGACTCTCTTCATCGTCGCTTCGTCCGTCGGGGGCTCCATTATAGGGCCGATCATAGGGGCCCCCATGGAGGAGTACCTACACTGGAGGTGGTGCATGCACGTCCAATATATCTTCGGCATATTCGTCCTGGGAATTCACTGGTTTTTCGTGCCCGAGACTCGCGCCACCGTACTCCTGGATAAGACCGCGAAGAAGATGCGCTCCGCGGGGATGAACGTCTACGGCCCAGGTGAATTGGCCGCCGAGTATAAGAGGCTTGACTGGCACGACCTATGCACCATCTGGGCGCGCCCTTTCAAGTTCTTCGTCACGGAGCCTATCGTCCTGGTGCTATCACTGCTATCCGGATTCTCGGACGCGCTCATATTCATGTTCGTCCAGTCGTTCCCCTTCATCTACCGTCAACGATGGCATTTCAACACCCTCCAGATGTCCAGCACGTTCGTCCCGCTATTTATCGGCTATGTCATGGCCTACTTCTCTTTCCTTCCGGCCATCAAACGTAACATCCGGGAACGAAAAGAAAAGCCCAACTGTGAACGCGCTCAGTACGAGGCCCGCTGTAAGTGATTTCAGCAGTCATTCCTTTCCCTCCTCTCCACCCAGCCCTTGTTTCTTGATCACTGACTCAGACGTTTAGTGTGGTGGCTCTTGTACACGGCCCCTTTACTGCCCCTCGGCCTGCTCATCTTCGCCCTGACGGCCACGATGCCCGGTGTGACTGTGCACTGGATCGGCTCCATGGTGGCTACGTGCCTGATCGGAATCGCCAACTTCGCCATCTACATGGCCACCATCGACTACATGCTGCGCGCATACGGCCCTTACGCAGCATCGGCGACGGGCGGCAACGGCTGGGCGCGCGACTTCCTCGCCGGCATTCTTACCCCGGCCGCCGTTCCTATGTACGAAACTCTGGGCGCGTTCCCGGCCACCTGGCTCCTCTTCGGTATCGCGGTCTTGTTGACGATCGCGGTGTACTTCATCTACCGGCGCGGCGCCTACCTGCGACACAGGTCCAACTTCGCCCAGTCGCTCGCGGCGGAGGAGAGCAGGAACGAAGGGGGAATGGTCAACTTCCTCCCCAGTCTGCCCGGCAGCAGGGCCGTATCAATACGCGGCACCCCACTCCACTCGCCCGTGATTCGCTCTCCCGTTCAATCGCCGTGTGCTACGCCGGCTGTCTCGAGGCCCAGCTCGCCGGCCCGCCCCGGGCTCGGCTCCCGGGGTATCTCGTGGTCCAGTTTCCCAGCTCCGAATCTACGCATGTCGCAAATGAACCCACGACCGAGGTCCCAGGTCGCCTCGCCAACCGTATCTCCCCTGGGTTCCACCAACAAATTTGGTTCAAACCCGTAATAATGACCCCGGCCATTTGGCGGTGTCAATTATCAACATGTTACGCGTGGCGGTAACTAAGATACGAGCCCACCGTAAGCTAGTATAAGAGCCAAGATTATGGGTGTAGCAACTTTACTTAAAATCCCTTCAAAATTACAGAGCAGAAATATGAAAATAGAATAATAAAGATTTAGCTAAGATAATACGTGGTCATCAGAATGGAAATAATAAAAGCAGATGATCATTCGCTGTTCGAGTGCCTTCTTACTAGACTGAAGTCCAATCGATGACATTCTCGTATGGTGAGTCTCTCGTTGCCACGCCGCCAATGATCAGCTGCTTTGCATCTGTTTTAAAACAGTTATCAAGGACCTGTCCGTTGCAGACTGGCCAAAGAGTCTTTTCGGACATGCGGCAGATAGTGCCGTCAGCAATGTTAATAAAGTCTGGGCTGAGCGAGGTAGGACTCTCGCAGAGCTCGCGTCCAGTATGCTCAGCATTGTCATCGATGACAAGACTTCTGAAACTTGGACCGTTGTGATAAGTTTTCCTTGGACCGGGGATTCCATCAGCCTTCTTGGAAGCGGGCAGAAACCGAGTGTTTAGATGGGCCATACGAAGTTGCTGTAGCACCTTCCGCGCGCCGGCTGCCGAGAACCCCGGTATGTGATCGAGGTAGGGTCCGTGTCGGGATGCTTGTACATCTTGAACGGCGGACCTGCCTTGCAGAGACGGTCGATCCTAATCAGCCTGCTCGGAGGCGTCTTCTGGGGAACGAATAACGAAGGTCTAACCGGAGATACTATTCGATGACTAACGTATGGACAATAAAAGCGTAGGGTTATCCGGACTTCACCGCGAAATAATAGTTTCGCTTGGAATTTATTAGATAGCAGCTGTTGGATACCTGTACCTATGTGATTAGAGGTCGCTCAATCATGGCCAGAGCATGCTAACCTAGGACACTGCAAGTTTGCGACGTCGAACGCAGTCGGAATCCTTTTGATATCAAAAGCTATGCACCATCTCACAAGTATGTTTATAGGGGCCCCTTATAAGCAAGCACTTAGGAAGAGACCAGGCTAGTAAGCAACGCCACGCTATGGCACCAAGCAGCTCCGTATTGCGAGCCACGTAATATACATTAGCTATATATATTTAGGTAATTACTTTGCAGTGGACTCCCGGTATGCTTGGGGAGCACCCGTTGATCACAAAAAAATTTTTAAGCCAAACAGGTCTGTCACTTCTATATTTAGTAATAGAAACGTAGGCTAACCGTACCGTAAATCTGTACGAGGTTGGGGCTACGGTACACTACGCTGCAATGCATGCGGAGTCCGCTTGGGACAAGCAGAGGCGGAAACGGTAGCATTACCCACCAGCCTCGGAAGAGACGAGGCTCAGGCTCGTGATCAGCCCAACTCGCCTCATGGGGAGTGTGGCGCTGGCGGAGTTAGTCGATCCGGGAACGAAAAGGATTTAGGAGCGACGCAGCCTTGCGCTTAGGAGGGCAACTAGAAGGCCTTTTGAGACTGCATGTAGAATGTAAGAGTTTCGTACATTCTCGCCTCATTGTCTGTCGCTCCGCCATGGGCAACATCATAATAATACCCACTCCTATTTGGGCTGTAGTACAACCTCTTTTTTCGATCAGCGTGGTGCATGATGAGAGCAGAGCGGAAAAGGAGTATTCGACAGAGTGAAAGTTTTCAGCTCAATTGCACGCCGCTCTGCTACTTGTAACTGCTTAATACGGACCACTTTATATATGGGACAACAACATATAAGATATACTAGTTTCTCGTCTGCACAATGCTCTCAAGGGAAAATAAGTGACGTATTCCGAAGTTCGGTATTGGTTAATATTACCTCGCAGGAGAACCGAGCACATATTATGATGCGTCTCGCCCAATGAGAACACCCCAAGTGCTCCGAGTGTTACATCCCGATTCATTGTTAAGCCTTTTCAGGAAAGTGTAGATGCAACGGGGGCCGAAAATGTACATGTGTTGGTGCACAAATTATGCGGCCCCCGTATAGTGTGGTGTACCAACTTACTCGGGAGGGAGGCTGAGGCTAAGGCTGAGCCCAAAGTTAGGTAATGCGAAACGAAGGATGACATAGTTAATAAAGTTCCTCTGTTACAAGATGCGTGTCACTTCTCTCTCTCTTGTTCATATCCTGACGGCATAATTTACTTTCCATGATTTCTATAAATTCGCTTCTTTAACTTCTTCATTAGTCTTGCCATTTGCCAAGCACCATCTTCTCATTCCTACCTCACGGGTTTCGACGCAAATCTATCTTTAACCATGAGGTCAAACGGCAAGCAGGTTCTGACGATAGTGCTGGCTGCGGTTACAGCGCACGCTCAAGATCCTGAGAAAACGATCTATGGTTGCGTCGATGTTGGCTGCCCGGCCAGTACTCAGGACAGCGCAAACGACAACTGTACAGTAGCCGGTCGCTCGTTTCCATACGTGGGCATTACGCGCATTCCTACTAGCAGCGAAGCCCTTACAGGCCTTACGTGGAGTAAGGGGTTCAATATTACCGGCGACAACGAAAGCGTGTTCGGCAGTTCATACTACCTTGGTTCGCCGCCGGATCTGGACTTGAGCAACACTGGCGCGTGCGCCATCTTCTTCCACGGAGCCTCGCGGTCCATATCTTTCGAACCGGATACGCCGAATGATGAAATAGACCAGGGAACCTGCAATGATGCCATTGGGTCAGCCTGCGTCGATGCCTTGACTGCCCGCGCTCGTAACCTAGACATTGGCGACGGCGCGAGCTCTGAGGAGGTGTGTGCCAGGTTGCGTGACGACTTAGAGGAAAATATGGATGATGCCTGCGCCGCTATTACGGGAGGACCCTGGAGCAACCAAATTGCTGTCGGTAAGTGTGGTTAACGTGGGCGAGTCTCATTTCCCTGGCGCGACCGAAAAGTGACTTTGTGGGATTGTTCTAGCTCTTACGGGAAACGGTGCTCCCGAGCCTATTACAAGCCAGCAGAATGCGTCTTCGAATTGCTGGCCTGTAACTGAGAAGCAAAATGATCTTACACTTGTAAGCGACTATCGAATTCAGGTACGTGTATAGTCTTTAGTTTGATCTTTCACCCGTCAAATCGTCCTCGTCTAATCAACTATTTCTGACAGGGAGATGGCTCGATTGATGACGTATACAACGCCCAGTGGGCTATTACACCTATCCTGACCCTATTCTATCCAAACGGAGAGGGTAGTCTGGTTGATGCTGCCGATGCTTCATTGACTTGTGTCAAGGTCATGGGACCTGCACTGGCATCTGTTGATACGATGAGCAACGGGACAACTGGGGGCGAGGGTGGGGCTGCTAGCCTGTCGATTTCAGGCTCTTACTACTCCGTCTTGATTGTGCTTATATCTTCTCTCATTTCGCTCATTGCATGAAAATGGTGCGGTCTATGTTAGTAGTTATAGATTTGCCCGGATATATTAGGCTTAGAATCATGTCTAGGGAGATGTATCAGGCGAATGGTCGTTGATTACTTGGTATTAGCGGTAGCTGGTGCAATAGAGCCCTTCCTGATTAGATTAGTATATGGAGTCTTTGCCTGGTAATTAATATTGTCTAACGTTACTGTATACCCATATATTGAGGGCTTACGTTACAACATGTTCCATAACCCTTCCCTCATCTCAAACGGGGGGGTTGGGTGACGTCAAGAGTCAGATCTTCCAGGAGAGACATATAATACTGTATGTCTCCGGCGTAATCACCAGGGTTGGTATTGCAATGACTACTTCAGCCACACTAGTCACTCTATATATAGTGATATCAACAGTGGCATTACTATACCCATCGTCCACTACCGGAGTCTTTCTGCGACCTCTGTTCTGCCATCTTCGGTAGACACCACTGGCTGGTTAATCTCTTCAAAAATTTACCTATAGCCCTTCCTGTCAAGACTAGATTGAATACAGGTTATATTCCAAACTGCGGGATTAGTCTCCAAGGCTTGGTGGTTACACAATATACACAGAAGCTGTGGAGTCTTCTTCCCCACATTTCTTCCCCTTTTGCTACCTCTATTCATACTCCATAGAATAACCAATACCAAGTGCAGGAAATGGGATGAATTAAAAGTCTTCCGACTGCTTTCTGCGCGGGATCTAGGTGAACGTCCTAGGTGAAGTTGACCTTCTTGCTAGATCTTCTCCAGTCACTCCTTTTGGAAGAGTTGGAATAGGGGCAGAAGAGCACTTTTGTCGGCGCAAACATTTGTACCTTCCGCCATAACCCGGAAATCTTCCCAAATTCGATCAAATTTCAGAAGGAGAGGTGGCTGGAAGAGAAGGATAAGTCATGGATAATATCCTTTGCGTTTTCCGTTGGCGCTCGAACGTGCGCCGGGAAGCATTTTGGATTATAGCGAAGATCGGGCGCTCGAACTGTATTAGTTCAAGCGTTTATATGGTTATATATATTCCTAAGCCTCTAGCTTACCAGGAGACGGACCCTGCTCTCGCCAGGTCCCATTATGGTATCTTGCTTTCAAGCACGCTCCGAGGGGTCTGGGTATTGCCTGAGGCGGCAGCCGAGGACGCGTGGACGGCTAATGGCGGGAAGATTAGTTCTAGCTTAAGGGGATATGTAGTGTCATGAAGGATGGACCGTATTAATATTCCCATCCCCGAGGCCGATAGTGCGAGAGGTTCATGATTTTGCAACATCATCGTCTATTCAACAGCCGGCATCGCATCACGGGGGGTGTGCCTAGTTCATATGTTGTTGTTTCATCTTGGAACATCAAGTACTCGACCCTGACGTCGTTTTCCGGCGGCATAGCGACGTCGCGTTTCGACACTGGAGACTTCTGTATTGTATAAACACATATTATGTCCCGTTAAGAGTAAGACCGCCTCGAAATACAAAGAAGGCATTTGTACTGCCATAGCCTAGTATTTATGTATATAGGTATCGTCAAATTCATATCCGCTGTTAGATTTTAGGAAACATTAACCAATTTCTCTGGGGAGGCTACTCGAGGAAATAATGAAACGAATTGATACGCAGGCATGTCTGCGCTGCAACAATCAAGAGGCATCCCTGTTGTTTCAACCCTACTTCACGGTCAAGTGATGGTCCAAGGGCGGCATCGAGTGGCCGCGCAGAAGCCATTGCAACAAGGGCCGACAAATTGATTGTTGATGTAGCATTGCCCATAGGTTGGGACACAAGTGCCCTCGCAGCTGACACTGAGGATGGGCTGAGGTGGTCCAACAATGATCTGCTGCAACCCGTCCTGAGTGACATAGTGCTCCAGAGTCGCTACGCCGGCAGTGTTGAAAGTGCACTGCGAGATGGCGTTGTAATCGGGGGTATCGATGATGCTCACGGCAAGGTTGTTGCGGTCTGTATTTCCTGTTAGCATACATTACTGCTTCTCTGCTCAATTCGCGAGCGATAATCCTACTGGTTGGTATCACAGTTCCGTCGGTTGGAACAGCGAGCTCATAGGATGCCGGACCGCCATGGAAGGTAAGATTGACGATTTGGGCCTGACGCTCCTCAAGGGGCTGGGAAAGAGAAGCCGCAGCGAGACTCAGGCCCAGGATGGTGGTCTTGAAGAATTGCATGGCGAAGACGGGATAGATGTGCCAACTTGGTGCTCTCAGGTTGGTCGACTCGATTGAGGGACTGAGGTGATTTCTACTCTCAGGGGCATGGAGGTTCTCGAACCTTTTAATATACCCGCACTCTCCCTATAGTGCCGCGGAGCTGGCGTTCCCCAAGACTAGCCAGCCAGACGCCCTCAGTGCTGGACGGCCAATCACATGACGACCCTCCTCTTAGCTTCGTGGCATGGGCCTCGAATACGAACGACACTTGTCTTAGTCTTCGTTTCCTAGGAATCATCTGTAAGACTCCACCGACAGATCGAAATCCTCCAAATCAGCACCCTCTGAAGATGCGATGCTGCCGTAAGGACCACAAGAAAAAGCGGATGTCGGTACAGCTCAGCAGTCACGAGCCCTCTGAAATTTTCAACTTCAAGCCACCTCGGATGACCGCGCGGAGGTAGGAAGATCTTATAAGCTGCCGCGTAGCACCAACAAGCCAGAATTGACACCCGATCTTACTCCCACGCCTCCGCCTCGTGGAGAAATTAGAGCTTAGGGCTGAAGACTTACGGTGGGGCCCGTGTTCATCGGGTGTCAGATACACTCTACCATCTCGGCTTATGGTCAGGCAATAGGGACTCCCGATCTCTCCGCGAACCCCAGAGAGCGGCTGATAGTCTGTAAAAACTGACGTAAATTCATTCAGCTTAGTGGAGACTCTACTCAACCAGCTTGGCGCCAGACTCGTCTGGGGTAATACGAGATTTTCCACACCACATAGGGGGTGTAGTCATATTATTGAACTGACGCATTTCTTCGCGGTTTTTACCCCGACTATGTTGATAGAAATCAATAAGTTGGCCGACTGTAGGTGGAAGAAACCGACGGCGCAAAAGCAACTTCTTCGTGCAAGTCCGAGAGCTGACTTGGGTAACTGACCCTTGAGACATAGCGGGGCTTCTGTGAATATCCTTTCAGTTTGTCCTGCTACCCCCCTTTATCATTTTTGACGCTCCTAGACACGGCAATACGGCTTGTTCCGACGTGTATTCCCAAGCGAAACTTGCATAACAGTTCATGACCCTGTATAACGTACTTAATATTGATATTGACACTGGTGCATTTAGGAATCGTCTGACCGTGGCAGTAATATCTTTACACGACAGGGAGAGACAAGTCCTAGTTCTGCCTTACCTATATCCACCCAATTCTCTTGCTGCTCGTATCGCTAAGAACCGGAACACACCTAGGAGACAGAGACATCTTCACGGGGGATCTGGGTTATCACCAGACTGAATAGTACAGTTATACCTACGACGAGGAGAAAATTAACTAAGCTGTAGAAGCCTATGGACTCTGCGATCCCGTTGGACGTTATGAGGCTGAGGTGACTAGGGGGAACTATGTGCGGTCCCGATAAGTACCGGAGCACCACAAGAGCCAATCATTCATAATCCTTCCCTCACTAACTCCGAGAAGAGAGGCTGGCTGACACACCGTAAGACGACATGTTTCGCTGGGTGGCGATGATACACGGTGGACTCATAAATGTACATAGCGAATCGGCTATTGTTACCATCAAATATTAATGGATAAGGCACTTGAATCTATACCGATGTTATATCGTCATGACCTAAATCCATCCATAATCTAAACAGATCGCGATACAAAAGGTCGTAGCCCAGCCTTACCACGCCATCGACGTCTCCTCAAGCAAAACAGAGCACCTACGCCCATCACTCTCCTCCTTCCCCACCCCCTCCTAACTGCAGCTTCTTGACAATCACATCCCTCAGGGCGCATACATCGTCAACCATGTCGATGCCGAACCTGCGACACACGATGCACACATTGCCTCGCTTCCAGTAGCCCTCGGGACAGACCACGACCGCCTTCCCGCCGCCGCAGCGGGCGACGAGCCCGAGCTCCAGCAGGCTGATGGCGGCCTTCGTGGCCGGGTGGAAGTACACGATGACGAGGTCGGCGCGGTCCTGCATGTCGAGCTCCCAGGTCACCTGCTCGCGGAAGGGTGCGAAGCTCTCGTCCTCGACCCAGCTTGCGTCCCAGTCGGGGCGGTACGGGTCGAAGATGGTGACGGGCAGGTCGGAGAGCGAGGCCGTGAGCGTCGAGCGCCAGTCGGCGCCGGGTGGGTCCACGGGGCTGGTCGTCCCGGCGAGGAAGATGGACTTCGTGCCGCGGGGTTGTTGATCCCGTTGCGGCGCGTAGATGATTTGCGCTTTGCGTTGGGACATCTCTGCTTCGGCCTCCCTCACCTTGAGCTTTGATATTTAGAGATTACTGTTCGATGGGGATCCTTAGACCTTAGTCATTGGCATAGGAGTGGGTGACGGTCATTGTTAAGGCTGCGGCAAGGCAGACCCGGGGTGCGCAGGTCTTCACTTGATTGGTGTTGCCATGGTATGGTATGCACCTGACGAAGATATGTATACTCATAACCACTTACTCGAGATGAAACGCACTCGTATATCCGACCACGTTGTTACATACCTGCACGAACTTGGCCTGTTCCTGTGCCTTATTGAAATTTATAGCCGTCAGGGCGGTTAGTGGAAGGTCGTTCTTCCGTTGAAGGTTTCCAGTTGCGTAGGTAAATACATACATACGTACGTAGTATTTGAGCACGGGGATCGGACCGGACTTTCTCCGGACGGCGGATTTCCTGCTTACTTACCTAGTACCCTACATGTGAGGGGCCCATGAGGTGCCCTAGTGTAGTCCAGCTGCATGTCATTTTGGTTCAGTACGTACCTATTTATAGTGGCGGGGTCCTTGAACAGGAACGAGAAGGGAAACTCTCGGTAGCATATATTGCTAAGACAACGTATTTCTTCGACACATATTTGCTGCGCGTGGTTTCAGCCATACATCGAGTATTGATACGAGTCTTGTCTTTTCACTTTGTCTTATTCCCCAAACAACTCAACCACTGCCCAACATGGACGACCAATTCAACGGCCGCACCGACGATGATCTGTTCGCCGATGAGTTTGAGCCCGTCGCTGCGGCGGAGGGACAGCCCGCCATCGTGAGCGACCAGACGCCTCCTCCTGTTGCGCCTCCCGTTGTGGCTGCTGCTCCTGCTACTACTCGAGCATCTACCGAGCCCGTGACACAAGCAACAGCAGCGGCGGCACCACCAACTGCGGCACCAGCCCCGGCACCAGCCCCGGCGTCAGCGCCGACATCTGGTCCACCTGCGCCGGCACCCACCGCGCCGCGGACCCTCGCGCAGTCGCGACACGCGCCGGCGCCGGCGCCTTCAAAGCCACGGCAACAGCGCAGACACCGCTCGCCTGTCAAACGCGCCGCAGACTCACCATCTGCCACCACGGACACGAACAACCACAGCAATACGACCACCGCCGCCACCACTACCACGGCGACGCCTACGTCATCTTCCACGCCCGCGCCAGCCACAACCGCAACCGCAACCGCAACAGCGACGGGGACGACAAAACAACTGCCGACATCGAGCAACAACACCACTAGCAACAACAACAACAACAACAACACGGCGTCAGCGATCGACCGGCTCGCCAGCGGCGCGAACCCGCGCACGAAGCTCAGCGAGACAGAGCTGGCGCAGAAGATGGAGCGCATGCGTATCGCGTCGGCGGAGCGCGCGCGCAAGTTCGAGCAGGCGGAGCGCGACAGCCAGTCGCATGCGCTGGCGTACGAGCGTGGGATGGAGGAGTTGCGGCGACGGCGGGCCGAGGAGGCGGAGCGCCGGCGCCGCGGCGAGGAGGAGCGCCGCCGCATGGACGAGGAGCGCGCCGCCAACCGCGAGCGCAAGCTGCGCGCCATGGGCGCCCGCGAAGGGGGCGCCGGCGGCAGCGGCTCCTGGGACGAGGGCAAAGAAAGGGACGACGAGTTTGGTGGGGGTGCGAGGGGTAGGGGATTCAGGGGCGCGAATGGCGGCGTCAGGGGTGTGCGGGGTGCAGCGTCTGGGTTCGGCAGGGATGACGGTAGGGAGGTGTTTGGGGCCGACGAGTTCCGTGGCGGCAGGAGAGGGGGTCAGGGACGCGGTGGCGGTGGCGGCAGGGGGTTCGGAGGAAGAGGGGGGCGGGGCGCGCCCAGAGGCGGCGGCGATGGAGGAATTTCCAACCGCCCCGAGAGGGCGGGCTCCGCCAACAACAGTAGACCGCAGTCCCAGAACGGCGGCGCGCCCGAGCGCAAAAAGGAGACGCCGCGGGCCGCCGTCCCGACGGCGGATGACTTCCCGGCCCTCCCGTCGGCGAAGAAATTGGACACCTCGAGCGGCGCCCCGCAGCCCCTTCCTTCTTTAACGCCGACCCTCGACTCGCCGCCCGTCGGGAAATGGGACGAGGAGATGGCCGCGCTGGATGAGAAGCGCGAGGGTTAGGAAGGGATGGGATCTCTGTGCTTGCGCGCGGGCTCCTTTTTATCCGCATAGGATAGGGAGGGATTGGTATGATCTATGTGACATACGTGTCACCGGAGGATAACGCTGAACGGGTATGATAGGAGACGAATGGCTTGGGATACCTGGATGCCTAGGCACCACGCTTATGTTAGAGGGATTCTGGAAAGCGCATGCATAACTAGGGATGCCACCTTGTTCATGCGTGTCTACTGAGTATTGCGATCTAGTTCGCCACGCGTTGCCTAGTTGAAGATCGAGCGGGTGGGATGGCAGTCTGTATAGCCCGCGGATAGGGCACCTTAAGGTTTGTATGGGGAGTATACCAAAACGAAGAAGCATGGAGGAAAAGCGTTACGATAATGCCACAATCGAGATTCCACCCATCATGACCCGTGACAAAAACTATGGGCTTATCGTGAGATGACGTAGGTTAACTGCATTACGATGGCTACAAATGTCAGTATATAGAGGACAAAACATGAGCAGGCGACACAGCATAACGACACATGAGGATACCGATTGGGACATTCGAATTATCTTCCACGGCATGTTTTTGACACCATTAATACAAATTATCGTGCTGGAAATCCCCGTGAAGTCCTCAAACTCCGACCGAAGCATATCTAATCCGTAACTCCTCTAATGCAAGGCCAATTAAGTCTTTTTAACCCCTTAACTAATTGGTGATGCGCGATAGGAGTCGGATGCCCGACCCTCCGTTCCTGGGACAGATGCCCTTCTGTCCCGGGCTTTGCGCACATTCGGTTTCCGTCCTTCCTGTTTTTACGCCGAGGGTGGCCTTTCTGTATTGTCGTAATCGAATAGTGGTGGAGGTAGACCACCGGGCTTATCGACCGACCGGTTGCCCTACCAACCACGGAATCCACGCGGACCCCTCCCTGCACCGCCATACCCGCCGCCGCCACCACCGCCACCTCCGCCACCGCGTCTCGGACCCCTAGGCCTGTCGTCGTCGCCAGGGCCGGTGCCGCCGCCGCGGGGGCCATCGTCCATGGCGGACGGCATGGGGGGGCCCCTCGCGCGGCCGCGCATCTCCTTGGGGAAGGCGTCGTAGGTCTTGCGCATCTGGGCGTAGCCGAGGTGCATCTTGCCGTAGAAGTGGTCGGCGAGGCGGCGGTCGTTGTCGAGGCGGCTGAGGTAGGCGCCGCAGACGTCGCAGACCTGCAGCTTCTGGTGGCCGCTGGGCCCGCTCGTGTCGCTGAGGGCCTTGAGCTCGCGCTCGCGCTCGGCCTTCGCCTGCTGGGCCTGGCGCACGCGGAAGAACTCCTCGTAGGCGCGCGCCACCTCGCCCATGTCGCCGAGCACCTCGACCTCGGCGAGCCCCGCGGCCACCGTCTCGCCGAGGTCCCCGATGGCCTTGAGCAGCACGTTGGTCTGGCGGATCTCGTCGGGCGTCTTCTCGAGCCGGCGCTGCGCCGCGTCGATGCGCCGGTTGCAGTCGTCGATGTACTTGGACAGGTCCCGCAGGTAGTCGTACTCGAAGCGCAGCTCCCGCCGCTGCGCGTCCGGCAGGGCCTCGTACTCGGCCTTCAGTGACTCCGGGTGCACGCGCGGACACGGGCCCAGGTCCTGCTTCGTGTTGGTGAAGAGGTCGTGCGGGCACGTGCCCACCAGGAAGGAGCGACAGACTTTCGGATCCGTGAGGGAGAGCTGGGCGGCGCGGCTGGTCTGGGGGCCGCCCATGAGCTGCTCTGTAGATTTTTTGGTCAGTGGCTGAGAGTCTTTAATGACGGTTTAGAATCGAGGGCAACTTACCGAGCAGCTTTCTTTGTTCGGCTGCCATATGTGTGGTCTAGGTGAGGATATTACAGCTCCGGGGAAACCTATCTGACTGAGCGGATGGTAGGCGCTTTAAATCTGTTCATGGATAGATGGGTTCTGTGATGAAGTGATGATGGTGAGTATGCGAAAGGCAACGAGGCTGAAAACTGGAATTCGGTGCCAAAGAAACGCAGCCTCTAGACTACATACAGCTACTACTAGTGGACGAATTAGCGGTCATAGTGAGACAGGGGATGCTGTGGTGCACTAATGCTTAGCGTCTCGCCACCGACGAGGCTCCCTAAAATGGAACGAATTATGCATGTGGCTGTTCTGTGTTTTAAAGAGGCCACAGGGCTGGATTCCTAGAACTGTAACTAATTTTTAGCGTCTCTCCACCGACGAGGCTCCCTAAAATGGAACTAAATTATGCATGGGGCTGTTCTACATCTCCCAAAGAGGCCACAGGGCTGATTCCTAAGAACTTATCAACTACAATAACCGGCGCTGTATAAGGGTCCCCCCGATGGACCACCAGCGGCCAAGATGCAACCCTTTCTTTCTTTTCTGATACCATTTTCCTTTCTGGTGTCCGGCGCCTTTGCTTCTTCGGATTACTACGAACAGCTAAACCTCAAACCGCTGCCGCAATCCAACATCCTCGCCAGCTTTAACTTCAGATCGAATACGAGCTTGTCGCTGTTCGAGGCGCATAACTTCCAGTACTTCCCGCGGTCCCTGGGCCAGATACTACAGCATGTGGGCACCAGGGAAATGCACCTGAGGTTCGCCTTGGGCAGATGGGATACCGAGAGCTGGGGCGCTAGACCATGGGATGGTACGAAGGAAGGAGGCACGGGTGTGGAGCTGTGGGCGTGGTTGGAGGCCCAGACGGATGAAGAGTATGTCTGCTACCTGGCCGTTTTCTGCGTATGGAAGATACTGATCGGAAGACTAGGGCGAACCACAAGTGGCTGACGCTTACGAATGCCCTGTCCGGCCTCTTCTGCGCTTCCCTCAACTTCATCGACGAGACACGGACGACTCGACCCGTCATGTCCTTTAGACCCGAAGGCGACCACTCAGAAAACACTCTGGAGAACCTACAGTTACTCCATGGTGTTTTACCGAGAGAAGTGGTCTGTACGGAGAATCTCACTCCTTTCTTGAAACTGCTGCCGTGCAAGGGAAAGGCGGGAATATCGAGTCTATTGGATGGCCACAAGCTATTCGACGCATCGTGGCAGAGTATGGCCATTGATATCCGTCCCATATGTCCGACGGGTCAGGAATGTGTGTTGCAGATCGAGCAGACCATTGATATGGTTCTTGATATCGAGAGGGCCAAACGGCCAAGGGGTAAGTCTACAGTGAATGGGTCATGGACAATCAATTGCACATATTAACACTCTACAGGCAACCCTATTCCCAGGCCACCCCCTGGCCACGACCTTAAGTGCAACACATCTAAGCCGTACCACTCTGGCGATACCTGCTTCCCGACCGATTTTAGCGAGGGGCAGGTATGGGGTCTAGACCAAGTTTTCGGCCGCATGGTACAGGGGACATGCCCCCTGACGGATCCGGACGTGCCCCCGATCTGCATCCAGGTGCCGCCCGGGCGCGACGTGTTCACGACGACCGGCGCGAGCGAGATCAAGGCCCAGGACGGGAAGTCCCGGTGCTACAACATCCCCGCCAACGACGAATTCAGCCTGATCTTGCCGCAGATGTCACGCGACGGCCCATTCGCCAAGACCGATGCCGACGAGTTGCTGCCGCCCGAGACCCCACCCCTCTACGCCGAGCGCAGCCTGACGGGCCACGGCCAGGAGCGCGGTGGCGTGCAGACGGTCCTAACGAACCCGAGCCCCGACGCCGACGTCGAGTTCATCTACTTCGAGAGCCTGCCGTGGTTCATGCGCATTTACCTCCACACCCTGCGCACACATGTCGAGTATTCCTCCCCCTCGGCCTCGCCGTCTAACGCCGACCAGGCGGCGAACAGGACGACCACAAAGGACAAGCACATAATACAGGAGATCTACTACCGCCCCGCGCTCGACCGCGTCCGCGGCACCCAGCTCGAGCTGCGTGTGCGCATCCCGCCCGCCAGTAAGGTCACGCTCGCGTACGACTTCGAGAAGAGCATCCTGCGGTACACCGAGTACCCGCCGGATGCGAACCGGGGGTTCGACGTGGCGGCCGCCGTCATCACCATTCTTCCTCCTCCCTCATCCTCTTCCACTTCTTCTTCGTCCTCTTCTACTCCTTCCGGCAACAACAGAAAGACGTCCAACCTCCGGACGACGGGCCTCCTCCTGAGCCTGCCCACCCCGGACTTTAGCATGCCGTATAACGTCATCATCTTCACGAGCACGGCTATCGCGCTCGCCTTCGGCGGCCTCTACAACATCCTCGTCCGCCGCTTCGTCGCCGCCGACGAGGCCTCCGATGTCGGCGCCGCTGGCCTCAAGGGGAAGCTCGCGTTCGCCGTCAAGAAGCTCATCACGCTCGCGAGGGCGAACCTGGTCGAGAAGATTGGCAAGGGGAACGAGGAAAAGGGGAAGGGGAAGGTGGAGTAGCTGGCTGGACAGAGCTGATCGAAAGTAAAGGATCCTTATTAGCGTGGAGGGTGCGAAAGCAAAGGGGCTTATCGTGGCTTACTACTGTAGAGAAAGCGTATAGATTAATAGAGAGGTAATCGATGATGCATTTGTTAGTTTTCTGGATGTATAAGTAACTGGTCGGGAGTTATGGACAATCCGTTAGTGGTGGTTGGATTAGTCCCTGTCGTGATTTCCCACCCTAAGGATACTACGGCGGTGTTCCTAGCGCCCGGATTAACCCCTAAACCATATTCCTATTTTCGATTTCATAACCAAAAAGAACGGAGATTTCCTGGAGCCGTAAAGTTCGGGGTTCTTCTTTGTACCTCATCAGGAGGCGTTTCCGATACGACGATGGGGATAGGCAAGTAATAAGCTGACCCACATTGAGAATAGGGGTATAGCATGAGGACTGAATACAATTTACAGTATCCGCTAACACGTGAATGGGGCATATTTTCGTCCGACAGTTTGCCTCCTGGTATTGAACTACTCCGGTGATCAGTGAACTAAGGATTCATCCACCGAACCGTGGCGCCGTAACGGATCCCCCGAACTCCTGGGAAGTTAACCGTTTAAGGCATTTAATGCCTGGAAGTCATAAATATAACTTCAAGCATTTATATATAGACGCAGGGAGCGACAGTCATCTCTACCCTAGGTGGATAAGCTTGCTTTCTCGATAATGCTAGATAAAAAACCTCAGCCGATCACCGCGAAAGGCTGCTGGAGGTCCCTCCCACCTACAATGCCAGGAGCGAACAACTCCCCCTCCATATGAAAACGAACTACCTAACTAGCGTACATGTTGGAAAAGCCGAACCCGAACGTCAGGGTATGCCATACTCCCATTCTGGATCCTTTCATCACCGCATTACGGTACCAGCGTCACATGCCCGTCCGCACACCGAATTCCATCCAAGCCACAATGCTTTAGGCCGTCCTCTGTGCCCGCTTCTTCTCTAGCGTGCCTCTACCGATCGTCGCCTTCCTCTCTGCAAACACCATTCCAGGGCGATCACACCACGGCGCCCAGGCCGCTTCGTCGACCATACCAAATAGCGACTACGCCTCGAAGCTAGTCTTACGGCTGGATAGGCTCCAGATACCCGTCGTGAGCACGCAGCTCGAACTGGGACTTGTCCCCCGTACGTGACCGATGCGTAAACGGCCCCGTCATTTCTTCGTAGAGCACCTATAAACCTCGAATTGTACACACAACTGGCGTGGGGCATGTGTACCCCTATTCTAAGAACCCTGGGCCTCGGTGTCCCAAGAATATGCTCTATCAACGAAGTTGCTGTCAAGCGACGGGCTGCAACGCGATCGAAGTCGACAAACCACGATGAAAGGAGATGTACTCGCTACGTCATGAAGATAATCGGCTAGTATACCTTTATTTTTATTTTTATTTTTATCTTTTTTTTGGGGGGGGGAGGGGTGGGGAGGGGGAACCACTTGGAAACGGGAAAGAGAAGCAGAGGTACCGTCGTAGCATATAAGGGAAGCGTCACCGCTTGTTCCATAATAATGGGAAGCGCAAACGGATGGGAGTTGCTCGATTGTATTAAGAGGCATAATGACTAAGAAACTGATCTGTTGGCGGTATCCCATGAGTTGTATTGTCCCTAATACTGTCCGTGGCGTGGATAGACTGCCTCACTAGTAACGCGGAAGGGACGGCTCAGTATTCCCAGTGGCAGCCCGACATCGCTGAATCGCGCATCATCAATTTCCCCCGCCTTGGTACTCCAAGTATGACTTGGACGCCATGGGCTGGCCTCTCGACCAGAGGTCGAAGTAAACGAAATCCACTCCACCAACTACCCCTAAGGGTATGTTCGGTAGGGCTGGAGGATGAAGGGAAAGTGACATTTTGGGCCCCACCTATTTTGCATAGGGAATTGTTCTCGTCCCATGTACCCCCTAGCGCTTGAACTTACGAAAGCAACCCCTCTTTTGATTATTAGCCTTTAACGGCTTCGATAATTAGCTGCTGCTGTTAATTTACACTAAAATAACGATTTATAAGGTTATAAAGGTTAAAATTAATATGAACGGCTGCTGCTTTGGCGGCTGCAACGGGAGCCCCTCCGTCGTAGCCGCTTCTTTAGCGGCTGCGATTAGCTAGCCCTTCTAGGACTGATTGCCAAAGATGCAGCATTGCATATATCTTCGCAGCCACTGCTCATAAAGTCTCACGATGATCGTTTCCTGATATGGGAAGGCGTTATGGCCCTTACAGTTTAATATGGGCCGGAGAGGCGAAAAGCTGCAAACTACGCAGCCGCTGAGATCTACCAAACAGGCCCTAAGGAGTGGATGGAAGTCCATCATCCACCACCCCAAAAATTATATGGATAGAACCGGCGGAACTCAATATGGATGGCCACCGGTGGACGCCCGTAGACGTCCAAGGGTACATCACTTTGTTAATATTTATGTAAAAATATGTACCTCAGTACTTGTCCATGTCCTGGCCCGACATTTTGGCTACCCTAGTAACCGCTTCCAGCCCGGCAAAGTGGCTGGTATATTGTACCAGCCACACGCATTCGTCTGTAACGTCACAGGCCATTAGATATAAACATTATGTCCATCCACGATAGCTTCATATGGATAGAGGTCCAATTCGGGAAAGATTAAATGGGGTGGATTGGGCTAGGCGTTGCGCAATACATTGCGCAACCGGTGAACTTCGGTTAAGGTGCTTCGACTCCCGCTCTCGACTGACACAGACGATCATGAGATGAGCGATATACCTTCTGTAGGATTGTTAGAAACGTCAAATAGAGAAGCGGCTGTGGTTTGAGGGAGTGGGGTAGTCGATACATACTAATCAACTTCGCTTAGCCATTATAATTACTATCCAGAGTTAGGATGTAGATGTGTAGAGAGAATATGATACTACTTGGTGCTAAATTGGCCCTGGTAGTGGTAACTAACTAAACACACCGCTATGACTTACTGACTCGGTACCGTCCTATACTAACTTCTTTGGCTCTAGAGCAACAGGCCAAGAAATGAAATCCCAAGTTCGGTATCCTGAAGGGTTGCCAAGGAAGTTGCCAAGGAAGAATTTTAACCCGTTGATTAGTCTGCTCGGACTGTATCCCGGCTCGTCCCACTTCAGTTTCCTCTTCTGTTAAACGTGAATAAGATGGAATGGTGCCGCATTTGAGGTCGTAGTTGGTTGTTCTGCCAGCTTTCATCGGTGCCATTATCCACTTGCGCAATCCGCCAACCTTCCACTTCCGGTACATAGACGCTCGGGGAGAAGTAGACCCCGTCATCCTCGCTGAGCCCATTGGGACTCGTCCACGCTTTCGATCGAAGGCACGTTCTTGGCCTTTAGGGAGCACCGATGGCTCGGAAGGGGTCCTCTAAGGTTAGAACAGGATGTGTAACGTGCAAGTGAGCTGCCCAGTATATTAGCAAAAAGTCCCAGTACAGGGTTAACGACCTTCAGAACACGCAAGGTCAAATGCGATGAAGGCAAGCCTCATTGCAACCGTTGTACCAGCACGGGCCGCAAGTGTGACGGTTACGCAGCTCCCAAATCTGACATGTGGTTCGTCTGGCGCCGGCCCCATCGTCTGTCCCATAGGGTCGGCGGCGCAGCCGAGAGCAGGGCACTGCAGTTCTTCTGCGAGATAGCCGGGCCCTTCCTGCCGGGTGTTTCCGACCCCTACTTCTGGACCCAGCTGGTCATGCAGTTTAGCAATTTCGAGCCCGTCGTGCAACACTCCGTTATCGCGATCAGCACCCTATACGAACAGTGCCAGACCGAAGCTCCGCCGGGTACCGGCATCAGGGATAATACCCTGGTGTTGCGGCATTACAACGCCGCGATTGCCGAGCTAAAAGCGATGCAAAACCCATCCCTGGTACTGCTTGTCTGTATACTATTCATATGTATCGAATGTCTCCAGTCTAACCGAGCAGCTGCAATCAGACACTGCAAGCATGGCATCGCTATACTGGAAAGCAGCGTCTCTACCCCCGTTTGGGCGAAAGAACACCTGAAGCCGGTTTTTAGGCGCTTGAGTGTATTCGCTTACTTTTTTGGGAGTGGGAACGAGGATTTTCCCAGGCTGGTAGCGCTGGATGACCCTATTCCAGCCTCATTCTCCGACTTCTCCGAAGCGAGGGCGATGATGGACGACATCTTCAGCCGGGCGGTGCGACTGATGCGATATGGTGAACCGTATCGCTTGGGGCACTTAAGGTACGCGAACGTGCCTATCGGATTACTTAAAGAACAAGAGAACCTCTACTACCGACTGGACCAGTGGCAAATTTTATTCGCAGATCTCGACGCCAGATTGACATCGCAGAATATGCCTGCCACGCATCGAACCGACCTTGGGAAGGAATACATGGAATCGATATTGCGGCTTAGTCTCTCAATATCCTGCGAGATCAGTCGAATCTTGTCGAATATGGCCTTCAGCGTCGACGAAACATCTTATGATGCGTACCTCTGCAACTTCCGCAGGGTTACCGAGCAGTTTACACGTTTCGGTATGATGACGCTAGATAAGGCGCGGACGGCTCAGCGCTGCCCGAAGTTCATTTTCGAGACAGGCTTCACACCGATGCTCTTCTACGTGGCGACGAAGTGCCGGGATCTCAGTATGCGACTGAGTACCCTACCCTGGATGAAGCTACTCGGGGTGCATCGAGAGAATCTCTGGGAGGCGGACACGGCGTTCGCCGTGGCACGACGTGTCATCGAGATAGAACATGCCGTTATCCTAAACGAACTTGGCCAGCCGCTTGGTCCACCCCTATACCCAGGACTACCCCCCGACGAGATGAGGGTGCGAAAGGCATGGACGGAATCCGAAGAATTGACACATGCAGATAAACTTGGACAAGAGATGAGCGGGAAGTGGGTGAGGTTCTACATGCGCACACCGGAGAACACCATATATCATCGCACCGAATTCCTCGCGACAGGGGGCAGCGACAAAGCGTCTGAAAGTACTAGCCCCCACAACGGCACCCGATGATTGTTTGGAACTCTGGAATGGTTCATACGAGGCTAATATGCAAGCGTAACTCGTCGTCACGAAGACCCAACTTCATACATTTTATACCTCTGAATGTAACTCGTGCCCGCGCACCGGTGGTGATCAGCCGCCGCTGGGGGTGGACTATCATCAAACCATTCGTGGGAAACGTGATAAGGTAATGTCCGTCTCTGGCTGTGCATAAGGCCATTCCTCGGTCGCCGCCCCTCCTCTCTTATAATTCAGCATTAGACGTTATGGTATGCCTATCATATCATGCAAGGTGGGATTCCGGTAAGGAGGTCGTGCTTAAGGACAGTACTCATGGCTGTTGATACTAATTGGGAACTCCACAAGAAACCAACATGTTTTAAAAGATGTTGGTAATAGCTAGAAAGATCTCCAAAGCGAGTAGTTACAGTATCCATAAGATGTTATCGCTTCAAGTTTGAAACTGTTGAATCAAGAGCTGACGCTTTGATCGCCACTTTACCAGCGATTAGTATATATGACTGAGCTATGAGCGGCATTGGAAACCACAAACTCTTCATCCAACGCAACGAATATAATGCGGAAGCTCGTCACAACCTTTGTCTAAGTCTGGCGGGTCTGCCAGCACCCCTTTGTAGATGCGGTTTGCTTTATGTTACCTGGTAACTAGGGACACATTTGAACTAGATTCAAATTCCAGACCACCGGAAACATGATGTGTTGTGATCAATACAAAGGAACTTCACCAGCCATTTCTTTCATTTCTCTATCAACCATCCTACCATACCCAGCCCCTATAGGCTAAGCGGCCCCCTACTCCTGTAAATTGGCGCCGACGCCCTTAATCTCATAAATGGGCGGCAGCGAATTGGCTAAGTTCCGTAATGCATTCAAACAAGTTCGAAATCATATAACAACGTTCTTACGAAGTCCTTCACTTTCTCCACATGGCGTACCAATTTAACAGGTTGTGGAAGTATAGGCCCGGACGGATACAGCCCTCAGATACCGAACGCTTCGCATTTTATGCTAATATTCCGGCTGCTTTCGATGCGTTAACCTACTTCTTGGATAACCCTAACTTTGGTCCTAGATATGAATATGTTAGACGAGTTGGTCAGCCAGGAATCCAGGTGAGCATCTAGAATCCTCACCTACTCACCCCAGGCTGTTTCGACAGTAATCCGGCAAAGGAAAGGATATCGACGGGCTAATTGCAACAACTGCGGACTGCCATACCGTGATGTTTGCTCCCTCGGCGTAGAGGTACAGCTTATTTACTAACTATAGAACGCCGGACAGGGCGGTGCTCTCCTTTTCAACGAACGCGGTCCTCACAGCGGATTTGTACGTCAAATAATAGTAAAATATTTCGACCCTGATAACGATTCGGGTGAATCTACTTCAGAACTCCAGATTCTCGATGCGTTACGAGGTGCTGAACGTAAGTTTCCGCTGTACCCGCAAGGCGTGCCTCTCTTATCTCAAGCACTCTTATGGGTTGGCTGCCACGCGTAATTAGGTAGAGGCGGAGCAGGCCTAAGGCGTCCCTTACATATCCAGACGAGAAGCGATTATGATAGCTTACAAGCTATAGATATTGTACGACACATCGGTCCAGGGCTGTTTACGTTCGGCTCAAGCGGTAGCGAGAGGCTCTGTAACGCATTGATCCTGGAATATATTGGCCATGGTACTCTTCACGAAGCTGTACTCAGGTTTCGCGAGAAACGTCGTAGGATCCCTGAAAGATTCATTTGGGGGATCTTCCTCTGCCGTAAGCGTACCTTCAGCCCGGCAAACGCCAGGTCATTGGTTGACATTATGCCTTCCAGTAACTCGGGCCTGTATAGCAATGCGCTATCCGGCTGGGCTGCCCCAAGGTGCGCTTCTTTATAGAGAAATGATGCCGGCGCCGGGCCAAACAGGCCCCATTAACATCCAACACAACGACATGCACCTTCAAAACATTCTTATCGGCGACACGAACATGTACGACGTGGAGCATCGGTTCAGTCCGCAAACAAAAGTCCGTCTTTCAATGGAGGGTCCATGGAAGCCACTAAGAAATAATGCTAATAATTATCAGCTGATCGATTTCGGATACGCGAAAATGCAAGCAGTGTAAGTCCAAATGCATGTCTTTCCTTCACCATGGTTTACCAAGTATGGTGGGTAAACCACAACCAGCTCGTGGCGAATGGATGCGCCACAAAGATTCCACGAAGTTTCCCCCCAGGCAGTAGCCAGCAACAACTTGTGAATTTGACTCGTTTCAACGTTGACGTATGGTAATATCACGCTTAATTGACCCGTTGTGCAACAGGATTACCTCACTAGAGAACTTGCAACTAGCTGAGCCTGGAATGGTGCCGGGAGGGCAAAATAATATGGTTGAAGATACACCTGCTTCGCAAAAGAACATATACGACGTTGCTTTGGTAAGACTCATGGCCCCCCTGAAAGAACTTTTGTGAGTTATTGACTTACCATCTCTGCATCAGAACATACAAGACTTAGCGACGACGTTGGCTGAGGTTCACACATACAGCCAGCTCGTGACGGTTATTACGAGGCCCGACAACACAGCTGTGATTATGACTGATGCAAGTGTCACGGCCCTCCAGGCGGCACCAATAACAGATACCTTGAGACATCTACTATTTAGGTGCCTGGCCAAGAACGCAGCAGATCGCCCACCCCTTCGGGAAGTCCTCCAAAGCTGTGAACAACAGGTCTACTACACGAACGAGTGGAACTACAGGAATCTCCCTGCCGAGGCGTGGGTCTACGAGACAGACCATGCGATATGGGGTGCTCTGAATGACATCGTTTTGAATGCAAACTACTACGAGGAATATCAACGGCTAGCTTTTGGCCGCCGAGGGAGCGCTGCAGAGCTAGGGGGAGGGGATGAAGATCCCGACGTACCGAAGATGGGGGGACTTGCAGACGATCAGCTACGAAACGTATCCGCTAGGTTCTGATTTCTTTACCGACCTACTTATTCTTCCTGATTCTAGTTCACTTGATTAAAGAAGATCGGACATTACCATACGCCGGTGATAACATAAGACCAAATACATGAAGAGTTCGCTCCTATACACGACGACCTTTCTCCGTTTGACCACCATTATATACAGGTCATGTAGTCACACTAATAGCCACTCAAAGTTGATCAGTTTCATCTAACTATGAGTGCCGGATATTTGCCACCGCACATATGCTGCTGAGGATGGTAGGCTATAAGACAATTAAGAGTCGCCGGAAACATCTGTCACAGTTAGACCGATCGCGAGGAGCGGTTGCATAGAGTGTGGAAAGCGTAAATTGTCATGCATGATCAGGGCTCTCTAGAGCAGTGGCTATAAAGCTCTATATATAGTGTGGGAGCGCCGAAACAACGTTATTGCGGGGTTGCCTATAGGTCCCTGGGGCTTGATGACTAAGCAAGTTACCCCTATTCTGCGACACAATCATTTCTAAGATGTGGTAGCGCTCGACTTTCCAAAGTACTAGTAGTGTTCGCGCGGGAATAATCTCTGTTCCTTCGTTCCCTAACCGCTCTGGTGACTCGTTCTCCGCATAGCGAGCACAAATCAGCGGCTAATCGAGACATTCACAGCCCACAATACAAGTGTCCTACTCATTCACTACCGGTTCATAATTAGAGGAAACTTGCTGCTTCCCTCTTCTCTCACAACTAAGTGTCTGAAAGCGAATTGACCATTGGGAATGAATAAAGAGCGGCTGGGAAATAGTAGTCCGTGACATGTTACGGTACGGGGCTTCGCGGGTTCGGGCGAAGGCCCAGCACGGCAAGCACCGGGATTCTGCCACGGGGTTGATCGGAAACGAGCGTTAGTTTCACTCGCGAACGACGAGCATATCCTCGACAATATGGAGAGCCACAGGAACCCCGGAAGTATCAGGAGCTCGCCTGTGGAAGTCCAGGCTGAGCCGCCTCCCGTTCCTTGCGCACTCCCATGCATGGCTCGCCACGATATGACGAGCTCCTCAAACCCCCATTCGATGATTATAAGAAGCAGGAGCGTCGCGATCAGTTAACTGGAAATCATTGTCGCTAAACTGTCGCAGAAAAGGCCTCCCTTAGATCTTCAGGGGTCATGGGTCATTCGGAATAACATTGATCCTTTCCGGCGCCTATATCAGTGGATCACCCGCACCAAGGGGGTCACCGTTCTAACTTCCTAGTTAACATTAATATATCCTTTAAGAGCTGTGTAGCTGCTTCCTAGTAAGTATGACGTAAACATAAAAGCTCAAAGCAGGATATTGAAGTACAGCATCAGCTCGAAACATTACGCTCTAAGTAACTCTCTAGACGCTGGCAGATATGGATAACCCTACATCATTTCTCATCATGGCGGCGAAGGTCATCGTCGTAGGCGCTGGGCTTAGCGGCTTTCACCCCGCCGTCAGCGTCGACGGGGCGTCTCTACCTTTGAGTCGCCGGACTGTGCCACGATCATGATCCTGTTTGGCCCAGTCGTCAGCACTCGGCAGCAAACAGGACGTGACCCAGCTGGCCGAGTCCGCGGCGCACTTCTACCGTCTCGTCGATGACAGCGAACTCTCAATTCCCCCCCGGGGGTTGACCCGATCGAGCTTGACGGTATGACAGTCGAAGACTCCATCGAAAGGAGGGTGCCCGGTTCCCCAGCGCTTCTCCCTACAGTGAATCGCATGTCGCGGATACGTGTCGGTGCCGACTGGGACGGGATGAGCGCCCTGTACTCGTCAAGTACATCAAGAGCGGAACGTGCCTCACCGATCTCGCTTCGGACGGCAAGCACGGCATCCAGGGAAGTACTAGTCCGATGGTTTTCTCTAGCCGGAAAATTAAAGGGTTGGTGCAAATAGAAATGGGCTAATTGGCCTCCGTTGGGAGTTCCTCTATCTGGTGACTCCTACTTCTAGTATATGATCGACAATCGGCGTTGTCTCGCGTTTTGATTTGTGCGCTTGAATAGCCGGCTTTAAGAGCTTCGGGTTTTGTGTAACTTTTAAAGGGGCATCGAAGTCATCAAATTAGTTGTAAGGTACGAAAAATATACGAGTATACGAATTCCAAAACAACTGTCGGTCCTCCCTCTCTCTGTAATTATCGGCTGGTGCCGTAAAATGTTCAGGCTTCTTGTTGATTGGTGCATTGTGTTGAGTTTAGATATAGTTCGTATATCTGTTTCACTTTTTTGGTTACTCAAGGGCTGCGGGTGGCACTAAAGAAGCGCTCAATTACGTAACTGAAAGATGCCCATCTAATTGTGACGATCAAGTTTAGGCTTCCGGACGTCTATATACCAACCAACTCTGTAATGCTGCCGTAACTGTCCCGTCGACAATACATGTCAAAATTAGACAACTAGAAGAGCAAAGCTGGAAGCTAGATTTAATGAAAGCGGAGTGCAGCGAAGCACGCGTTCGACTCCTCCAGTAGGAAAGACTCTGCCCGTGGCTCTGAACCCCAAATGCGATAGTGGTCATGGATAGTGTATTTGAAACATCGTGCCAACCCCTTGCCTCACAGATGCCCTGGTTGCTCCCAGGATCCCCCACACACCAGCCTCACAATGTTCTTCCCCCAATCAAAGGGCTAAGAAACAACCCATATTTCCCGATCTGGGTAAACAATACCGGGTCACGGCAAACCTTGGGCTCTAAACTTCGACGGCCTTAGAATATTTAATAGCTCCTCGTTGCCAAGTTAGTGATATTGTTCAGCCATCGTTCGAAATTACCCACCCTCTGGTTAGGAGTGCTATTGTCTTTGCATCTGACATTCTTTTCCTTTCATTTTTGGTGTCTCCCTCTTCAAATTTACCATGATTACCGTCCGTTCCGTTGCCGCAGCTGCTATCCCATTACTGGGATCGGCTCTCGGCTATGCCAAGCCTAACGCATGCAGTGGCGTCTGTGTCAATACTCATGATCCATCCATCATTCGACGGGATGATGGGAGCTATTTTCGCTTCTCAACTGGCGGAAGAATAGCCGTCCACTCGGCACCCGATATCACGGGACCCTGGAGGTACGAAGGTGCTGCTCTACCAGCGGGATCTGTGATCGACAACCCCGGCAACCAGGACCTATGGGTAAGTTGGGATACTATATTGGCGGGATCCTCTGTCCTTACACGCATATAGGCACCGGAGGTTGTGAAAGTAGGAAACACATATTACATGTACTACTCCGTCAGTTCTTTCGGCAGCCAAGTATCCGCCATTGGGGTTGCGACGTCGCCGAGCTTGGACATGAACACGTGGACAGACCTGGGTGCTATTGTCCAGTCGTCCACGGGTAGCCCTTTCAACGCGATCGATCCAAGTCTCCTCAACGAGGATGGACAGTTTCTTCTCACGTTCGGCAGCTTCTGGGAAGACATTCATCAGGTATCCCTGGCGGACCCTGCGGCACCGGCAACCGAAACTGCGCGCCAAATAGCGTTTGATCCCGTTACCACCGAGCAAGAGGGTCCTGCTCTCTTCCACTACGGCGATTTCTACTACCTCTTCTACAGCAAGGGGAAGTGCTGCGGCTATGATACCAACAGGCCGGCGCCTGGGGGCGAATACAAGATCATGGTCTGCCGATCCAGCTCGCCTACGGGCGGCTTCGTCGACGCGAACGGCGTGGACTGCACCAACGGCGGCGGGACCGTAGTCCTCGAATCTCACGACAACGTCTATGGCCCTGGCGGCCAAGGTGTCTATGATGACCCTACTCACGGGCCCGTAAGTTTTGCCAACCGAAAACGAGGACTACTTGGTCGTGCTAACAGAAGTCCTACTTCAGATCCTGTACTACCATTATGTCGACACTAACATCGGTTTTGCCGATGGTGCTAAACAGTTCGGCTGGAATAACATAGATTTCTCCAGCGGCTGGCCTGTCGTATAAGCCCAAGACTTTGGGCTTGCAGCTTTCTTATTATCTGTACATATTGGCGACGCATAGTTACATATATACACCCAGTCCAGGCATTCTAGAAGAGCTCCAAGAAGTTCATAAGTATCAAGTGACTAGAAGTCATGAACGGCGGGGTTTCCCTGTACGAAAAAGGTAAGTGAAGGCAGAAGATGAAAATGCTGCGGGGCGCTTCGTCTCGTAAGAGAAGAACGACCTGCAGATAGCCCTACCAACCAAAATATAGTGCCGGCGATGGGACGCAAAGGTCATGAAGTACGGGTATCGAGTCGAGTTGTACTCACTGTGCCAGGAAGTGATGGCGGTTATCAATATGATAGGAACCTCCTGATCGTCCCTTTTATCCGCGGTTGTATGATCATGGTCCAGTAGTGGGGATAAGGAAACCTATACCGCGTACCGTCGCTTTAAGACTTCGTACGCAAGCCCACGAAAGATGATTTCACCTATTATGTCATCCTGAGCACAGGATCTAGCGTAAGGGACCTTCTGATTCAAGCTTATTTCTCAGACTGAGGGCTTGGAATATCACGTTTACAAGTGATGGAAGATGCTTGTTAGACTTGAAACTTGAGTGCGAACCCAGGACTAATAAGTTACGCCGACTTCATATCCAGTATCGTGAAGTTTATATTATTCTTTTAAGTTTAATTCAACATAAACCATGAAAAATGCGAAATGTTTACAAGGTAATCATTCCACTATAACATTACAAAACCAAGGGGTATTTGATAAAAAGGGGCCCCTTTGTAGCAAATGTTCCCCGGATTATTATTATTACCTTCCGAACCTTAGCGCTAGAGCCCTGTATCAGTGAATCGCCCACATGAAGTGGGATTATGTGACGGCTGGGCTAGTTATCTAATTATTAAACCTAGTCGCACGGTTTATGTTGGCAGTCGTATTGTGGAAATCTGAGCAATGAAGTAATTATTAGTTCCGTTTAGTAATAACAGATAACCAACGGCGATCTGGGTAATTAACCAAGTTGTATTACAAGCTGGTGACTATCTAGATTATAGGAAAAGAATGAGCGTATATATCTTATTTTGGATCCGTCCTGATCCGTCGGATCCATCCGGATCCTTCTGTAGTGATCCCCTTGGATCCATACCACACCGATCCCTTTGGATCCCATGTATCCATCCGGATCCATGTCACGTGACCTTCCCAGAGTCGAAGATTCTCTAACTCTTGTCCCGACCGTGGCCACTTGTCCGCTGGGCGCTGGCCCGTAACAGATTACTGTTTCCTAGCTTCTTCATCGTTAATATAGCCTTGAGAGGTGTACAGCTGCTTCCTAGTGGGTGTGACACTTTCTAACATTTGAACTTTCAATTAGCGGCTCGACTTGTCACTTTTACTTCGTCCGCATTAACCGTTCGAAATCCCGTGCACCGTGACTTGCCTGCAGAAGACAGTGCCTGTCTTGGGCTTTCAGCGTGACCATGCGTCATCTAGCTAGCTCTTGGCAGTGTGGTAAATGAAACACTACGATGACCCGGTTGAGAGCTTGGAGAATCCTGCTCTTGCTCCTGCGAGCAAGTCGGGTAATTAACCTCACATACTCAGGCGCACAGATAACGGGACCGGAGGCATATGCTGCCGGCTCTGCTCCCGAGGCGCTAGGCTTCCGGATCGGGTGTGCATCCACAACGCGTCGCATTACAAGCCGAAATCCGCGGCGAGTAATTGGGTCGTTTCTTTCGGAGTGGCATGCAACCGTGTCCCGGAGAATATCCTGCAGCGCGGGCGGGGGACGCACGTGGGCACCGGTCCATCGCCAGTAGGGTAAAAAGTGGTACTCATACTATGTAGGTAAACAACGGGGATAGTCTAACGGCATTGGGGCGACTGGGCAAAACGGATGTCTATATTTGGCCGCGTACGCTGTGTAACGAGGCCGCCTGCAGGTCTCAATCTCGCAAGTTGAGTGTTTTAAGACTGGCCTACCAGGACAGGGTTTGATTACTAGGCCAGTGCCTTACCGGGATGGAACCTCTTCGACGGAGGACTAGAGCCCCATATCTGGAGAGGTTGCTCAAAGTCGGAGTTGACTTACAGACCAGGTCACACTCTATGGAGACACAACTCGCGAAGGATTCGTAAGTCCCGGTGACCCTAGTGAGAAAGGCATGTCGGGGCGGAAAGCCGTGCGCCAAAAGACCAATGTAATAATGGTCGTTGTTAAGAGAGGAGAAAGCAAGGGTGTTAGCTTGGCTGGAATAGAAGCCGCCCTCAATACGACTCATCGCAAATTGGTGAGCCGTCGAAGTGGACTGGAGCAAGATCACGAGTCGCGATTCATATTAAGATCCAGGTGACGATGGATTGGATGGAATATCGAGCGGAGATGAGACGCCAGCTCGCTATACCGATAGGGAAAAAAAGTCACCTCGCCAGGCTCGATATCCTGGTTGGCTTGATCTCCGGAGTTGTAGCGCACTAGCTGAACAGCGTCCTAACGAGATGTCGACCTAGCTTACTTCAGGTCGCTAGCGTCATCACACCATGCGTCTCCCACCACAGATTCTCCAAGTACCAAAACGTATCGAGGCAAAGCTGGCGGGCGGGAGGTCGAGGGCATCCGTAATTGGTCTGTAAGACCTTGTTCACGCGATGTAACGGCGGCTCGCGGATGCGCAACCCTTGCTGTATGTGGGTGTGTGGTCGTTTCAGCCATCCCTGTTGGATGAGTGTCTGCTGTTAACGTAGCTGTAGGGTATAGCAGGAGCCATTAACACCCGGGGTCAAAGGCGGGACAGGGCCAACGCTGTCGGAAATAAAGGACAGAAACGGTGAAGATGATGCTTTGTGATCTGCTTTGCGATCTGCTTCGCATCTCGTTTCGGACGGTAGACCGAAAAGACGACGATGTGAAGAGATCAACACCAGGGGAGAGGAAACGAAACAACATTATACTAGCCTATGTAGCGAAAGAACAGACGAAAATTCCCCGATTTTGGGGTATCCTGGAGCATTGGCAAATTGGAAAATGCCAAGTCCCGGATTGTGAGGGGGAGCCCTGATGTCTGCGAGGAGTAATCGAAGGACTGATCTGTATGTATGGCTGCGGCAGGCTCATTGCAGCTACTGAGGTTTGTGTTTTCGTTAATGCACTGCACTCGCATGATTCGATAGAATTGGGGTATATCGAGACCTCTCACTGTTTACAGCCCGTGTCCGAGCGCCGTCTCGCGCACAACAGGAAGCAAATTGAAAGATCCCTGGGACTTTTCCCTGGGTGGAGAATGATACTGGAGGACTGTTCGTGATCATCACCGGGCTCAATGGTTATGTACTGGTACTTTTTGGGCTGGAAGCTTCAAATCGCTGGATACGACAAGGGGTAGCTTTCGGTAGAACGGAGCAAGACTTAGCACTACGTAGTGAGCTCCTAACAAGGCACATATTATCACCATGCGTCCAAGATAGGCCATTTGCTGAAGGTAGCATCAGGTTCGAGGCTCATCCCGTCGTTGCAGTTATCATATGCAAGCGGACAACAACCTGCTCACATGGAACTCTCCTGGTCGATCTTCGTAGTATATTCAAGACGTGAGGTACCATAATGCACTCTGCATGCAACCTGCCAGTCTGAGTGTGGTAAGCCATCTGCCATAGGAACTTAGGATAGCCTTTTGCAGAAGGGCGCTTACCTTCTTCTAGTCGTTCTATAGTTCTGGGGTTCTTTTATTTAGCGTCTTGGGCCGTGACAATGGCATGTCATGCATCGGCCTATCCCGAAACTCGGTCTAGGCAGACTTATACCGGTAGGGTGCCGGCCTCATGGTCTTTCCCTGCCTACCAAGGTAGCATCGCCATAATAGAATTCTGGGTGGAACTGGGGGCTAGTACACGATCTAGACTGTACTCCGTGCAATAGCAGAATGATTCGCACAGAGCGGTGCTCATCTAACAAGCAACCACCACCATGGAATCGCTTGTACGCGGGTTTGTGCCTGTGCCACCGGGTACGGGAAGCCATTGGATAAGTACGGGGATTGTGACGATCTCATCATCGCCGAAAATGCTTTCGGACATGACAGTCGATTACGATCTTCCAGACCATCCCGTGTACGTGATCCGGTCTATCGTAGGAGGTCGAAGGGTCGTAACGAGCCAAAGTGACTACCTAGTTAAAGTTGACTGGGTCCTGTGGATGGCAGCGAGGCATCGAATAGAGAATAAGTGTTTGTACTCCCATGGCAAAGTAGACAGGGTGTCAACAATATCAAAGGAATTCCGTAGCAGATCGCGTCGGGGCTGGCCGCTTTACCACCCACTTTACATGTCATATGCCAAGACTATAGGGATTTCATAGTCGCGCCCAGTAATGGAGCAAAGGAAATATATTGCGGTACAGCAATAGTTTCCCCAGGAGATGGGGGCCTTGCGCCCTTCGCTAGTCCAAACTAGTTGAAGTGTAAACTCGGCTGATGAGGTCTCAAACAGACGGGAGAGCCCGCTTTGCTGAACCTCAGATGTTGAATCTAAGGTAGCCGAAAAGATGCTAGCAAGGTGATCCCCACGATCCGGGGTCAAGCATGAGGGCGATCATGGTTCCAAATCGTCTAAAATATACGCTAGAGATGCCGGATGGTCAGTGGCCTGAAGAGCAGTACGTAATGTGAGGTCTGTATCAGACTGCGCTGAATTGCGTGTCATCTGCGGCCCCATCCGATGACCTCAAGAACAGTTGGTAGCGCGAAAGATGTCTTCTAACCGGGGGCACGAACACAGCTGTACTATGAGAACAGAGTACGTACCAAAAAAAAAAGTTCTTCTGGAACCACGATCTCTTGACATGGCTTATACTTGGGGTGAGTCTCGAAAGACTGACTGCGGGTGGCCAATGATAAGCACTCATACACGGACCTGGTTCCCTACAGTTAACGCCTGTAAGTATTTTACCACTACAATATTTCCCACATATCGTTCCAGGAGTAAGTGGCGAACTCGCTCATTAAGTCGCTACGTGAGCTAGATAATATGCAAGCCAACCAAGCTTGGAAGAATAAGGGGTATAACGAGGTAAGGAATTGCATGATCAAACAGATAGTTAGCAATGTACCCTGCAATATTTTAGGGCGGTTGGGGCCATCATCTTCCTAACTGAAGCTCTCCCAATGTGCACATTGCAGGTGTCACTCTTATTTATAGGCGGCCATGGCGCGGTTCAGTTCCGCCTTATAAACTAACACCGCTCCACCTCAGGCCCGAAGAGTCACGAAGTTTCAGGGGCTATAGCGTTTAAACCGTTCCGTCTCACCAATAATGTGTCCTTAGGAAGTTGTGCCTACAAGAAATACGAAAGGGTTGTACTACTGTTCGTAATTCTATCTGACCTTGAAGTACTTTCTTCTATCAACACCATTGCTGGCCCTGAGCTTTAAACCGTGCGCTACCAGCCAACCCCTCCCATCCGGGTATGTGTGTAACAAAATGACCTGTGAATAATATCCTCCAATAGCCGTGTACCATAATCAAGCCATCCGTTTTAACCCCGGGGTATCAATACTCGAACCTTTTGATCTCACAAAAGAAAATCAGCTCACCAAAGAAACGACATCCAAGAACGGGTAGTGGCAACCTGTAAGCGTCCACCTGGGATAGAAACGCAATGCGTCGTGGAAACGTTGCTTTATGTAGATTGCTTCGGCTCGATCCCAGGGTGGCCTTGCATATGATTAAAGTATGAAGGATTGTTAATGTTGTTGAACCCGCTCATAGCATCTGGGGTAATGACAGGAGATTGCGGCGTTCGTAGGCCGTGGTCGCCCATCTGATGATATTCGTAAGGAGTCTCAAATATCGGATAACCCTCTGGGGAAAAGCTTGTAGGGACAGAACTTGACCCACTCGAATGCGGTGGGGCGCTGGCATATGTTGGTAATGCACCGTTAGCATAGGGCGCCGTCGTGTTATTGGGATATTGGGACATCGAATATGCCCCAAGAGGAGTCTCCGGTGTTGAAACTGGTATCCCGTTGGGTTGAATGTGTGCTGGCCCAGAAGTATTAGGCATAGATGGGGCGTTTGTATCGACCTGCGCCTGTGATACGTTAGGAACGTAACTGGAGGCAGCATCGTCGCCATATGGGCTCTGCTGGCCTCCTGTAAAATGAAACGTTTCCACCGGATTCTGAGTTAGACTAGGACCGAACTGCATTGACGTGTTGAATTGTGTTCCGTGTTGGCGAAGGGGCGCCATGAGGGTCGGTAGCATGGGTCCGGTCGACGAAGGTTGGGAGTAGGACGTAGGGAGCGAAGAAGGCGTGGGGTTGTATCCTAAGACAGCCGCAGCTCCGGTCGGCATAGTGGAACTAGGGCTTATCGAAGCGGAACCTATCCGACGACGGTGGTGAGGTCGCTCTTCGCCATAAGCAGCTGCCCCTTGGTAAGCGTTGGCATCGTAGAAAGGCTGTCCCTGTGAACTAATCGAGTCACGCGACCCTCTGGCCTGTGGTTGCATATCCTCGGTTGGTGCTCCCCTCGCATGGCGCATACGCTTTAAGTTCCTAGCAAATTCCTCGTGGCGCTGGTCGACAGCCTTTTGCTTTGGGGTCTTACGAACTCGTAAGCGCACTCCCTGGTCACTGAGAGAACGCGTTAAGAAAGTGGACTCGCTTAGCCCCTTGAAAGTTCTTGCTGACTGAACCTCGAACACGTCCGACAGTACTGAGGTGAGGTGTGTAACCTCCCTAGATATTAGGTCGATCTGAAGTAAGTCGAATCGGATCCGGAAAAAGCCTTCTTTCTTGACCGCGAGATCGCCGAAGACGAAGAAGGCGGTTTCTACATTATCGATATCCTTCAACTTGTGGAGCGACGACACCGTCGACCCCGTAAGAGCATTCTGTGTCGGAGGGCCATGGGGACTCTTCCTACCCGATCTTTCGGTGTCTGCATCCTCCAGCACCGCCGAGACGAAGAGATACGGGCTTTGTATGTGGAGGGAAGAAATAGGGTCGTTGATGACTAGGGCGAGAATTGGCGGCGGATCGACCGGTTTCTTGTCTTTGTCCTTCACCCCCGCAACTTTAGCGTGTCGAGGTTGCTGTCGTACGACCAAGCTCCATGGACTATAGTAGCCCGTTGTTAGTAACTTCATGATATGATTCTGGCGGTAGACTCTCCACGTACGGTTTCTCTGGTGTGCCATTGGGGGAGAGGCGAGGTGTAGAGTTTGGAACGTGCGACCGATGCCCGTGACTTGGGCCGAGCCATTGCTGCTGCTGATGTTGCATCTTTAAAATACAATAAAGTTCGGGAGAAGTATAATAACTCGGACTTAGTTGCGGGAGCCGGTCGGCGCAATATCGCAGTCTCCTCGGTTTCGCATAAACCAACTGTCTGATGACGACCTATAACTGAGTTAGAATAGGAGATATAAGAGGGTGCCAAGATATCATGAGTAGAGTGGGCATGGATATGGTCGCCGATGTGAAGCCCTTGGCCGACATGTAAGTTGTACGGAATTGGAGAAACGTGGGTTATGTAGGGTCGAGGCCGTCTGTCTCCAAAAGAGAAGGCCAGATCTTGCCCTCCTTGTCTCGAGCACGGGAAGCGCACTGCTAACACCCAAAGCATAAATGCGACTGCATTTACGACTCCTGATGCGATCTTGCGAACTGCTCAGGAGGGAGCTAAGAGGTGAGTCTGATCCAGATTCCGTGATGTAGAACCGATCAACCCGCCGAAACAAGAAACCGGGAGGGGTCTGATGTAAGCGTAGGTCGGAGGGACTTCGACGCCGGAGCGAATACCCTGCTGAATATACCACGAACCTGGGGCTATTTAAAAGGATGTTACTGACCCTATGATGTATTACTTCCCCTATTGGATCTCGGCAAACTCCTAAACAACTGCAGCGACAAATGGATCAGGAATCCTGGAAGCCAAGAAGGCCTACTCTAAGGAGACTGGCCCTGAATCCGAGACCGTTCAGTGATTATCGAAGCCCTGACTTGTCCTGGGGTACCGTAAACGTTTTAAGGGGTACCGGCGACTCAATATCGGTCGAAGAACAGTGGTAAGCGGGTTGAGTATGTTGATTAAGTGACGGTTGCTGACACCAGTACTACCACCAAAGATTACTGGTCGGTGACTTCGGGCCAGAAGCCGGTGAGAAGCCTCCTTCGCAAGAGAGGATATACCCTTTTTTAACTCTAATTTTGTCCGTGGCCTTTTCACCCGTCAATATCTAGTCGCGACTGGATGCTCCTCGCATCCAAAACTCGAGGCCCCTTTTCACCGGCAAGAAGCTCTCTCGCCTCGGTTCCAGTGGCCAAGGTCGGTGGAAAGGCGAATGCAAAAAGGAATCTCAACCACTCGTGATGCGATATGATCCCAGCTTTTGATTTCTTCCGGCAAACTGTAAGCTTCAGTGCTGTGAGTAACTGGAGCCGGTGACAGTGGCGAACTAGTGTAAGTAACTGTGTGGTATCCTTGGGGGCTTCGAACCACCAAAACATCAAATCGAAAAAAGGAAAACACCTTCTTTGAAATCTGAGATCCCCGTGGCGAGGGTTACTTTGTAAGATGACGTCGGTCTTGTTCTCGGAAGCGAATGCCAGAGGTGCGTCGACTAATACTATGCAGAGTAGGTCGCCAACAATCTTCCATCCCCATCTGCCCCTCGGTTTGGCCTGTCGACACTTCGGTATGCGATAGTCGAGCTGATCATTCGAGTTAAAGGACAGGAAGTAAAACTTAGTGATACCACACTGCCGACACACCGCTCAGGACACGATCGGGGATTTGTTGGTGAATGTCGTTCCGTTACTCGGCTTGAAGACCTGGTAACAATCCGAAAACCCTGCGTGCTGCGGAACGTACAAGAATTAGGCTTTCGGCTTCGTGCATTAGCCGTTCGTCGTTGGCAGCTTTAAGACAACAAGGCGGGTTCGCCGCAACTATTTTGATAGCTTCCGCCGTCGAGAGGAACTCGCGCTGGTTCTCCGAGACTAGGTCTCCGTGGACGTCCGAAATCGGGTAGGACTAAACAGCCGGTCGAGGCGAGTTAGAGATATCGATGAGTTAGTCGACGGCTCCACGTTCTCCAGCACCATTTAGCTTCGGGGCCGCCAAATGACCGTTTCCAAGGAAGACACGCGAGATACCACGAATTAGACCGGCTTGGAACTAGATGGGAACAGCCGCGTTTTCGCCGCGAGTGCAAAAGATCTAGGACTGGTTTCGAGAACTCGACGCGCAATAGGCGGCTAGTGATATGGAGGGGACAATTAGGTTATATCAGATCACTTCCCGAGTGGATATAGGCTAGACCCTCTACTCTATCAGAGCTCACTAACCGAGGACGGCATAAGTTAGTCCTTCACGCAAACGGCAGCAATATTACAGAGGCATATCCTTAATAGACCTACTCATAATAATGCAAATAATGACCGCTGTGGGGACATGGAGGATGACGATAATGGGGCCATGTCTAGAGGGATCTACCGGGAAAGTGAACACTAACCCTTGGCGATACGTACCAGATAGGTACTGTACAGTGCCTGGTATGAAATCGCTGCGTATGGCGACCCAGAGGCTGAGATTCTCGACGACTCTGACCGGGTGTTGGTAGTAAGTTGGTGCCAAGGGTTGGTTGTTATGCATGAGCCGACTTGAAGCTCCAAGAGCACCTACCTACCTCTACCTATTTGCATGCAGCATAAAGAACGTACTGTACGTATGTCGGCCGTGAAGTAGGTACCCAGCCCTGGCACGCATGAACGTTGTCGAGCCGGCAATGGTCAATCGTGCGGCGGAGTGGACCTGTTTCAAGCGCAGCGTTTCCACCGGCATCGGTTCGTATATTAAGGAAGTACTTGTATGGGCTATAGAGACTGAGAATCCGTTTGTCGCTGAAATGCGGCGGATTGGCGAGGGATTCTGGTTAACCCTGCGTCAACGGGTCTCAAGCGCCCTCGAAATTCAACGCTTACCTAGGCGACATGCGGATACATCGAACCCTGGTTCGAACACCCTTTTCGGAAAATGGCATGACGGGAGCGGGAGCGAAAGCGAAGCCACCCTCTCCAGATACTTACTTACCTGTTGGTGGAGTTCGCGAATGAGCTTAAAATTAAGCAAGTCCCGACCCCGGTTAAGTCGCCAGAGGATCCGGTTTGTCATATCTTTATCATACACATATATGAACTCTGAAAAGGACGACCGCTTTCATCGCGGACAAGAGATTAGCTCGTACTCGGCCAGCTTGATATTTCTACAAGCTCGATACGGACCAAGTGTGATCCATTTCATCGCGCGCTATTCCGTTTCTGGTTGCACCTAGACTTTTTGGGGAAGGCCGATGACACCTAATAATCAAACACGACAAAAGTACACATGCCCACTACCATTTCGGGGAGGCACGGAGTCCGTTATAGAATAGCGTGTTAAGGACGTCTTGCCAACGGGACGAGAAGAGTCGCTCGGGACGTCGAGCCACGTCCCGGAAGTGGACGGATCTCGGCCTTTCGAAATATGTGCTTGGAGCATAACCTCGCCAAGGCCTTTCTTCCTTTCACTGGCGATGCTGCTTGTCAGGGCAGGGTAGATATCGAAGTAGCCTGATTTCGTCTGCAGCCATTCCCCGGGGGTCACAATCGTACCGAGGCACCGTCAATGCAGATATCATGAAGATATCCCTTGAAGTATGAGTGGCTACTCGACACGTTTTCTAGTTTCTTTGCTCGAAGCCGTTTTTATAGTTCTGGGTCGTCCATATTCTCGGGTTCATCAGTACCTACATATACTTGCATACAGGTTGGATGTTGCAGGGTGGCTGACCAGCCTTCCATGAGGAGGTCCACAAGCCGACAGCGTTCCCCCGGTCTGTCAGTGGAAGCCCAATCTCCACTCTCCCCAAGCCACGCGCTGGCTAGGAGAATTCTAACCCTGCTCGCACACGACATATCGCGCATATACAGGGACAGGCCTGTCTGCGAAGCGTATTTCGATGTACCCAGCCGATAAACTAGACGTACCCGATGAAACTCAACAAGCTGCGGGGAGGGGAGTCTGGCAATCGACACACTCCTCGCCAGCCTAGGTGAAACCTTTATGCGATCTTTCAGATATTCGCTTATTGAGCTATTGATCCTGGATCGGGGCAAGACTCGTCGGCATAGTCTTGTCCCAATGCAGTGCCTGTTCCTATCTGTAGGAAGCAGTAAGCGATCTCCCGTGCCACATCGTGGTTACACCATGATACCTATCCTCTGATGCTTGTCGGTCACACGGAACGGTTCCGATAGCTCGGTTAGCCTGAGCTCTGTCGCGTTGATACACGATTTAGCCATTGTTAGGCTACGTGGACCGCAGAGAAGAAGTCACTCGCAGATCAAACAAACCCATACGGGCAGGAGGGAGCTCCTTTACCCCTCAGCTGTCGGCCATGTCATCGCCGCTCGTCCGGTTGACGTCTCCACTGATAAGCAAGCGGTTTCCTCTTTGCGCTCACTCCCTTTCTGCTCGGAGTCGCAGCGAGCGGCTTATTATGATATAAGCGGAGCTTGTCTATCACCCTTAGGGCTACATACATACCCACGAGGGCCAAGGAGACGCGGCTGAGCGTATGAGGTACTACCAAGCCACTAATAATAAGGAAATGTGGTAATACTAAAGAGATGACTGTGGGGGTGCCTCATCCTCCCGCTCGAGGAGGGCGAACCCCGCTGTAGAAAGCTCCCCAACGCGACGGCATGAAACCCCTGTAAGTCTCACGGATGGATCTTGTGCGAGCGAGTGCCGTCGCCTTTGGAAATCAGAGCTTCCCTGCGGTGCATACGCCTGCTTGCTACTCTGCTGTACCTTTCGTGCATCTGCATTCGGCTCCTTTGCTACATGCAACACCGCTTGGTCATCTAAATTCTCTGGTCATTCCGTACCAAGATACCAGCCTTGATCAACCCTGAGTATTTGTCTACGTGCAGACTTTGGAGACGGACGAGAAAGCAGTGTGGTTTCCTCCAGGGCTTCAAAGAGTTTTCTTTTCTTTTTTAACAAATCTCCCCATGCCTCGAGCATAGACTGCGGCATCCATGAATCCACTAAACAAATGCGCCTTAACGTTAAGTTAACTAGCGCTAGCCGACGATCTCAACGGCAAAACTGCGCAGATTCCCGTTAGGTCGATCAAAGTGGCCGCTGTCTATCTGACTTTGTCAAAATTGGTTGAGGGGAGATGGGCGGATTTATCGATGAGTAGAACCCAGATCATGAAAGCTTGGCGCATTAGAAAGAGTTGAATAGACGGCATGCTTAATGGGGTCAAAACTGTTCGAAACCCTCGAGGGCGCATTGCGGGCATCACCAATGTATCGACTTAACGGCATCTTGGCTTTCGACTTCCCATCATCGCCGCACCTGGGTACGGTGAAAGCCGCTTGGACTGACCATCCTAACATGCGACCATAATACCTACAGATACGTCTCGGTCAGGTCCTGCAGTAGAGGAATTTACTTTCCCGGGATTTTCGCTTGCAGAATCCACGTGGCCAAGTCTCTCAGCAAGATCATCCCATGTAGACATGATTTCATCCCAACCTCTTCCTACTCTCTAGCAGGGCGTTGCGGGAATGGCTGCTATTGAACGGGATCTGAATTCGAATCAGGTCTGAAACCGGGCTCCGATTGCATGGCGAGGCGGGCTTGGGAGCACGTTGACTCTTCGGCATGAGACTCGGTATAATTTCAAGGGGATGTAGGGATTCTGCCTGGCAATGCCGCTTAGTACATAGTATTCGAGAAGGAGCAGAAGTAGTGGATTATGACCGCTAACCAAGCACCCCGAATTGATAAGCGTTGTATTAACAAGCTCGTCTGTGGGCCTCGGCTTCGGTGAAAGCCGCAGGACACACCCACTGGATGTGGTCTAGTACCATTCCTTTACTGACTGACGTCTACGACGCGGCTCTGCGGTTCGCCTTTGCTTCCGCAGGGTTCTGCACGGCGCAGGGCAAAGACAGGTACCGTGTTACGGGACATCCTCTTCGAGGCGTCATTATTACGAATGCTGGTATTTCGCTTGATTTGGTAGTTGCTAAGAGCAAAAGGAAGTCTCGTAAGCACTAAGTCGAAAGGCCGTCCGCCTACCTTTCCCAGTAGCACGTTTTCTGCCCATTCATATGACATACGCATAGATACATAATAACAAGGTGGCTGTGTTGACATCTCGGGATCGGCGCGCAGATGCTGACGCGACTCCCAAAGGAGAAGCAGTATGCTCACTGCAGTACTAAGGGCGCAAAAGCTCATCGTTGTGAAGTTATTGCTAACCGAGCATACGTCATATGACGGCCCTACACTATGTTAAATCATTAACATAATTAACTGCCATGCCAGCGTTCATTCTGCATAAGATCTTCCCGAACTGTCCAGAAGCAACCACGCCCCCATAAGTGCCAGTCAGCCTCAAAGCCAAGCCAGGCGTTCGGTTAGCGGGAGCACCCAGCTGAAGTCATAGCCCATGTCGGAGCCATTATATCCGGTCGTACCTGCACCTAACAATGACATCACCGCATTACAATCTAGCATTATGAATGAAGATCCGGTTCGTTTCGTGCTTCGCGCCCTAAATAAATTGCCAGGGAGATGGCCTAGCCTGCCCATCAGGTACAGTGACCTTGTGTCAATCCCCCAATCAATGACAGGGACGACGATCTCGTCAACAGGTAGACAGCCCTTGCGACGTCTAATTACCGGGCCCTTTTATTATTGCTGTTGCGTGCCGACTTGGGCCACGTAAGGCTTGGCCCGGACGCAGCTGGTTTAATTCATGACTGCTACTGGGCCAGGATGCCACAAAACACAACATACAATAGCGCCATGCCATGCCCCTTCACATGGTAATTAACCTTTTAAGTTACGGGCCGAGTCGAGACTATCTACATTAGCCAGCCACTATCCACAGACCCGGTCCCGGTTGACGGTATGACGTTATGCCCGCTCAACATGGGCTGGACAAGCTCTACCAACATCGCGGCTTTACGTTCCTTTCAATCCTCACTCATATCGCGTAACATTTCCTATTATTGACGCCGCCCTGGACTTGCGATGACTCCATAGACTTATCTCTGCCTCTCTGCATGGCTATTCCTGGAAAGTATGATTCTTGTTGCCAGGTTGCCTGAACCTCGGTCCCCTCATTTACCCCAGTTCCTCCATTTTCCCCCTTCCCCATCTCGTACGACCGAATCTATGTATTCATGCATTACGGATACCTTAATTTGTGTTCCTCCATATCATAGATACGGATGAACCCCTTTGTTTCACGATCGGAGAACGCGTGCCTCAGTAGTAGGGCTTAGGACACTGCCGATTGTGTGTGATGGCATAAGGTGTTGTAGACAAGGGGCGGAGCCGCCGGATAGGCGATGCCGCGCCCCTCATAATGCACTATAAATACAAGGGTCTAGCTGTAGGAGTGGCAAGGAACAGAAACTGCAACCGTTTATGCCGGACCGTCGTCGATTTCATGCCCGGATGTGACTTATCACAGTGCATAAGGCTTTCTCGCCTCTGCGTGGTCGTCTCCTGCTTCTGTCATTCTATGGCGGTGCCAGCGTCTTGCCGCAAGACCTCTGACGCGATGATCTCCCTCGCAACATATGGTTAGGCGCGCTGACGTCACCTCTGCAACAGGGTATTCATTCATCATCCTAGCGAGATGCGATGGAGGACAAGGCATGAGGACATGCCATCTCGGGAATGCTTCAGAATTAATCGGGGGCTGATGTAAGCCATGCACGATCAGATGCCATCGCGTCGCGATATTAACAGTATCATATTACTTGCGGTGAGGCTCTGCGTGTCCACAGGCAGCACGCAAATTCCACGTCGGTAGATTGCTCAAGTCCGACGGGAGCTACTGCTTTCTTCTCTTATTATCAGTTATCAAGTTTTGGAAGCATTATTGGATGCGCATTTTCACCCATATATGGTTTAGCGACGTGCTGCGCGCATGTAACGGAAGGCAGCTCTCCATTAATGACTACATTCACGGCAATAATACTTATCAATACTGCGGCAGCAAGTCTACATTCGACGGGGGTTTGCCAGACTGAGGCATAGCGTTCCCTTCGGCCAGCTGCTTTCTCAGTGGATGATAACAACGCTTACATGGAATGAGTAAATGCTGTGAAGACCTTCGTCAAGACGGTGATCTAAATATCATATGTCTTGTCATCCAGTAAGGTTCCTTTGATATCGTATCTCGACTGGCTACTCTGGTATACCTAAAGCCCAAACGGTGTGACGCTGCTATTTGACACGGGTTTGTTAGCTTTCAAGATGATCTAGGACTGCCCTGGGGTCAATGCTACTGGGTAACCAGGAGTTGTGGAAGGATCTGTATCAGTGGCGACAGTCATCTGGGCAATTGGTTATAAGACTCAAACTGAGGTTTGTCTTTGACACACTGATAGGAAGTAACCAGTCTTAGCTATCTGCCGTACGCTAATGCTTTATGAATCCCTCGGTACCTTGTACCCACGTCTTGATGAATATGGGGGCAATATTACGACAACTCGCATTACCCTACAAGTGGAGAAATAGATGCTCCCCCCTTTAACTGAGTAGGCGACGGGAATATATCTTATATACCCCATCAGTTAGCTGATCCACTCTAGAGCAGTAATGGCCCCCCTTATGAGTCCTAGTGCGTCTAGTATCCTGTGTTATCGCTTAGGGTTACCTTTTGAAGCAGACGCAAAATGGTTAGCTTTCATCATCGGTAAGTGTAAAGTGAAGTAAAGTGTGAACTACGGCTGGATTTTTTATATCCCTTGCTAAGAGCACCACTGGGTGTAGATACGGTTACTTGCGCTGTGAATTTCAAGGCAAAACGGTCACTATATTAGAATCTTAGAACCACCCACCTTCCCCTTGAAACAGAACTCCCAGTTGTAAGCATCTTATGTTTAGTTAAGAAACTAAAAACCTGGCATTATTACTGTACCTAACCACTGTTTGCGCAGCGAGCTACTTCGACGTGATGTAAGAATAGGAGAAGTCGTCCTTATAACATTGTTTCCGTGGCATTGACTATCTGCTTGATCGCTGCATCGGCACAACTTTATCAGTTGCTCTCTAAATGTGACTTTGAATTAGTACTACGCATAAGAATATATGTCAGTCTCCCTCGCTTGAAATAGCTTAGAGGGTTACCATAATGGAACGACGACAAGCTCAATTTCAGTGACGGTACAACGGGAATTCGATAATCCTAGAGCAATATACATAATAATCGCTCCCTTTTGGTGGACATCGTGCGAAGTGCACGACTCCCACCTTGACGTTCCTCAAACTGTTGGAATTTTCAGTGTGTATCATCATGCGTATCATTAAAGTATGGAATATGTTCACCAAGCATATGGTTTCTCGTAGATGTCTCAGGGCTGTACAGGCCCATCGAGTATATGTTGAGGATAGTTAACTTCCCAGGCGGAAAGAAGAAAGCATATATCGTTAATACATCAGCACGCAAGTCGCTCCTAACTAGGCTACGATCCCAGATCCAATCTGACGTAAGATGTGTAGTGAAGTGCAAATTAGGGGACTGGAAGCAAGGTACCCCTGTGCTCTTAATGCGCGAGTCTAATATTGATTTGATTTGTGGCGTAGATAGGCCATTGTTTGCAAGTTTCAGGAGCCGCCTCTCAGCTTTCGGCAGTTTTACTATTTAGATATCCCCAAGGACAGTAAGAGCAAAAATTTGGAAAGGGAAGTCTGGCTGAGAGAGTCTTTTATCGGGCAGACTATGTCAGGAGACAATGCGGACTCGCCCTTCTGGGCCCTAGCCACGCACCAGCGAGGGTCCTGTTGTGTATATATGGGGGGCTTCGTCTCCAAACAGCTAAGAGGATCAGGCATTAAAGTTTGTCTATTTATTACCTATATTACGAACCACCCTTCTAAGCTGCCTCTTCTTCCTCACACTCTGGACTTCACCATTTTCCCCTGACAGACCCATGGGTAAGGCATGTTGATAGCACGACTACAAAGGTTAGAATAGGGGTGCCCATTATGCGAAACAGCAACGGTGTCTAATAGTACTAATCTAATGTAGAACCCAGGAAAACGTAACAGAACGAGGCTAATGCAATGACAGCGCATATGGATTTCTCAAGCCGTGCAAGCCGTGCACATGCCTGCAAGGTTGGGTTTTGTAGTTAAACACAGGATCTACTCCTGATCTAGACCAACTTCTAGAATCCCGAGCAACTGGAGACATTGTAGCCTCGCTTACATCCCAGCAACCCAACCACCGGGTAGCTCGGTAAGCCCTGGAGAAAACGTTAATGCGGTTGGCACTTTTCGAATGTAGTTTACGGGAACTTACATCCGTCTAGATCGTCCGGAACGACATTCTTCATCGTGCAGGCGTTCATCTGGGCAGTGCCCTGCGTCTTGAGCGTAGGGCAGTTGACGTAGCAAGGCGAGTCCAGAACACGCTGCAGCGCATCGTCCTGCCATCCGAAGACGTAGTCGGCGTGGTTGCCGTAGCCGGTGCTGCGCAGGCATGAGGCGTCAGTCTTACGTAGTTCATCATCCCTTGGGAGGGGCAGCGGGGAACCTTGGGGGCTCACTTACCGGTCGCCGAAGCTCCAGACGAAAGGCTGCGAGCCGTCTTCAGGCCAGTCTGCCTTGTTGTTGAACTGTCTGGTATCCCAGTTGACCTCGTAGAACAGCTGGCCCATGCGGACGGGGTGGCTGGCGGGGCAGGGGCCGCCAGTCTCGAAGCTGCCGCTTTCGGGGTAGGCCATATGGGACATGTGGTTCGGCGAGTCGAGGTTCTTCCCATCCCAACAACTGCGGGGGGGACATGAACGTAAGCGCAGGTTCCCCTTAGGGGTGAGCCAGTCACTGGTGAGCTGAGGGTCACTTACGTGGGGAAGCGGAGCGCCGTCATAATGCCCATGGGGCAGGGCTCCTTGGGAAAATCTAAGAACTGCGGGTCGCGCGTGTCGATGGTCTGCAGGCAGGTGTAGGTGAGCTGGCGGAAGCGCGCGATCTCCTCGGCCGTGCGAGCCTTGTCGTCGCCGATGAACATGCGGAAGCCCTGGCGTCGTTGGTTAGCGAAGACTTGGGATAGGTAGATGTCACATTCGGGCCTCGACAGCACTCACCGGCTGGAAGGCGGTCACCTTGGACCTCTGCTGGAAGTTGTATAAGCCGTCCTGCATATAGTAGATGGTCATTCCACCGTTGACGCCGTTGAAGCCGGAGTTGGCCATCTGCGGGACGCGCTTGTAGGTGCCGTTGCGGGCCTTGAAGTATCTGCCGAAGTGAGCAATGTGTCTGGAAGCGGAGCTAAGTCTGTACCTACAGGACTGCAGTCCAGTAATTGGAGAAATCTTCACTGAACTGGCAAGTCGTGCAAGTGGACTCGCCGGGCATATCCTTCTCCGGGTCCATCGTCGCATTGAAGGAGTTCTAGACAAAGAGGCAATTAGCTATATACATCGGCCCGCCGGTGTAGAATCGTGATAAGATCACTCACCCCTCCGACGATTTGGTGCAGATGTGGCGATGGAACCATCCCGGGAGTCACCAGGGGGTCTAGACGGTCAATGACCAGCTGGGCGCAAGGGAATCGAATGAGAGCATAGCTGGGCGCAACGAGCGCCAGCGCGGTGAACGAGAGCCACTTCATCTTGAGCTGTATGGTTGTCTAGCAAGGGCACTTTAGCGTTGGTTTCAAAAACGAGAGGATAGTGACACGAGCCCGCGTAGGCGGCCAGCCTCTTATGCGAACCTAATGCGGTTGCCCTTCACCCTTCAACGAACTGCCGAAATCTTACTGCCCAGGTGGCGTCCAGGTATGGGCCTGCATACTGACTGGGCCGGAAAGTCGGCTGGAGAACCGACGAATACTCTATCATGTGACGACATACCAAGCCATCAGGGGTAAACGTTTGTTCTCGCAACTTAACCTCATTGGAGTGCGCTATCTAGGCATTGAGAGTGGACTCTTTCTGCTTCTGATCTCTCTAAGGTCTCTCCGCACCTTCAGCTAAATTTAGTAAGAAGATCTGATCTGGATCTTGAGTAAGAGTTGACTGATATCCGCGACGCAGAAGCAGCGGGATTATGCAGTGTATGCCCAGGAAGCTCTCTCATAATTAATGGAACTCACCAAGCGGGGAATGATTTGCACTCGGGCCAATGGTACGGAGCGGTTGTTTACAGAACTCATATCTGCCTACACGGCAAAAGTCGAAAGTTGACGTTGTAGCCCAATCATGTCAACCTTCCTCCGCAATGCTTGTCCCGAGCCTCATAAAAAAGGGTATAATTGGCTTGGTTGGGTGATATTGGGAGACAACAAGGAGCTTGGCCGGCACCCTCATATATTACCTGAAGCTGTTTCTATTTTTGGGCTCGGGAGTCGTTGATGTCTAGACGATGTTAGGTTCGGCAACAGACGGAAGCGCAAAAGTTGCCAGATTACATGGAGTGGATCGTACAGTATAACAAATTGAAAGGCCCAAGCAGCTCGCTCACTATTCATTTAAATTATCGAGTCCAATCTATCCCGTGCTGCAACCCTTCCGTTAACCCGCAGATCACCTACGCCTTCGGCAGACATCCTCGTATACTCACGTACACGACTCTGAAACTGGCAAGCAACCGTTAACCATTACTCGTAATGAGGCTCTTCTCTCCTGCCGCGGTCTATCTGACCACCCTCCTCAGCACCGTCTCCTTAGCTGCATATGACCAGAATCGAGCGGGAGCCGTCCTCAAGGCGCCAGAAGGCGACTCCTTCACGTCGGTAACGGGGACGTTCACCGTGCCCGCACTCACCGGAAACGCCCGACTATCGATCTGGGTGGCCATCGGGGACACGCTCCAACAGGACGTCGTGCTCAAGGGCGGCGTGCACTTCGCCTCGAACGCACTGTCGTCGTTCGTCGCCTGGGCGCCGGGGAGCGAAACGGACATCACGAGCGAGGTTCCCGTGCGCGCACGCGACACCGTAAAGGTCACCGTCTCGGTTCCCGCGGACGACAAGAGCACGGGTACGGTCCTGGTCGAGAACACGACGCAGAACCGGAGGACAACCCAGACTGTCCCCGTCCCCGCCTCGGCAGACCCCTCCACGCTGACGTCGCTCGCGGCCGACTGGTTCGTCCAGGCGTACCAGCAGAACTTCGACCTGCCGCGCGTGCCGCGGTTCGGCACTCTGACCTTCACCGCGTGCAGCGCGACGCTGGCCAGCGGACAGACTGTGGGAACGACAGGCGCGGGTATCTTCGAGATTCAGGGTACTAGTGGCCAGATCTATTCCCGCACGACGGCTTCGGGGAATACTGTTACTGTCACTCAGTCAATGTAGACGGTAGGGAATTTGTGATAGATGGTATTTATGCAGAGACGGCGGAGTTTTGCTTGACAGCCCAAAGATCCGTATGTAGATAGCCCAAAGCAAAAGCGAACCACAGACTGTTATGGCTCAACTCACGATATCTTCCATTTCGAAGATGATATCCCTCCCTCCCTATAGACCACTGCGCTCTTGAGTTACCTTATTCAGTTGATGAGGCCTTAGTCCGTGGAGAGAGAACATTTATGTCCGAGATAGCCCGAAGCTGGAACGGATCTCTCAGCTTTTAGCTCAAAGTCTGGGGTGCAATTTGGTTTGAAGACTTCCCGAATGGCCCACGGTTAGGAAGCTGCGATGGGAGAGGCGTGGTCCATGAGTGGCGCCCGCTGCTCCGATATCAGTACCTGCCGCCATTACCTAGGCATCACCTGTAAAGAATACCATGACCTAGAACCCAGCCGGAAGAGACGTATTATGGCAATAGAATGACAACAGGATATCGTTAGTAGCCTTTTGGTCACCATTCTTTAATCAGAAGGTAAACGCCGGGTCCCCTTGGACTGGGAGAAGCGCTGTCTACGCCATGGCAGTTGACTTTAGTTGTGCTCTGGGATAGACAGCCCGCGAAGGAGTGCCAAGTGACCGCATGATTGGGGAAGTCTATTGGAAAGCAACGCTTTTGCATTGCATGACGTCCCCACCACGCGCATACCTCCCCTTTTCGCTCGTCCCTCGTAAAGGAAGACCTGAGATAGCAGTCCATAACCAGGAAGTAAATCCATGAGAGGAGTGAATAAATGGCGACGGTTAATTGCTGATGAGTTATGTTAAAATATCCAATAAAGAGACGCTGGGGCATGGAAGCTCTTATACTCTGTCGTGAAATGATATAAATCAAGGAAGGTTCGTCTTGACCCTGCACGGCAGGATAGAGCACGTAGTTCAGCCGTATGCACGGCTTATTGCATGGCTACAATAGACACTCGTAACACAATTGCTACTAAGACATAGGCCGACACAGAGGGAGGACGTGGAGCCGTCGAAGCAAAATATGTGGAGGATCTGCGAAACAGATGTAGCATGGATCGAGGATCTTCGGCATGAGGAGTCGCAGTGGCCGAAAGCGTAAGCCAACAACAACTGGGCTGCAAGTCAAAGACACTCCAAATACCTGGAAGGATAGGATCCAAGGGAAATGTAAACTGTAAACAAAGTTGTCGTGTAACCTACCATTACTGGTTCAGCGCTAAATAGAGAGACTCGATCGATGTCGGACGTCGCAGGCTCCGAAAAGGGGCTTATCGGCTATATCAATATACGCAAAATGGATAATATGCAGAAATTTGATAGTTGCATAGATCTTCGTTGCGTAATAAGCCAGTGTATCTCGGCCGATCAGACTCCGGGCGGCTCGCAGTCGCTTCTCTTATCACACTGAACGATAACGAATCCATACCGCCATTTCGTAAGTAGGAGGGACTGTGGGTGTCTTTCGCGTTGACAAAATGTGCTCCCAACATCAATTTCCCATCTCTCCTCGTGATTGCTGATTTTTAGATATACATAAGCCAGAAGATGGAGTATAAAATCCCCGTGCCTTCGGGCCCGAAATTCAAGCCCCGCCTTATCATCCACGGCGGGGCGGGTAACATCCCGCCCCGGGATGAGATGCCAGCGGAGACGTACGCGGCGTACCGGGAGGCGCTTCTCACGATCGTATGTGCGTCCATCTGTCTAATGTATGACGGCCAGGCGTCACGGGTCGTTATCCAGAACTGGCAGCTGAGACCCAGCACCTAGGTCTCGAAAACGGACACGTACATGCGAACCCCGCTCCCTCCCAAGCTCCTTTACTCCCCAACGGGGAGGAGATATCCCGCGGCCCTTGACATCGCCACGTACGCGGTGACGCTCCTCGAAAACGACCCGCTGTTCAACGCGGGGCACGGCGCCGTCTTCACGCGCGACGGCATCAACGAGCTCGAGGCGAGCGTGATGGTGTCGCGGCCCTCGAGCCACGCGAAGCGCGGCGTCGGGGTCACGGGGCTTCGGCATGTCAAGCACCCGATCCAGCTGGCGCGGGCCATGCTCGAGCACGGGGACGCGGACCTCTGGGGCGGGAGTAACACCACGACCGCGAATGAAGCCGGGGGTGAATGTCAGGAGGGCGAGGAGCTGGGCCTGGACGTCCCCTCCGCGCAGGGCCACACCCTGATCCACGGGCCGGCGGCCGAGGCGCTCGCGCGCAGGTACGGCCTCGAGCTCGTCGACCCGGCGTACTTCTTCACGCAGAAGCGGTGGGACGAGCACGTCCGGGCGCTGGAGCGCGAGAGGAGCGGCGGGGCGGCCACGGCGACCTGGAGCGCCGCCGAGTTCCTGCCGCAGGGCACCGTGGGCGCGGTCGCGCTTGACGAGGACGGCGTCCTGTGCGTCGCCACCAGCACGGGCGGCATGACGAACAAACTGACGGGCCGCATCGGCGACACGCCCGTCGTGGGCGCGGGATTCTGGGCCGAGGAGTGGGTCGATCACGACGCCGCGCCACCGCCACCGTCACCACGGCAAAGGCAGCAATGGCCTTCTGACGGCTGGCAGGGCGTGCGGGACTATCTCGGCAACAACACCTCCGGGCCGACCATCGAGCTGTCCAGCGGCCTGCGCTCCTTCCTCGCCGACTGCCTCCCCACGCCGTTCCTGTACGCGCCGGTCGCGCGGCGACAGCACAGCGACAGGCCACCGCCGCTAACCACGACGACGCGCGCGACCGCCGTCTCGGGGACGGGCAACGGGGACTCGTTCCTGCGGACCGCGGCGGCGCGCACGGTGGCGGCGATGGCGCGCTGGTCGCCGGGGCTGTCGGCGGCGCAGGCGCTATCGCGCGTCGCGGGGCCCGGGGGCGAGCTGCAGCGCAGCGCCGGCGCGCGCTGGGGGCGCACCGGCGAGGGCGAGGGCGGCATGATCGGCATCGAGGCCGTGGTCGAGCGGGACGCGGCCGACGGCGGGGTCGTCGGGGTCCGCGCCGCGGTCCTGCACGACCATAACTCGTCGGGCATGTTCCGCGCGTGGATCGACGACGGCGGCGCGGCGAGGTTTAAGATATGGCGTGATGAATGATGGGGTTGGGCGGGAAACTATCATAGAGGCTAGGGGCGTTAGAGTTAGAATAGTCGGAGGCTGGATGGGATGTGGATGTGAAGACTTGTTATGTCTCGCTTTAGGTTACGTTAGTCGTCCGGCAGAGTCTTCTGGTAAGTATGCGCGCAACTTCTCGGGTTAGGTATTTTGCTGCGGGCCGAGTGCGAAGGTTAGATCTTGGAAGGTTTGCAACAAAATGGTTGGTCCGTGACAAAGTGACATTCTTCAAAGCCGGGCATATATCATCTTATTTGCATCTATCCTTGAAATGAAGCATTAGGCTTCACTATCTCAAGATACGCCCCTAATTGAATTTGTAACAGGGTAATCCAGAACCACGTTCCAAGTGACACCAGACTCCGCACGAACAGTCTCTGTCATCCCTGTCATTAATCTATTGAGCATGGAGCTCATCGGGAAAGGGGTCTGGCGCTCCTATATAAAACGTTGGTATCGCCGCCCCCGAGAAACCCATCTAATATACACGTCATGAAATGCCTGTCATACCATCCGGACAGGTTTAGGCAAGCATCGCAGATCATTTCCCTAGTAAAATACAGGTTCCGGATTACCGTCAGCATCAGAGAAGGGTGGTTTCGGTGGTTTCTTCGTCTCGTCCTCGTTCGGCCGCTTCGCATCCTATGCGACAGCTTTGTTGTCCGGTGGCGGTGGTAGCTGCTCCGTAGTTAGCATCTTCTGGGCCGTGGAAGATAGGCGGGAATAAGGGAAGATACGGACCTCGAGTTTCGTCGAGCTTGCTAACATCCTCTGGAAGCCGATACCTACACCTTCGATAACCGCAAGAAGCACTGCGCAGCCGATCGCACCATTCCGCGCCGCCTTGTATCCGCCTCGAATAGCTAGAGAACCACCAGTGAAGAAACCCGCAATAATTGCGTTGTACCTACAAGACTCGGTCAGCGTCCCGCCTCGGAGGAATAACAGAAAGATGCCTAATATGGTTTGACAAAGGCGTGGGGTAGCACGGTGCCATACGGGTCGTCTCTGCCGTGAGATGGGAGAGCGTTGGGAGGGGCAATTGAATACTCACGGATCTTCCTTCCTGCGGACCCCCTTCACGGCGCAGTCAAATGTTGAAAATAAACCACCCCATACACCGAAGTTTCCACCTAGTACTGGAGCTCTCGCCTTGATAGCTGTGACGGCTCCTATCCTCCTCTCGCCATAAGGACTATTTCGGAATCCCTTGATACCGTGCCAGATCGTACCACCGATTGCCTAATGTCCAGAAGTCAGCTTTCGTAGTTTGAAGGGCCCAGCCGGCAAAGATGCGTCTCGTAGGCGAGCAAGCGACAACGGTAGCAAGACATCGAGGTTGGACATACACCCATAGAAAATGCACCACCAAAGTCGTTCAGGATCACCCAAGGGCAGGGATCTCGGCCGTGATCCATCTTGGATTCAGATACCTGGTAGTTGAGTAGAAAAGGTGACGAGGATCAGGATAACAACCCGCTGTACGCCAGGCCGTCTGTTCTCAGCAGTCCGCTGAGGGGAAGTGCCCTTTTTTATTTCCCTGCTGCTTCAAGCCCCGAGGAACCCCGAGATGGATATGGGCCGTAGCACTGTTTCGCGAATACAAGGTTTCGGTCGGCCGTGCAGTTATGGCGCTTGTTTGTCGTTCGGGAGTCGGTGGATGATCGCGCACTTGAAATTTGTTATGCTGCTCCGGTCAGTAGTACCTTGTTCGGTGATGATGGAATATTACCATACATAGTAGTAAGTATGTAGGGCCAAGAGAGTCGAGAGAAAATTCTTGTGCACGGGCCAAGTCGTATTGCTGGCTCTGGTTAACTTCGTCCCGATAAGCCCGATCAGCCCGATCAGCAAGTCTACATATGTACATAGCGCTACATGTACAGGATCTCGCTTATCGGCGTGTATACCCATGAACCACTATGTATGTAGAACTTATCGGTCTTTACCAACTTCGTCCCCATTTTGGGTCATATCAAAACCACTGACTGCAATATAAAAGGTGCTCTCGAAGCAGCAGGACGTCAAAACATGTTTACCTGCCTATAGGCACCTTCTTCATCACTTGGACAGTTGCTAAACATGCATTTGCCATTAACCTTCAGGGTTGGGCTATTGCGGAACATATTGTCAATCTGCTGGTAAAGGTCGTAAGTACTTGTTGGTGAGCGCTAACGTTAACTCTGGGTTCTCGGGGGTGCCGGAAACATGAAACTGAAGTTGCAATTGAACGTTTGGATTGCGAATATGACCTCATTCTAACTTTTCAATATCCCAAAGCTCTCTAAATTTGGTCTGTATAGGCTCATTCCCACTTCCCCTTCCCGTACTTCGGAGACGCCGCCTCCTGCTCGTGCTGTGATAGGAAGCCGCAAAACAATGAACCGCAAGGCAAAACATGATCCGACCAAGACTTGTCGGGAGTTCCTTAGACAATTCCGTCGGATACAGACAAACCTGACTGTAGCTGTATTAAAAACATGTGGGTTGTATCTATATCCACCCACCGAGGACGGAAGAGAGACAAATCTCGCGAGGCTGCAAAGAGGAACCAAAGCCACCTGCCCTATGTACCTATCCGACAGGGCAATTTGGACTATCCGAGAACTTCCTTCCACGCGCTTGACCTGTTGAATCTTCCCCCTCGGGTGTTCTCATGTACTTTCCCGTCTTGGGGGAAAGCCATCCAATGCATTCTTCGCATGCCGGCGTTTCAGTCCAAGACTTGTTACATTAATCACATGTTCACCAACTGCATTACAAGATGAATATAAATACCAGTAAGGTGACCCACTGAATACGCCGTTGTGATAGACTTGCCTCTTCCCCCAGCTGACTCCAAAGCCCGCCGCAAGATAGGATAGCTGATGGACTGGACGACGAAATCCACCTCCCACGTAAGCGGTGAAGCCCCCATCCAATGCAGTCTCGCAGTCGCAATAAGTCCCTATGCAGCAAACAGTGAGTCTTCATAAGGATCGAAAGCTTATTTAAAGTGACCCCTAAGGAGAAATCCCCAAGCGCACCCAGACCTTACTCATCATTCATTCCCTCATACATATCATATGCCTTACGTCAAAGAGGAACAGGCGGACAGAGGGCCGAAAAATCGCCGTCACGCCATGGCTATTCAGCTCCAGCTCCAGCTCGATTTCGGCCAAGGCAAGAATGAGTGCAAGGGCTGCCAAAAAATCAAGGAGGAAGAGTTGAAGAAGAAGAATACCACGGGGAATCATATGTCGAATGGGCAATTAGACCACTTGCAGTGTAAGTCGGGATTTCTTTGGTCTGTTAATATTCCGGTTCCGCACAGTTGCTTGTATGTTCGGGACTTTCCATTTCAGTCGAGTTATGGAACTCGATCCCCCATCCAACTCGACGCATGCACATAAGGACAGATTCGGGAGCCACGTTTTGGGGTTACAGAGGTCGAGGTTGATGTTCAGGGGTTGTGTTTATTCAGGTTGCTGTGAAACCCCTGGAACTTTGTATTATTCGTCCGAGTCCCACTGCCTGCATCCATGACAGTTATGCCCCTGAGATTGCCCCCCGTCGCTGCACTAAAGATCCCTAATTCCCTAATAGTGGGGATGGTAACCAATTACTTACTCCATATATGTTATGTTCAACTCTGGCTGAAGCAGAGGGCTTCACGTCATACCGTTACATTCGGATTACCAGAACTTGTGTAACTACATGGACCCTGAATGTCCAACGCATTCTTGGCCATCACATTGCATAACACCTACACTCACCCTCTGCCTACATTCCGATATCGCTGGTAAATCCTGAAATTTTATATTATTTTTCCTACTATAGTTCGCTCGTAACTTTTGGAGTGCCGGCCGTGTTGTGTGGATGGGGTTTGTTGGTGTTGGGCATCATCAATTGACACTTCCTTCTACAAGCAACAGCCATGTCCGCCCCAAAAACGAACATATCTCCGTCTCCGATCTTCCAGAGCTCTCGACATAAAACACCTCAACTGCACCATAACCTGAAGCATGGTAGCTCGGTAATCGCCCTAGTCGTCGGCAATGACAAAATCTATGCAGGAACGCAGGATGGGGAGATCGTCGTATGGTCGTTGGCCACATATCAGCAAGTCCACCGTGTTCAGGCCCACAAGCGCAGTGTCCTGTGCCTGGCATTGTCTGAAGATGGGACCATGTTGTTCTCGACAGCAGCGAGCGACCCCATAGTGAACATATGGTGTCCCCGTACCATGCGCCGACTCTACGAGATATATAGCATCAACGACAGCATCGGCGACATATTCTCAGTTGCGTACTCACCGCAGCACGAGACGGTTTATTACGGCGCCCAGAACACTTCTATACAATGGGTCGGCCTGAAGGACGGGCACTGCCATGTATCGCACGACTCTGCAAACCACCCCGACCGCAGAAATCACCGCTTCTTCGACTCGAGAGCCGTAGGCGGCTCAAGCACACCACGACAGACCGACGAGCGCTTCGAACTAATACCGCGGTCCGAACGCGTGCTCGAAACCAGCCGGAGGGCGACCCGGATGTACGCCCATTATGGCTTCGTATACTGCATGATCATGGCTAGGGGCGTCACGCAATTTGCCGACGCCGACGAGGATGTCTTGATATCCGGCGGGGGAGATGGGACTATCAAGGCATGGAAGCTCGGCGGGAACGAGGTTGGGCCGGACGGCATCGAGACCGGATTGGACGAGATTATGACTCTTGGTGAAGACGACGCTGTATCCGTTTTGTCACTTGCAGTCGATGGATCCTTTCTCTATAGCGGGAGGCAGAACGGCATCTTCGAATTGTGGGATCTCGACACCAAGCAGAAGCTGCGCTCCATCAAGGCGCATGAGGGTGATGTCTGGACTTTGCAAATGGGATGGGGTTACCTCTGGAGTGCTGCTGCTAATGGTACGGCTAGCGTAAGTAGCTCCCAACCCGGTAGAGGCAGTCGAGGGTACTGACGTTGTGCAGAAACACAGCACTGCACATTATGGCGGTTACCGAAATGACTCGTCTCAAAATGTCAGCCAGAAGTATCAATGTCTAACCCACTGGAATGCCCATGACGGCAAGATTCTGGCATCAGCGCTTGCGACCTTCAATGGTAATCAGCTCTATATTACGGGCGCCAACGACAACAGCGTCCATGTGTGGCTGCTCCAAAACGAGAAGTTGGCAGATAAGCCCTCTCACGAAGAAGACGAAGACATGATGATCGCATCCCTTCGCGAATTCGTCTCTTTCAAGACGGTCTCCTCTTTACCCGAGTATGCGGAAGATTGCCGAAGAGGCGCCAGTTTCCTTCGCACTCTATTCAAGAAACTAGGGGGAGAGGCGGAATTGCTGAGTGCAGAAGGCAAGGTCCATCACCCAGTTGTCTATGCCAAATTCAGCGGGAAAGCCGAGCCAGCTGAAAAGCGGAAGAGAATCATGTTCTATGGCCATTACGACGTGGTTCCCACGGATACCAGGAACGGCAAATGGGTCTCGGATCCCTTCCAGCTCAAGGGAACCAATGGGTACCTGTACGGGCGTGGCGTTAGCGATAATAAGGGGCCTATTATGGCGGCGCTATACGCCGTCACGGACCTGAAGCAAGCCAAGTTGCTAGACTCGGACGTCGTGTTTCTAATCGAGGGTCAAGAGGAGTCCGGATCCAGTGGGTTCAGGGAGACAGTCCGTAAGTACAAAGAGCGCATCGGCCGCATCGACTACATTCTCCTTGCGAACAGTTACTGGCTCAATGATACCACCCCTTGCTTAACATATGGTCTGAGAGGCGTTATGCACGCTACCGTTTGCGTGGAGTCCAAGAACCCTGACCTCCACTCTGGGGTCGACGGGTCCTATATGGTCAATGAGCCCATGTCAGACCTCATGACGGTCCTCACGAAGCTGAAAGGTCCGAAGAATCGCATTATGCTTCCCGGCTTCTACGACGGCATCCCGCCCGTGACGGCCGAAGAAGAGGCGCGGTACGACGACATCCTGTCGGTTCTGATGGAACAGTCCGAGGGGCGCGTGTCCCGGGACACTCTGAAACGGAACCTCATGGCGCGCTGGCGCGAGCCCAACCTCACGCACCATAACGTCACCGTAAGCGGCTCGGACGGGAGCTTGATTAGTAGTCACGTCAGCGCCAAGATCAGCGTCCGCCTGGTGCCCGGGCAGGAGGTCGAGGACGTCACGAACTCGCTGACGAGCTTCATCCAGAAGGAATTCGAGAGCCTGAGCTCGGACAACAGGCTGACGATTCAGATTGATAACAAGGCGGAGCCCTGGCTGGGCGACCCTGACAACTACATCTTCCGCACGCTCGAGGATGCCATCGTGCAGGTCTGGGCGCCGCTGTTCTCCTCGTCCTCGTCGGCTCCGTCTTCCTTGGCTCCCCCCCACCAGGACGGCAGCGCCGCGGACCGGAGGACCACGGACGGAACCCGCGGCACGAATGGCCACCGGGGGAACGGGACAGTGACGACGTCCTCGTCGTCGAAGCCGAAGCTCATGAAGCCGCTGTACATCCGGGAGGGCGGCTCGATCCCCGCCATCCGTTTCCTGGAGAAGGAGTTCGACGCGCCCGCCGCCCACCTGCCCTGCGGTCAGGCGTCGGACTCGGCGCATCTGGACAACGAGCGGCTGCGCGTCGAGAACCTGCTCAAGAGCCGCGAGATATTCAAGCTCGTCTTCAGGAGGCTGTGGCGGGACCCGGACGCCTCCAAGCCGCGCCCCATGAGGAGCTTCGACGACTTCGAGGCATTCGGGTTGTCTGCCGATCAGGTCTGCGGGGGGCCGTAGAGGATGAGTTGTGGTTTGGTGTGTTTTCCTTGCGGAAGCACGGGGGTCATGGAGGCAGATGTTCGAGGTCACGGCGATGTTGTGCATATATAGGACAGGGTGAAAGTGTTACTTACGGAGTGGAGGCGTTGTGGGAGCAGGGGGGACGGGCGCTTGTACGTAGAGTAATGAATAGGGCGGTAGCATTGATACCCAAAATACGCATGCATTTATTTACGCCTGGATGCGATAAGGCCTACTTTTTCGTCCTCTGACGTGGACACCCAGTTCACCACGGACGCGTCGGGGCTTAATTCGGACCTACCTATTCGACGGGGGGGCGAAATAGACAGTTATGGACTTTTGAAACTAACAGGTGTAGATACGAGATGCATTCTCTCGGGGATCTTCCCAGATTCATCTCCTATTCTACAGAAGTCATGAGTTCGGGTCCGAGAGTAAGAAGCGAAGTGGGCGATGGGAGATTCGACAATCCCGGCCGTCCTCGTACGTAGGTGTGCGTGCGTGCCTGAAGAGTCAGCCGTTGGACAGCTAGCTAGCCACGCGCCGGTATCACAGGGCTTTCTACGGGGATCGCATGATAGACAGTTCTTGCGCATGTGACGCGACGGATATATTGGTCCCAGGAGACCCGGTAGCACTCTGCTACCTACGTACCGTGTCCCACATGGTGCTTTGGGCCTTGGGAGAGTGTCCACGGCGTTGGGACAAGCTTACGCGGAGCCCCGGGCTGGAGTATCGTCTCCTAGGCATCATGGGAGTTGAGCATGGATCGCGTGAGCACGTCGGTGTATGAAGTCCCTGCCTGGCGTGCCTTCACCATCCGTGACTGATTACGTGCGCGTGGTCAAGGAAAACGCATACGTAGTCAGGGCATTGTCGGGTATAGCGATGGAATGACACGAGGGAATGTCGTTCCTGCACTGACCCTTGCGCGTCACTGACAATGGGGAGCGCGGTCATAGCCTTATGCGGTGATAGGCTAGGAAATAGTTGTAACATACCCATAAGCATATCCGCTGCTTTTCTCTGTTTGGGATGTGGGTTTCGAGGAATCATGGGATCGGTCTCGTCTGCTTTTCTTCTCTACGTGAGTCCAAGAATGACAGGCCTAACACATCTCTTTTAATCCTAAGGCAGGCTTAAGCAGTCCGGCTACTCTCAAGCTCTATATTTCAACCATTCTTTCTGATCCATATGTTAACGTCCTCGGTTCAACCTGATATTTAATTATATTATGGATGCATGTATAAAGCAGAGCATCCGTAAGTCAAGTAATTAAGGGATTCCCATACAGACAGAGCGTCGCATTACCATTTACGACAAGCTGTCGTAAAACCTCCACTCGGACTTGAAATCTCTGTTCAGTTCCCTGTTCAGAAACAACGCCCTCAACATCTCGATCGGCATCTCATTAGCCGCTAATACCGCGTCATGGAACTCTCTCTCACTAGTGTCTCCAAGAGCCTCCTCGCGCAGCTTCATCAGCTGCAGCGCACCGAGCATATACCCAGCCTGATATAGGGGCGAATAGTCCCCGTTGAAACTCCGTCTGACTTCTCCCTCAGCCGTTGCCCGCTCGTGGCCGACCATGTTTACGAGCAAGTCTATACACTCCCCTGCGTTCATCTGGCCAAGGTGGAACTTCAGCGAAAATATGATACGCGCACAACGATGCATACGCCAGAAGAGAGCCCCGATCCTATCTTCGGGGCTCGTGAAGAAGTCCCCCCGGTCCCAGAAGATCATCTCCCAATACAGAGCCCAGCCCTCGACGAAGAAAGGGGTGGTGAAGAGGCGGCGGTACGGGCGGATCCGCTCGCCGACGTAGAGCTGTAGGTGGTGCCCCGGGATCATCTCGTGGAATGCGGTGGCCTTGCTGAAGTGTCGGTTGTTGCCCCGCAGTGACATGAGTTTGTCCTCGTGGTGCATCTCCGCCGTCGGAAAAGAGACCTGGAGATAGGTCCCGCCTAGGAAGAAGGGGTTGACCCTCTGGCGTGCGGGGCTCATCATGTACATCCGGATCCCTTCCTCGGCAAGCGGAGGGACCGTTACCAGGCCGTACTGCTTAACGTACGCAGCTCCCTGGTCAACTAGCGACTTGATGAACGTGGGTTGGGAGCCGGGAGGTTCATAAAGATCCTTCACGTGCTCGAGAGCATCTCGCCAAACTTTACCAAAGCCGAGTTCTTGCGAGGCCTTCACCATCTCGGCCTCGCACCATGCGTATTCTGCTTCGCCGATTTTGATGAGCTCTTCTGGGGTGTAGGGTATCAACTCGGCCTCCAGGTCGGTGAGCAGGCCATCCCGGCCGATGGGATCTCCAGCTATGGATTCTTCGTCACCCGGCTTCATGCCGACTATTCTGTCGCGGATATAGTCCACGATGCCCGCGAGCGCATTGTCAAGGCGTGAGTACGGCTCCGATACCCACCAATCAAACCAGGGGTCATAGCCCTTGTAGAAGACGAAGAGGCTATTAAGATTGGTACGAAGACCGGTTACCGTACGCGCGGCCCGGTAGCCCGTGGCTTTCGAATATCGGGCCACATTCTTGTCAATGTACTCCCGTGACTGTGAAATAATCTCCACTGTTTCATTGAAGCTCCCTGCTATGGCCTTTGGGTCGATCTCGTCGACGCGCTGCCGCTTCCCGAGCCATTCTCTGATCGGCGCCGCGAAGGGCTCGACGAAAGCCTCGAACTCCTTATCTCGGGCCCGGTCATGCGCCACCCTTCTCTTCGCCCGCTTTAGGTAATTCTTAAGCAGCAGGTAGTCTACTTTCTCGTCTTGCGAGTACGACTCGAATGGCTGTCGGCCGAGATCCGCAAGTTCTTCATCGTAGAACGACTCTAGCCGGTCGTATTGCGAAGGTGAACTGTCAATGTTGTAGAATTCTAACAACACCTGCAAATCCGCCGTCACGCGTACTATGCGATCCTGCATGGATTCCGTGACGGTCTTGGGTCCGGCAACTGCAGCTGACACAACTGTCCAGCCGTTGCCTAGAACGTCCATGTTGCACTCGGCACGATCTGGGCACTCTGCGGTCCCGCGTGGCTTCTCCATCGGGTGGTTGCTGACTACAGTCTACTTGGTGTCCGGCCGGACTGAGGCTGAACCGAGACTGGGGTGCGTGACCTACGATCGATGATAGGCTGTGATAGGAGAGGACTGACAAAGCTACGGTTTCACGACATTAATATCGGCAACACGAAAACGTAAGTTACGATAGGTAATGTTAGATTAAGATCCGAAGATAGGTAGTTCCCGACTCGCCGGTGGGGTAACCAGGCGGACCGGTAACCCGGGTTCTACGATAAATAGATCGGCATGTTGATGTAACAGCGATAAGTCTAGATAACAGTAGGAGTGCGGAGATACTTGCCGAGAAAGGCAGCTGTTCGGTGGGACGCCTTAAATCGATAACAGTTCGTTTGAATCGTGTAATCATTGTCTTTCAAGGGATGACATACTTGTTACTATACGTAGCCTTAAGGTATCAGTGCTGAGCCTATTCGTCTTACATTCGTCATGATATCGAGACCGGATTACTATCTAGGTATATACCTCCCGCTCAGCACCTCGCATACACATAGCTCCATCTTCCAATCACGTCTCTTTAAAGTATATGCACTTTTGTGGCAACCCGGATGTGGCGTATGCCATTCTTTCCTCAACCCCCCACCCAACTACGGGAGTGGTAAATGGCCTGTACATTTTCGAGTTTCATAGAAGAATGGTATCTAGATTAGAAAGCATCGGAGGGATGAGCTTATGCAGATTTCCGGGTTCTCAATGGTATGGCTGATCTGAAATGAACGCATGGCAATGGCTTCTAGACCTTCTCGTACGACATCACTGATGTGGGATAGCACGGGGGCTAGTGCGGCTCCCATTCCTTCCGCTGCTTCGCTTCACGCTCCTAATCCGGTTACCAACTCGCGCTTTCGATTTTGGAATACCCATGGTGCTTCGACTTCCGAAAATCTGTGCGTTTCTGTAGCTCGGCCGCGTGGTTGATTTGAAGCAATCAGACCTACATCTATACTCAAGGAGGAGGAGCCACATGGGGCTCTAAAGCTACTTGGCCCCTCTAAACACATTCAGGCCAGCGAGTGATATCCGCCACATCCCTCGGTGGTAGAGGCTTGTTGCAGGCCACTATTGAATTCTGCAGATTGACACGAGAACGATTCGAGAAGGATCCGACGAAAATTCCTTGGCCGTGTCGCTTGGATGTCACCACGCTGAATGTTGTCTTAGGCAGCGAAATAGCGAGACGCCGAAAGCCTCACCTGATGTGATTCCCACTGTCGTTCGGTCCCGTTCTGAGACATATTTATAGCAGGAATGCAACGACGGAAGCCCTTGTGCTGTTAACCTGAAGAATCGAGCAGCAGAGGCGTTATCGTGGCGCATACGAGAGTGACCTATCAGCGCCTCGACTCGGAGGTCTGACCGTCAGCTCTCGCCTGCAAGCGGGATGGGCACCGGCTATGCGGGCACCGAAGTCACCGTGTGTGGCGTTATACCTTCACTACGTGAAGCTCTGCATGCAAATGACACTCATGAACACTTAGGCGAGACGCCTAGACTCAGGAAGCCGTGCTAGGAGCGGTGATAGAGAGAGGTAAGGCGCCTGATCAATATCGAACGGGAGTAGCTTCGCCTTTCCGACTTCCCCTACGGTCCAGTGAGCCGGCAACGCTTTAAAATGTCGACTATAAGTATATATTGTCCCGAGATCTTGCTAGATGGCTTCTATTTGAGCGGCTCACCACAGTGCATACCCTTTCGTTGTACCTGCTAGTGTTGCATGTGCTTTAGAGGCGTTGGGGGACCCTATTCGTTGGTCGATCGCTCATTGGAACTCCGTTATTTCCCCTATTCACTTAGATATTCTCAGCCCGGCCTTTACCGCATAGCTGCTGTAACACACCATTTCGGTGACCCCAATATGAAGCCTTACCTCCTTACAATCGGCCTCTTGGCCATTCAGGCCCTTGCTTACCCCCGCATGGATCGTCTTCTCGCAGAGATCCAAGCCCGCGACGATGTCCTACTTGAAGGCAGATCTACTACACTCATTGGTGACTTACTGGACACCGTCTCGACCCCCGTTGGAGACGCCATCAAACAGATCCTTGAAGGTGCCAGCGCCATTGCTGACGGTGCGACGTACAAAGTGCCAGGTGCTTTAGGCTCTGATGCATGTAATCAGGATACTTGTTGCGTTTGGCAGTATGTGGCGGACGAGATGAAAAGCACTTTTCAGGACAGCAATGGATGCACAGATCTGGCTCGAGGAGCGATTAGACAAGGTTTCCACGATGCTGCTACGTGGGACCAAAACTCAGCCTATGGGGGAGCAGACGGCTCTCTCCTATTGTCCGATGAACTCAACAGACCCGACAACCGCGGCCTTGAACCGATTGGAGAGCAGACCCTGGCCTGGTACAATAAATACAAACAGTACGGCGCGAACATGGCAGATCTGATTCAGACAGCCGCCCTCGCAGCAGTTGTATCATGTCCCGGAGGCCCGCGTATACGGCACTTTGTCGGGAGGAAAGATGACAGCAGAGCTGGCCCCACAGGCAAGCTTCCGACCCCTTTCCAGGACGCCAAGTCGTTGATCGACCTTTTCACCGCCAAGACGTTCACTGCCAGCGACCTTATCGCGCTTATCGGTTCCCATACGGCCTCGAAGCAGCGGTTCGTGGACCCGGCGCGCGCAGACACTCCTCAGGACTCTTCCCCTAATATCTGGAACGCTAATTACTACTCGGAGACGCTGTCCAGCGATAACAAGACCATCTTGGTGTTCCCCAGCGACCGTAACCTTGCTACCTACTCGTCCACCAAAGCCCAATGGAACACATTCGCTGGCGTTGGGGGGGATGCCGTTTGGAAACCTGTAAGTTCTACTTCCTCCTTTCGACCCAAATCCCTGTAGTGAAGAATATCTGGAGCTGACTCGGGCGTGCTATAAGGCATTTGCCGCGGCGTATTTCCGCATGAGTATGCTGGGCGTCAATAACCTGAACGATCTGGCGGAATGTACGAAGGTCCTTCCGCTGCCGCGATAAGCGCTCAGGGTTCATGAATTTCAGTATACTATTAGCCGGTATTCTGGTTTTAGATGGAGGAGATCATCTATGCATCTGTCCAAATATAACGAGGGCATGTGTTGATACTAAACTGAGCCACTTTCTTTTCAGCGTCTTCGTTCACTGGACTTGAGGGCGTACACGCCTTCGCGTGGAATCGTAACAAATTCATCTGACTCTCCTTCCTATTATTATTCGTATGATAATAACAATAATAATGATAAAACATCCGCAAGCGATTGGAAACGGGATGAAACCAAATCTCTCATTGCTCAGTTGGCAAGAAAGATATTAACGACATCGAACGCTCTCATTCGCAGGCTCTGGAGATTATTAACTATAGAAAGAGGACCTACAACGTATCAGTATTCTCTGAGGGCCATCTATGTCGTCAGCAACAGCATCATTAACACCACGAATACGGTCTCGAACTGTCAGGGTTCTTTACGACCTAAAGCGCATCTGTCAGGTGCCAAGGTATGACCCCCTTTCTAGGGCCCAGTACCCCATCAGCGAGGACCTAGTTTGTGCATATATCGGGGGCTCCGCCCTCGAATAATTAGCAAAAGGCAGGCATCAATGGTCATGTATTTACTACCTATACTACGAACTACCAGCTAGGCTGCTACCTCTGCGTTTCACCCTGTACTTCACCATTTTCTCTGACAGCATCATTACGTTATTTTAATATAGTTACTTCAAAAGGCTTGCTCGAAAAGGAGCATTGTAGTTAGTGTAAGCAAGATAGCATAAGCGGGGTCCCTGGGCTACGCTTGGTGGCAAGAGCGGCCAGATGTGCTGGGGGCGTGGTTCCAAAGACGGACAAGGACCCTACAACCTCCTGCTTTCTTCTTCGACTAAAAATTAGAACTACTTCGTCATTTGAGTCTTTCCATGTTCTAGGACGGCTGACGTCATCTTGACCGGCGGGTCACAACATGCCGTCCCTATCTACTTCGTTACCATTTTGTGGTATTCCGAGAAGCGCGCCGTAACAATACATTCCGCGGATGATAAGGAGTCACTGATGTGGGCTCGGTCGATCTGCGGACGAGAAGATATGTCGAGATGGCCCCTTCACTCAGACACTGGATGGGAACAGTCTATTCGCTTCCACAAGAAGCACTCCGCGGAACATAACGGCTTTGAATTCACGATAGACATCAACGGGCAAGAAGAGACATTCGGTTAGAGAAGTAGTTAGGGCCAAGACGTCTGAGATCTGGACTGTTCTCGGACAGGGATGAAAATGGTTAGAATGACCCAGTCAACAACAATGCTGGGTCAAGACCGGCCGAGATCCAGCGATGGTTTCCATGTGGTTGCCGCCTTGGGTTGGAGCAGAGGGGAGAAGTCCGTGGAGCAGCTCTTCAAGTTCCAGTTCTCAGAGCACTTTAGAGAGGCCTGGGCTCTTATGACTGTAAGCTCCGCCTAGGGGATTTGGCGTTTGAAGAATCGGGATAACCGATGTGTGCCGGGAGAGAAATGTCTCTTCTTCAACGCGGAATTCATCACGAAGGTAGTCGGGCTCAAGGAATCGGAGCAGAAAGTCCTGCTGGAGTTCCTCATGCAGCATATGATTATGGGTCACGATTTCCAGGCGCGAGTCAGCTGGACCCCGAGATCGATTCTCATCTTCGACAATCGTTGCACCCTACGTGAGTCGTATGCTTAGTACGCGAACTGGGGTGTTCACAATACTGACATGTTCCAGATACGGCCGTGGTGGACTATGTCAACGACGACGACACCGTCAAGTTGAGGCATCTGTTTCGCCTTGCAGCGATGGCCGAGAAACCAATTCCGGTCGCACAGGACGGCGTGCTTATCTACTTGAGTGGTCTCGTTAGGAATATGCGATTCTGGGTTGTGATGGAAATGGTGTAGGAAAATCTCTGCCGCTCTCTCGCTCAGTCCGCACATAACATGGCACTGCTTCTCCTTGCCACCATTTCATTGCATGTGACTCCACGTGTTCATCCGTATTAATGTATTCCTAGAACAATAGACAAAGTTGTCTGCGGCATCGCGGCGCTGTAGGTTCAACCAAGCCAATATTGAGACTGATCGGAAGCATATCGCCGCTGGCCATCCTGGAACAACTGTGCCATACGCCTACATGGTCAGCGCATTCTCCTCAACCAGGTTATATGCTATGCGTGGCGTTCTAACTTATGTAAACTGCTGACATGTCGAGATATATCTGTCAACCCCTATAACGCTCTGGCCCCTTAACGGGCCACCGCTCTCTTATACGGATCGTTCGACCGATTATATCTCTTCTGCTAGCGACGAAAGAAAACGCCACAAGTTGCACTCGGACTCCCAACCTTGCTCAGATTAGCGGCACAAATGAACAGATCACAATAGATTAACTAGTGAAATGAAGCAAAACAAAAATCCTGGACACGACGGGAATTGAACCCGCGACCTTTCACATGCGCTTGGAGGCTTTTCTATGCGAAGCGAAAATCATACCCCTAGACCACGTGCCCGGTGCATGACAGGATTCGGCTAATGAATGCTTATATAGTAGGTGGGTGGCTACAGACCCACACTGCTGACTATCTAAAACTCTACGCCCTGTTACTGCCAAAGTCCCATTTATCGAACAAGAGGCGTTGGATTACCAAAACCTTCCGTCATGATTTCCAGTCTCAATGACTAGAAAATGGTCTCTTTTCAAACCAACTTCCTACACCCTAGCATTGACCCAATGTCTCGAAATTGATATAATCACTAATATATATTCAGGGGCGAGGCCTGTAGCAGACAGGTTTCGAGTCCAAAGGCTGTGACGGATCAGAACAATCTTGTTCCGGTGCTTTCGGCTTAGGTATATACGACAGCGCTTCTGAATGGTCTTTAGTGAGACCCGGATTTAGTCAGATTATGACGTCTTGCAATTCTCTGAATATCCTTCTCTTTTAGACCAGCCTACCTATGGCGAGGTATGAAATTTCAGGGCAGATGTGCGGAAATACTTAAGAGTTGGATGACATGGACGGTTCGCCGATGAACGGATAGTGGGAAGCTTAAGACATTCATTATCAGCAAGACAAGGCCTGCCATAGTTATACCCGAAGCTGAATTGTTAAGTCGCATATATTCAAGCTATTTCGTCCATCCAGCGAATCGAGAAGATGGCCGACTCTTGCTTGATAGTGTCAGAATAGGGGCCAGCACAGGGACTAAATAACCCATGTGTCTGTACATATACATTGTCGCGTACTCCCAGGCCCGAAAGACTCATTTGGTACGGTATCCAAAAGGTATTCGACCTATATTCCATGGTTGTTGTTTGACAGGAGGATTTACTCAATCCTTTGAAATGATTCTCCTAGCTGATGATACTAAGCATACGAAGAGAGCGCTTAAACATACTTAGCTACGGAATCGAAGGCGCAAATTAGGACAAACTCATAGCCAATTTCTATACTTAAGAAGAGTGCTTTGATAGCTTTGTCTAAGACAGCGCATTACGTTTGACCAATCAATAAGCTTTGTCCACGCAACCACGTACAAGGCTCGTCAGAGCTTCGGGCTTGCTACGAGATATATCACCAGGCGAAAATATCTATAGCACTTATTAGATTACGACAGCAGGGCCTTAGTTTCGCCAATAGATCCCAGAACCGTCATCGGGCTACCAGTAACATCGCCCCTTGGTGGCTATCTCGCCTCTTTAGAGCGTGGGGACCAGTTGATATAAGGATGCCCGCTGAAAACATAAAGAATGGATCCGGTTCATCTTAGGACATAACTTCGTCCCTAGGGTGTTGTTGTTTTACCTCCACATATAAAGCGCAACAAATAGCTTGTTTCAGTAATAGTATTCCACGGAAAGTGGCAGACCAGAACAGCAAGCAAACTGGTTTAGCTAGTAACTCGTATAGACCTTGGCTGACAAAACTCACTGTCAGGAAGTACGACTGTGTACCCATTCTAAATATATAAAAATGGCCCATCTCGCTTGAGCCCCGGTCGTTATTTCCGCTCTTCCTATAGTCTCATGTCATTTGACGAGACCGAATACCCAGGGGCTACCAAAGCTATAGGTGGGCCGTGGATATAAGGAAGTTATGTATATTTAAGACTATCATAGTTATGATGCTACCCCGCTCAGTTGGTTCAGGTTACGAGGCTTGAAAGGCCAAGTTCTATCAACGTTTTAGATACGGTTTGTCACATCGTGTCAAGATCTAGATGAACTGGAGCGTGATGTCTCAGGGGCCAAACTCTTGCTACCTAAGGTTGTCATACCATGTGCTTACTGACCAGTTCTGATCCTTAGCTATTCTAGGTAGATCTTATACATAAGAACAATTTCCCCTCTTTTCCAGTCGTGCGGTGAGTTTATAATCTTCTTTTCTCTATCGTGGCATTCGTCATGTCACACAACGTAGCCGTAGGGCCCTATGCCCATGCAAGGAGAACCCTCGGAATTCTTGAAAGGCTCTAAAGATGGTGTCTACAAGTCGGAGATTCGGTTTCGGGCCGAGTCAACAGTTCGAAAGAGAACCCGACTTCGAGTTTTTCGATTTCGAGGATTCTTCTGCGAACTAGCTAAATGGGGACGATTCCAATCATACCCCCAGCGGACCTCCGAACTCTCATATCACAACCTACAAGCGAGTTATTGGTAGTCATACGGTTGAATACTTTAGTACCCAAAGCGCCCCCTTTTTCATTGCAACTGATGAAAGACCGTAGAAGTAAGCTAAATTTTTGTTGAAACACGCTGAATCTGCTCCAAGGTTATATCACCATTCATTTTCGGTAATTATGAGATACCCCGTTAGCCACAACACGGCGATTGGACCTTGCGAAGGCCCCCAAAGAGATTCGGCTTATTCGCCAGAGAAAGATCCCCAAAGGTCTGCAGGCCATCTCTGAGCCGGTTGTGATGGTAGAGGATTCGCATGCAAAGGCCATCACCCGAAGCCTCACTATGTTTGGTGGAATGGGTCACGCAGAAAAGAAGGATGGTTCCCCAACATTGGATATTTACGCTCTACCACTGTTTATTATTTCTTTTTTCCTACGAAAATTCCTTGGCAGAGTCGCCATAAAGCAAGAACTGGAACTCCAATTTTATGGAGCCAACAACTTGCCACTGGGGGCTGTCAGAGTAGATGTCTTCAGACCTTTCCCCCCACCTAGCCTTTTTATATATAGCTTTATGAACAACAACTTTTCATCCGTAATTCTGACTAGGAACATGGAGTCGGTCCTTGCATATAACGTCACAATACGACCCTGCGCAAATGCAGGCCGAGCCTTGGGGGCCTTTGCGTGGAAGCCCATTTCGGTAGTCGGAACAATCTAGGAACTGAAATTTCGTGTTACGGGGGCAACAGCCTTGCTACCTAAGGCTGCCATACTAGGTGCCTCCATGCTTTGAAGACGTTCTTTCCACTTAATTTCCTTAGGTAGCGTCCAACAATAACCAACTTTCTATTTCTGCTTACCACAGTCTTCGTTGCACTCTTTATCCACAATGGACTTCTTGGTTTCCACCTCCTTGGCCATACAGCCCTGCGCCGAATAGATTCGAGTCCAGGCTTTTTCTCAAGACTGCCCATCTTGAAGGGCATGCGCGCGATCCATATGCCCCTGGTGATCATATGAGGTCCAAATCCTCCTTGCCTTCAAGATCTGGTCTGTTACATCTTTCGAAGTCCATATTAGAACATCAACTTGGCCGCCAGGGGAAACAGGCTTGCTATATAAGGCTGGCACGCTCACACTCACGTGCAGATGCCATTACCCACGCCCTCGCCATGTGTGGTGGAATGAGCCATGGAGAAAAGAGGATTTCTTTTTTTTCTTTCTTCCTTTCTTTTTTTGTTTTATTTTTCATCTTTCGTATTAGGGTTTCACGTTTTACCCCTGTTCTCACATCTCCATCCCCCCTCAGCGAACTCCTGGGGAAGTCGGAATAACGTAGGATCTGAAATTTCTTGTTGCGGGGCAACAGCCTTGCTACCTGACGCCGCCAGACTAGATGTCTTCAGACCTTCTCTCCCGCCTAGCTTATTTTAGACAGTGTATGAAGAACAAAAATCTTTCACCCCTGATATTCACTAACAATATGGAATTTGTCCTTGGACATAACGTGGCGATACGACCCTGCGCGAATGCAGGCCAAGGCCTAGGAACATTCTCACGGCAACCGATTCCGAACGGCCTACGGGTACTTCACGAAGCGCCCATTCTAATGTCAGATTCACGGGCGGAAGAGATTGCTGAAGCTTACGGGACCTTTCAACGAATGCAAGACGACAACCAGAACGCAGTCTTATGCATGCTCGCTGGTCTGAACGATGTCACCCCCTTACTGCCACAAGGGCACATCCGCCAGAATCTAGCACGGTCTGAAAAACGTATTAAGACCATTACCGCCTTGAATGGCATAGAGGGACAAGGCAATGGGTACTTTTTGTCCTTCTCTACGGCTTTCATTAATCATAGGTGAGTGAGATGTGAAACCTCACATAGCACTTCCAAATCATCTTATAATAACATTGTCACAGCTGTCGCCCCAATTCCTTTGTGTATTTCAACCCATATACCCAGAGTGCCACTTTACACACACTCCGGGCAATCGGCCAAGACGAGGAGGTCACCATCTCCTACATGCAGGAGGACCCATACCACACCCGATCCGAGCGCCAGCAGCTACTCGTGAAGTAGGGCTTCACGTGCAGTTGCGCGGCTTGTTCCTCCGCGGAATCGGACGCACGACGCGTCACGATGATTGAGCTCCGACGCAAGTTAACGCTCTATAACCAGAACAACGCCCCCACCGAGGAGGACCACTACGAGGCCATGTTACACCTCCGCCAGCTTGTCGAGACTATGGAAGAGGAACAGCTCGAGAGCCTCGAGCTCTCGCTGTGCTACGCGGAGCAGGCCCGGATCTTCGCTCTTCTCGGGGACGAGAGAGGCCGGCGTGATAAGACGCGCAAGGCATTGCAGCTGAGACTCCTGTGTCTTGGGGCTGATCACCCAAGCTCAGTTGATCTGGCTCTCCAGGTCCACCAGTAATGGGGATACTGTCAGACGTGGTGTTGTGGGGAGAGGCAGATACGGCTAAAGGGTGACGGGCAAGCCGACCATGCCTGTCGAGTACTCTTGGTGACAATTACAGTCGTATTCTGGTCAGCTTTAGCCAAGGCTGGCAGAGTGTACGCCCATAACGAACCTAGTTGCGATGAGAGCGGCTTGGGTCAGACGTTGTTGTCGTCTTCTCTTGATGAGACCATCACTGACATGATGAAGTTCACGCTCATATTGTTGTCGTTACAAGGGGCGACAGCAAAGTCTCATGTAGAGTCATATACAGCTCCCCTAAATGCACATAGCTAGGCATCAACACCAATAATCTCAATCTCGTAACCTCTAACTACCTGACAGATACGGGGCATTAAGCTAGCGAGTGATGGGTCATAAAGGTTAAGTGATAAAAGGTGAGGGGGAAGAGGGAAGGCAATGGACCAGCAGGTATCACGCGGAGTAACGGATAGGCCAAAGGCCATCTTCGGATGATGGAAAGCTACAAAGGATGTGAATAAGAACAACAATGGAGATGGATCATCGATGCCTTAAGGTAAGGTCGAGCATGATGAGAAATTGAATAATACCCGGTGTTATGAGAATATTGGGGCATAGCTGGCTTGTATTCTGATGGCCAAATACGCTTATTCCATTTGCTTTGGAAGCCGCAAATTTATATCCTAATCGAACTTCGAGCTGAGTCCCCTAACTGGATCGCTGGACAGGCCGCCGTCAAAATGCCTGAAATAATCAAGAAAACCCATGGAGCACTTTTTCAACCCCTTACACCACTATACAGTATGACTTCATCGCGGATTAAAACCCAAACCCAAATGCAGACACTCCTTTTTGCGCTATAGCTTATATGGCGATATCCTCCGTCCGCTGACAGCGCTTGTTATATCGGTTAGCGTTATCACTCATGTAGCCGTTCAGTTTCGGAATCATTACAACTCACTTCGAACTCTGGCCGCCAAAAACCGAATTGACGATCTCACCAGAGCGAACCGCCAGTATGGATAACAGGGTATCGCTCAACTATGCGCGAATCTCAGTATCTTGCCGGCGGAACAGCCCTTCGAACATGGGACTACTTACCCCGTGCGTCCCTTCGCAGCAGCCTTGCAAGAAGATTCCGGAGCCCTGGGCTACTTTGCCGGGGGCGAACTGCACACTGTAGTCGCGCGCGACCCTAACCGGGCGGTTCCCGATCCTAGACTCGGTCATCTTACAGCTCTCTCCGTGGCCGTTCGTTACCGTGGCGACGTTCAGCTCGTCTGCCGCTGGTAACAAGCTCTCGACTCCTTCAATCATCTTCAAGTGATAGTTCCTCTGGTACCCAGTGGCAGCGATCACGAGGTCAACCTCCAGATTCTCGTCGCTGGTGTCGGCACTGCCGGCGCTCAATGGGCGGATCTTGAGTCGGAGCGGATCGGAGCTTGTGTCGAGGCCCACGACGTCCATGGCGCTCCGTATGCGATGTGGCCATCGTCGCTCGTCTCTGCCGAGGCCGCGGAGTTGATCGTACATGCGCTCGTAGAGGTGTTCGATCAGTTCCAGACGCACCACACCGTAATTGGTGGCGCGGGCATCAGCTAGCAGAGCCTGCCGGTTCTCGGCCGGCCGCGAGAATAGCGAGTCCACGAAGGATGGGTTGAAGATGGAATTTACACTTTGCCGAGTCAATGAACGGAATCGCATGAAAACCATACTAGCGTCCGCTACGGCGGGCTATCATCTACTTACAAGGGGGAATCGTCGCTTGGCTTCAAGAACTCAGAGCGCATGACTAGGGATGTCCGGGAGTTGGGATACAGCGTTTGGATGTTGTTGAATATCTCTGCGGCGCTCTGCCCCGCGCCGACGACGGCAACGTGATAGGAGGCGTCCTTTCTATTGAGAATCTTCGGGACCAGGTGAGCGTATTGAGATGAGTGGACCACCCTGGGATGGTTTGAGGGTAAACATTTGGGGATGGATGGTTGGCCGCCAATGGCGACCAGGACGTTCTTGGCTTGGTAGCTAGTAGTTGCTCCAGATTTCAAATCCCTCGACGTAACTACGAACCTCGAAATCGGGGAGCCTGTTTCCGCCACGCCGGCTGGCGCGACTGAAACGACTTCGTTGTTATACCTGACGACATCGCCGAAATGGGAAGCACACCAGCGAAGATAATCCTCGTATTCGACCCTGGCCGGGAGGAACGTACTCAGGTTCGTAAACTCGACCAGCCGGTCATTCTGGTGGAGGTAGTTGAGGAAGGTGAATTTCGAGGTTGGATCTCGCAGAGTGGCCATGTCCTTGATGAAGGAGATCTGCATCTTCGCCCCGGGAAGAAGCATGCCGGCGTGCCACGCAAACTGTGGCTGCTTCTCTAAAAACAGCACTTTTGGCCCTGACCCGCCCTGCGGTCTTGGGAGCTTGCCGCTGTCTATGAAGTCATGGAGCGCGACGGCTACCGCAAGACTGGCTGGGCCAAAACCGACGCATATCAGATCATGGACGTCTTCGGGTGACGTCCTCCGCAGATGGGACTTCGTATCGGAAGGGCTGCCATTCACATGACCGTTCTCATAACTGTGACTGTTTCCCAACGAATGCTGTTGGCCCTCCAGGCCGTCGAATCGGCCATCGATCAAACTATGTGGCGCCATTGCGGAGGTATGATACTGCAGTGCAACACTAATGGTTGAATGCATAAGGCAGTCTGTAGATAAGGAGGTAAGATTCTAGATCTGGTAATCGCTAGATCCGACCATGCAGGAGATGCTGAACACAGATCGAAGGAAACGACTGGGGCTAATAAGTAGGTTCCACGGGATTGTATCAAGATGCAATGACGCCTGCTACTAAACTATAGTAGCATTCTGGGAGAGATGAAGCATTGTTGGACGTAAGGGGGTATAAATGGGGTGTTGGGGATGAGGAGGTACATGGCTAGAATTTTGGTGTGCGGCGGTCATACATAAATAAAGACATGTTTGGTTTTCGTAGACAAACGGTCAGAGAACGACCAGGAATCTGCCTGACGCAACTTTTCATAATTCCCGCGGTATGTTTAGGGCCGCCAGTCTTAGCCGTAAAAATATCGCAAACGGAGCCAGAGCCCCTTGTCTTGCCCTGCATTGTATTTAAGGCGGTATAGACTCTGGAACGTGGAGAGAAGCCTACACTTAGACTGGGCAATTAGCCGAAGACCACGTCAGTGACTACTGTATCTTTAAGGCACACATAGCGTAGTGCGATCACGTACGGATCTTCAACCACCAGGGTGACTCGGTGAGTAGGGACCATAACTTTGAGCAACAGCCAGAGACGAATCATGAACGGAATTTGACCTGGAAACGAGCCATGAATTGAATCCGATATGTTCCTGGTATGAGGTGACCGCCAAGTAGAGGGAAAGACCAGTGTCCATGACCGAGTGGAGGGTAAAAATGTTACGCGGGTAGTTTGTTCGATCTAACATATGATGATGTAGACAGGCAATGATGATGTGGGCGTTGTCTATGCACCTAAGTGGGGGATTTCTTGAAAGCGGGCTACAGTAGCTTGTTATTGTACAGTTATGTACTGTATCTACATAGAGGCTAAGCGATGCGCGATGGGCCAACGGGCGACATCGGCATTATCATCGGATCAGATAAGATGAATCTGCATCACGCTAGCCTGAATTATGTGCCAACACCGAGGTGGATGGAATCATCCCGCCGCACATCCCCCATCTTTGCCGCCGGACATCGAATGGAGCTAAACCTGGATGAGGGTGGCTTGAGCTGCCCGGGCCCCTTATGCCGAAAATATAAAATGAACCCCTACAGGAATAAGCCACCAGGTGCACCGTCCTCTGAGCCTAGATTAGTACTGCAATCTATATTTGCAGATCCTCGAAATGACAGAGATTCCAGGACGTGGGTACATGTGCGGAACATATTTGTAAAGCGTAATATCGCAAGCATTGCAAGATTATGTACCAATACCGGCTCGGGACAACTCACGATCGCAGTGGACTCGGCTGCGGAATACTTCCACATTGATGCGTGTGAACCACTATCATGTCCGTAGAGCCTAATGGTCCTTGTCAAATCCACTGCAGAATCATTGAATCATACGATTTGCTATCTGATCAGTAACCTGTCTAGCTGGTGAGGGCTTCCAGTACGTGGGCAACACGTGATATCTACATGGGAAACCGTGTCCTCGCGTCTTCGTGCGGTGCAAATTTGGGTGCAAAACGCGGACGGCGACGTCGCCTGCATATGGAGTCTGTGAAGATCAACAAACGGCCGAGATTCTCCAGGCGCATAGGCGTATGGTTTGTAAGTTGTGGGCGACGCCCGTATTATTTTCGGAAGACTACTCTGAGCGATTTCGATGAGTAACGGCATTAGAGCGTGTGATCGGCATTGACCGGGCCCACCCACGGTCAACGCCCGAGGACGGCACCAAAGAGAAAACTTTTCTTCTCAGGGGAGACATTCGTCGAATTAGGCTGAAGGATAGCACGCGTGGGGAAAGTTTCCCTGGGTATGGTAGGGCGATAGCTGCCGTTAAGAGATGCTAGTCTCCCCAATCGGACAGCGCCGACAGAGAAATTTTTTATCAGATGATCTGATAAGATGAGCTCGGATCTAGACAGCGAAATGGGGACATGGCAGTTCTTGGCCGCGCCCAGGAGCCGGGGTCGAGGACAAACATCGGAGTTTCGAGGAGTCCTTCTATAAGATCGTGAACATAGTCCGTAGTCCGCTGATGAAACAGCTTGATCGCTCTAGCCCTGCATGGCTCCAAGGGTTCTAAGACTTTTTGTTCTCAATACCGTGAGTCCCTTGAGTTCATCTGAGCGAGCTTGCCGAAGCATTTCAGAATAGTCGGATCTTAACAGGAAGGTGCATATAAGAGAAAGCGGTTCGAGTTCGCCCCCACCATTCAATAAGAACGCAATCGGCAGGTGATGGTCCGATAATCCTTGGGGCTTATCATTGAAAAGCCGTACACAACAACCCTGGTGGTTACTGTAAGAACAAGCGGAGCCGCTTATTAGCAAAGCTGCCATATAAACAACAATTCTCCATGTGGCTGGCCTGTCCATTTGTTTCAGCTGGCGATGCTCAGGCACATCTTACTACGTTGCATATGTGTATTGTCAAGCGAGCCTTTCCGCGATTTATGCCATGCATCACTACATTGTATGTACCTACATAGGTAGGTATGCCTACCTCCGCAGGTACACTGATTGAGGCGTAGGGCTACATCTCCTCAGTCCCCCCGCGGCCACTGTAAATGTGTGCAACCTTCACGTGTACCCTTATCCCATATAATCGCTCACTTGGACTGCTTCGCGCAATTAGGGGATAGGGTGCCCAGTTTCGGTTGCGTAATAACATAATATCTTAGAAACGATTACTCACGCGGCAATCATGATGTAATGGATGTATGGGACAAGAGGGGTGGACACGATGACAGCGGGTTACAGCACTAAACTACACAATGTGCCAGCCGCTCATTTTAGTGCTGTGCCCGGTACCGTCCCTCATTGGCAGAACCGGCCGACAACGCCATACTTGGAATCTTGTCCCGTCATGGTGGTGTGAGACAGTGAGATCACAGCCATTCAATATTCTTCAGCAATTTATCACTAACGGCAACTTATGGACCAATTGCTTAGAACTTACTTCAGTGTCACCCATTCAAATGCAACGCCTATGAACCTCCTCTCACGAGCTTCACATTTGGAATACGTCGAATTTGATTGGTCTCAAGCAGGCATGAATCTCCCTCATCCCCATTTGCTCTGTGCCCTTATCGAACAGCAACGCGATGGCAGGATTGTCCAATAAATCCATGCTATCCTGCGGCGGTCCGAATGGTCAAAGAGTAATGCTATTTACGCACATGTGCGTTTGCGAGGCTTAGGCTCTCAGCCACTGTGCGGTAACACCCGATCTTTTACCATGCTTAAATAACCTATAAGGAGTCTCCGCAGGTCTGTCTCATTGGACAGGAATTCTTTGATCTGCTGCAGATGCAAGGGCTCCGTCCATATACTGCAAGTATACCCTCTTGTTTGATCTGCCCGCAGCCCTGGTGGATCCAGGTACAGTTCCAAAAAATCTCAAGCGAAAACTCTTTCCACTAAAGTGAGACTCCGTCGCCAGTTCCGATCAGATGATAGCGTATTGGTGGGTCTTTGATGTTATACCTAGTCCACAGCTTCTTCAGAACTAACTGTCACGCTAGACCAACTGGTGCTGCCTACGCTGTGGTGGGGGTTTGAAGTGCCTATATGACAGGACCACCGACTACCTCAACGTCCGAGCCCGGATTCACAGCAATCCAACCTCCTCACTTCTGAGCGAGTATTTGAATCTCTGCTATTACGCCTCCAGGTCTTCCGATCATGCCGCGTGGAGGAGAGACAGTGCGAAGAGTGGATGAACGGACAGTCTTGTGGTTACACGACTGAGACTCGTAATGGGGTCGCTCAGAGATTCAGGGGGTCTTTCGATCCTAAACCCCTCACCCCTTAGACTGCCGGGGCCGGTCTTCCTCCATGAAGTCGTATCTCAGTCGAACGAGAATGGAGATTCCGCTATCGAATTCCTTTCTAAGAGGGGTCAGAGAAGCGCCATATCCTACCCAGAGCTGCATGCAGCATCCAACGCACTTGCTTTTCGTATCGCAGAAACGCTGAGATCGCTGTCAACGGAGAATACAGACGAGAGACTCATCATTCCGCTATTGATACCGCAGTCTCCCGAGTTATATATTGCTCTCTTAGCCATCTTGAAAGTAGGTGGCGCATTCTGCCCATTGAACCTCGATGCCCCCGAGGAGAGAATCAAGTTTATCCTGAAGGATGTTGAGGCCAAGGTGGTTTTGGTGAGCTCATCTTTGAGCTCAAAAATTCCCCAAGATGATAGTACCTGCCGGCTATTGTTGGTCGGGGAATTATCCGAAGCCACCCCAGAGGGCCAGGCACAGTCAACACAATCGATTTCTTACCGGACACCGAAGAGGGATGATCTCGCGTACGTCATGTACACTTCTGGCTCAACGGGAACCCCTAAGGGCGTTGGTGTGTCCCACGATGCTGCTACTCAAAGTTTACTGGCACACAATCGGCATATACCCAACTTCAAGCGGTTTCTTCAGTGCGCAGCACCAACTTTTGACGTGTCTGTATTCGAGATATTCTTTCCTCTATTTAGGGGGTGTACATTGATCTCATGTGACCGTCCCAGGATGATTGCCGATCTGCCAGCTATTTTGAGAGACATGGAAGTCGATGCATGTGAACTGACGCCGTCCATTGCCGGTAGTCTACTAAAGCGAAGACACAACGCACCTGGTCTACGACTCCTGCTGACCATCGGAGAAATGCTTACTGAACCTGTTGTACGGGAGTTCGGCGGTGATGCGTCTCAAGAAAGCATCCTATGGGGGATGTATGGCCCAACCGAGGCAACGATTCACTGGTAAGTCCCCGTTTCTGCAAAAATAATCTGTCGTTATTAACCGCGTGCAGCACACTCCAGCCTGCGTTTCAAAAAGAGACAACTAGAACTTGCATTGGCGTTCCCCTTGATACCGTATCAGCATTCGTTCTAGAGTACTCCGAGGAAGACAACACCGAGACTCCGGTCATTGTTGCCCCTCTTGGCCATGTCGGAGAGCTGGCTGTTGGTGGTTTCCAACTTGCCGCGGGCTATATCAATCAGCCCAAGCAAACCTCCGCTGCCTTTATCGAAACATCGTGGGGCCGCTTGTATAGGACTGGAGACAAGGCAAGAATGCACTCAGACGGGACGCTTGAATGCTTAGGCAGAATCAATGACGCTCAAGTCAAGCTCAATGGGCAGAGGATCGAGCTCGGTGAGGTTGAACAAGCGATTCTGCGAGCGAGGGGATGCCACAGCGCCTTTGCTACTGTGATTTCGAATGTTCTCGTAGCGTTTGCGGCGGTCGAGGATGCAGAGGGAATTCGAGAACAGATACTAGCCAATTGCAAGTCTTGGTTACCAGCCTTTATGATTCCCGCCGAGATCATAATTATGAGAGACTTTCCGCAGCTCCCTTCAGGAAAGATTGACCGAAGACGCTTGATAGCTGACCATGAAGCATCCATGGCCGTTGATGGCAACCTAGAAGAACAGTTCTCCAGCGATCTCGAGAGGCAGCTCTGCGAAGCCGGGCGAGAGATCCTCGGGTCGCTTCTCAGACCAAGTACCCGCCTCTTCTCGGCGGGTCTGGATTCTTTGATGGCTATTAAGTATGCCTCTATCATTCGCGAGTTGGGCATATTCGTCAACCTGGTCGATATCCTTGAGTCCCCTACGATACGGGATCTCTGTTCCATTGTTCAGCGTCGCATTTCAAAAGGCCAATTCGCCGGAAGCGAGGGTAGCCTTTCCGATGGGTATCTGGGGAGCACCGAAACGGAGTCGTCACATTGGCTGGCTGCTCTGGGCCCGCTAGCCGAGCAGGCCGAACGCGTGGAGCATTGCACAGCCCTACAGACATCAATGATCGCTGAGACCTTAAAGGACCATCGGCTATATGTCAATCAGGTCGAACTCGAATTCCCACAGCGGGTCAGTGCGGAGTCGATCAAGAGATGGATTGCCTGTATAGCCCTGCGGAACGAGGTCCTGCGGACGGGGTTCCTTCACGTTGACAGTACACTCCTCCAGGTTATTTGGAACCATCTAGGGGACCGGATCCGGATCGTTGAGCAATTCAACCATTTTCATCCATATGATGTTGAGCAGTTTCTGCAACGTCCTCTGCAGGTTGAGATTAGGGGCCCTACAGGGCAGGAGGCAACCTGCAGGGCTAGGTTCACCTTGCATCACTCGATATATGACGGGTGGACTATGGACCTACTTATTGAGGATCTCCGCCTTCTATCGCTTGGGCAAGAGCCAGTACAGAGACCACAATTCAGGACCGCCTCTAGGTACTTGGGCGCAAAATCGGACCGCGAGCTGATGAGCTCAAAGGAATTCTGGGCGGAGTACCTTCGCGGTGGCGCACCGGCCTCAATCCCTAACTTCAAAACCACGGCTGTGCCGCATCCCCAGATAGTCACGGAACTCAACGATATCCAGGTTGACCCCGCCGAGGTGCAGCAATGGACGCTTCAATCCTCCTTCAGCCCCCAAGTGGTTTTCCAAGCATGCCTTGGCTGGCTTTGGGCAGCCATCACTGGCAGTGACGATGTAATTCTGGGTTCCGTCTCATCCGGACGAACGCTTCCCATCGCCGGCATTGAGAAGATCATGGGCCCGTTCATTACTACACTGCCACTCAGGATATCGTTGAGCAAATACCAAACGATAGGTGAACTATTACAGAGCATTCATACCGCCAATCGAGAGAGTCTCCGGCACGGGCGACTTCCGCTTCCAGATGTGAAGCGGGCCGCTGGCCTGAGTCCAGCCACGCAACTGTTTGATGTCATTTTCGCTTATCAGGAGTCTCTTGCCAGCCGAAGACAGTATCCCAATGACATCCGGGAAGTCTGGCACAAAGATGCTGTGGAATGTGCGCTTCTAGTCGAGATCTTGCCGCTTGGACGCCATTACTCGTGCCAGATAACATGGCACTCGGATATTTTTCCACCCAGTCAAATTCGAATCTTCGCGCGCCATCTCGATAACTTGGTCAAGTTCTTCATCCGTCGTAGCGACGAGCCCCTCGGCGCCATCCCGAAGGGCTTTCCAACCGAGTCCCTTTCCCGATATAACGAGAAACCCACATGCATAGATATCCGTTCAAGTCTATCTGAGCTTGTCGAGAAGATGGCGCTCATGCACCCTACGAAAGAGGCCTTGTTATTTGCCCAATCCATCAACGCTTCTTCCATGGAGGCGTACAACCTTACTTATCATGAATTGAACGCGCGAGCAAATCAGATTGCGAGGCATATTCAGCAATATAATGCGGCTCCTGGGGAGATCATCGCAATAGTCATGCAGAAGTCCCCTTTGATGTATTCTAGCATCTTGGCCATACTCAAGACGGGCTGCGCATACCTTCCCATCCTACCCACGACTCCCATTAACAGAATACACTTAATTGTTCAGCAGGCATCCCCGTGCTTGTGTCTCGTTGACGATACCTCTCTCCGGCTATCTAGCGCCGTCTCCTGCACTGTCGTAAACGCCCAACATGTATCTCTATCCGAATATTCTGACTCGAACCTGGCAATACCTGGAGATGTCTCGCGTCTGGCGTACGTTATCTATACTAGCGGGACGACAGGCAGTCCGAAGGGTGTCTCGGTGACCAACAGAAATATTTTAAGCAATATCGAAGTCCTCTCCCGCATATACCCGCACGACCCTTCCGCCAGAATGCTGCAAGCATGCTCTCAAGCATTCGATGTATCAGTTTTCGAGATATTCTTTACCTGGGCGAACGGCATGTGTCTGTGCTCGGCGACTAACGACACTCTCTTCGAGGACCTGGAAAGGGCAATTCGGACGCTTCGCGTTACCCACCTCAGCATGACGGTCACCGTTGCCTCCTTGATAGATCCGCGCAACGTCCCGGATGTTAAATTCCTTGTGACTTCTGGCGAGCCCATGACAGACGAGGTACTAGGCAAGTGGGCGGACTCTCTCTATCAAGGTGAGCTGCGCGCCCCCCTCTCTCCATCCCCTTCTTATTGGACAAGTTTCGACTGACACCGCAAGGATACGGTCCTTCGGAAACGACAAATATCTGCACGGTAAGAAAGGTTGCAGCTGGCGACTCATCGCAGTTTCTCGGCTGGTCTTTTGAGAACACCTCAACCTTCGTCTGTTACCTTAACACATCAGACCTTGTCCCCCTAGGCTGCATGGGAGAGCTATGTTTTGGAGGCGACCAAGTGGCTGCTGGGTACCTAATGCTCCCTGAAATGACAGCCGAGAAGTTCTTCGAACACCCAGAGTACGGCCGACTATACCGCTCTGGCGACCTTGGGCGCATGCTTCCCGATGGCTCCTTGATTATACATGGGAGAATTGACACCCAAGTGAAAATACGAGGCCTCAGGGTCGAGTTGCAGGAGATCCAGTCAATCGTGCTTAGCACCGGCCTCGTGAGCACCTGCACAATCTTGCTTGTCACACTAAGGGGCTCCAACACGCAGCAGCTAGCGCTGTTCTATGTCCCTGTGGGCAAAGCGTCCAAGAGTTTCGGGTTCTTGGATATCACAGACTCGGTCAAGCATTCGAAGTCAGCGATGCTGCAGGCACTGAAAGACGCATTACCGAACTATATGGTCCCGGCTTTTGCTTTTCCAGTCTCAGCGCTACCATTGACATCGTCGGGAAAGATTGACAGCAATTGTCTGCGATCTTCTTCTGCTGGATTGCCTGACAGCTTTATCGGTTTGTGCAGCTCGGAGGATGACCAAGACGGAATGGAAGACGAGTGGACGGAAGCTGAGACGGCGGTCGCCAAAGCCCTAGTCAATATCTTAGACGTGGACCAGAAATCCATTGGCCGGTGGACATCGTTTGCTGCCCTTGGCATAGATTCGATCTCCGCAATGCCCCTCGCCCGGGAACTCCAAATCGCGTTCAAGACGCGAGTTCCGTTATCACTTGTGATTCAGAACCCGAGCGTTGGACGTCTCGCGGCAGCTATTGCTGCGAAAGGCGATTCTATGGATGAACGCCAAGCATCAAAAAAGGATCCTCTGCTTCCTGCAGAACTTACAGAGATACTCAGGAAACAGCTCCGCTCTCAGGGGAAACCCATAAGCGCGGTTCTTCCCTGTACGCCTCTACAAGAAGCGATGCTTGCATCTTCAACCTCAGAGGCGCCGGTATCATACTTCAACCAGATGCTTTTCCGGCTCCAGATACCATCGCAATCCATGCTTGGCTATTGGGCCACGATGATCCGCCGCCACGAGATCCTCCGCGCATGCTTCGTAACGACGGATGATCTCAAGTTTCCAATTGTCCAAGTCGTTTTTGAGAACTACGAACCTAGCTACGAGGTCTTTGAAGCAAGCGAAATCACCCTTCAACAAGAAGCCTCGCGGCATCTTAGATCGCTTTCCACAATAATCGATTCGGGAGAACCCCCAGTCTCACTCGCAGTCATCCGCATAGGGGATTCAGAGTACTTATCGTTTGTCTGCCACCATGCAATATACGATGGAATATCGATGCGCAACTTGCTCTCCGAGGTAGAAAAGCTTGCCCATGATCAACAGCTACCGACACCGTTGTCGTTCGAGATGTTCCTCCGGGAAACACTCCCCTTACCTCCAGACGTTGACGACTTTTGGGAAGAGCATCTGCAAGGCAGAAGGCCGCTTCATCTTGACCAAACTGCCATTAGGGATGACACAGCGCCGCTTCAATTGACCACGCATGCTAGTCGCCAAAGTCTCACTGAGATCGAAATCCGGCTGAAAAACCTAGGAGTATCGCTTCTGTCTTTCTGCCAAGCCACTTGGGCAGTTGTACTATCGCTCCTTCAAAAGGACCAAGATGTCTGCTTCGGAAACGTCGTCAGCGGTCGCTCAGTAGCCTTGGACAACATCGATACTCTCGTCGCCCCATGCTTCAACACGTTGCCCATTCGGATGGATTTGGCCAACTCAGGATCGACCTTGGAACTCATCAAGAAGTTCCACTCGCTGAATATCGAGATGCTGCCTTATCAGTTCACGGGCCTCCGCCGAATACAGTCCCGGTTGCAGTTACCATCGCGTCTATTCGACACCTTGCTCATCTTACAACCCCAGTCTGAGCCCCTAGATGAAACACTCTGGACCTTGGAGGTAGACCATGGGGTCATGGATGTGAGCAGATGTTCCTGTATTTTGTATGGTATAGCGATATTGACGTAGACGCAGGTACCAATCGTCTGCGAACTGACTCGGATAAAAGAGCAGAACATACTCGGGTTACAGCTTCACCGCAGCTCGTAAGTACTAGCTCCTCTTTTATGTGGCAGTCGGGCGACCACTGATCATGGTGTAGATCGATGTTCTCCTACCAAACCCTAGAACTCATTCGGGACGTTTTCCAACATGTTTTCGATAATTGCCTTAATTATCCGTCCTCCCACTTCCTGACTCATTCAAAGCTACCGCTTGAATGGCAAGGCCGGATAGATCAATTAGCTCCGACACCTTCAGAGCGCGAAACGCCTATTGGGACCCCGGCATCCTCTGTAGACGACGGTAGCTGGAGCAGGAAAGAAATGATCGTCCGATCCGTATTGTCGAAGCTAGCCAACGTACCTGAAGAGAAGATTGAGCGTCACATGCCCATCTATCGGTTTGGACTGGACAGTATCGGTGCGGTGCAGCTTGCTGCGTCGCTTCGACGGCAGGAACACATTATCTCTGCGACGGATATTATGGCAAATCCGACTTGTGCAGGTATTGCCTCATGCATGGGAGATCAACTAGAAGACAGCGAGGTTGCCACGTATGACTTTGAAGCGTTTCGACAAGCGGTATCTCGAGACTTGACATCAGTCAAAGTTCTTCCGGAAGAGCTCGAGGTTGTGTTCCCTTGCTCTCCTGTTCAACAGGGCATGCTATCACAGTTTCTCATGTCCGGAGGAAAGCATTATTTCAACTTCTCAAGTTGGACCTTGAACGTCGGCCTTGACACCGATAACCTTGTCCAAGCATGGGAGCAACTGGTTACGCAGCATCAGATCTTGCGTACTGGATTTGTATCTGTTAACCATTCTGACAGCTCCTTTGCTATGGTTGTTTATCCAGCCGGATCCATCGCTATTCCAGTCACGAGGAAAAGGGCCGAATCCGTGGATATCCAACAATGGCAGGTCAAGTCTGCTCAGGGCGCTCTGCACACACTCTCGCGGCCCCCCTGGCGAGTTCTCTTAGTCGATCACGACGCTGCTCCATCCACTATGCACCTAGCAATGCAACACGCGTTGTATGATGCACACTCACTTCGCGGATTACTTCACGACTTGGCTTGCCTTATAGAAGGCAAGGAGATCAATACCTACTCTGGAATTGAATGGGCACTATCTCAAATCATCAAACCGATGGACTCCCAACGCGCCTCAGAGGCGTTTTGGAAAAGTCAGGCCGAAAATCTTGTAGTCAATAACTTCCCGACGCTCACGCCTCTTCATGTACAAAAGCAGACCTTCTCGACCGTCTCAGCCGCCTGTGGAACATCTCTAGACATTCTTCGGCGACATGCCGCAGATGCAGGCATAACTATTCAGGCTGCATTGCAAGGAGCCTGGACACGTCTGCTATCTGCCTACCATGGAGAGTTAACTGTTACCTTCGGAGTTGTACTCGATGGACGAACAACAGAAGAATCAAAGCAAGCGATGTTCCCGATGATATCGACCTTGCCCGTGATAGCACAAAATTTCGAGTCTAACTCGGAACTCCTTCATTTTATGCTGCAGTACAATGCCACTAGGCGGTACGAGCATACCCCTTTGCCTCTCATTCAGCGATGGCTGGGTCGTCCAGATAGTTCTCTCTTTGACACTATTCTCGTTTACCAGGTCGCGGACCAAGATAGCCACCACCTACCCTGGACAATTCGAGATGTAGCCGCATCGGTGGACTATCCCGTGTCGCTAGAAGTCGAGGAGACCATTGACAAGCTCCAGTTTAACCTCACCTTCGACACTAACGTCTTACCCGTTGAGCAAGCAGAAATGATACTAGAGCAGCTCAATGTCATCTTCGTTGATCTAGTTGCGTGTCCAGACGGTCATAGTCATCGGCTCACACGCCAAGCCCCGAAGCTCTACTCAGTTCTACCTCCGACACACCCAGGGCTTCCTTCCAGTGCCGAGCTGCTACATCAGCTTGTCGAAAAGACCGCCCAAGCACAACCAGATTCGCTCGCGCTGGAGTTCGTCGACGAGCTCACTGACAAGATCAAACGTCGGAAATGGACATATCGGGAGTTGAACGCCATGGGAAATAGAGTGGCAAACATCCTTCATGGAAATCACGTACCCCCTAAGAGCATCGTGGCGATCTGTCTCGACAAATGTCCGGAGGCATATTTCTCAATACTTGGGATTTTGAAGGCTGGTTACTCGTTCTTGGCACTGGACCCTTCTGCGCCGTCTTCACGACAGGAATTCATTCTCCGCGATTCAAAGGCTGCATGTCTGCTGATCGCGGAGGCGTGGCACTCCAATCTGGGTTTCGCTTGTCCAGTACCGATACTTGAGGTGGGTGACAATGTCCTTTCGACAGTTCCTACGACGCTTTTCAGCCCGTCACCTCCAATTTCACCATCCGATACCTGCTATTGTCTCTACACAAGCGGCACTACAGGAACTCCGAAGGGGTGTCTCATCAGTCATGATAACGCCGTACAAGCCATGCAGGCCTTCAAGGAGCTATTCTCAGGCCACTGGGATTCTCAATCCAGGTGGCTGCAATTCGCCTCGTTCCACTTTGATGTTTCTGTCTTGGAACAATACTGGTCTTGGTTCGTAGGCATCACCGTCGTGGCAGCACCTAGAGATCTCATTCTCAGCGATCTGATCAAAACGATCTCTAAGCTTGAGATTACCCACATCGATCTTACCCCTAGTCTTGCGAGACTGGTTCACCCAGATGAAGTGCCAAGTCTGTGCAGGGGTGTTTTTATCACCGGGGGGGAACAGCTCCGCCAAGACGTGTTAGATAATTGGGGGCCGAAGGAAGTCATCTACAACGCGTACGGACCTACGGAAGCCACAATTGGTGTCACGATGTTCCAAAGGGTTCCCGCGAATGGTAGATCATCGAACATCGGACACCTGTTTCCGAACGTGGGGGGTTATGTGTTCCATCCCGGTACCGAAATACCAGTTTTCAGGGGCGGTGTCGGTGAACTGTGCGTGTCAGGAAGACTAGTTGGCAAAGGGTACCTAAACCGTCAACAGCTCACCAAAGAGCGCTTCCCAGTCTTGAAGCAATATGGCGATCGAGTCTATCGCACTGGTGATCTAGTTCGCGTCCTCCATGATGGTTCTATCGACTTCCTGGGCCGCGCTGATGATCAGGTTAAACTCCGTGGACAGCGACTGGAAATTGGAGAGATTAACCACGCTATCAAGGCTAGCGTCTTACAAGTCGCAGACGTGGCTACTTTGGTCACTCGACATTGCAGTCAGGACAGGGACCTTCTCGTATCCTTCGTCGCTCCCCGAACAAGTCCAACGTCTTCCAAGGACTTGCATGTTCTCTCTGATGAAGCTTCACTCGCCATTGCTAAAGAAGCCCAGGACGCCTGCCGGGAGCGTCTGCCTGGATATATGGTTCCTACTTACGCCTTCGCCATTCCGTTCATTCCACTTTCGGCAAACAATAAAGCGAACCTGAACAGTCTCAAACAACTTTTCGCTACACTATCGCCAGAGCAGCTCCGATGTCTTTCCACGAGTGCCACAGGGGCACATAGAGAACTGAGTAACAGGGAACACCAAATAGCCAGCGTGCTATCCACGATCACGCGGGCCGAGGTCTCTTCAATACAACCTTCATCAACCATATTCGAGCTTGGCATTGACTCAATCACAGTCACTAGAGTAGCTAGGAATCTCCAGACGGAAGGTTTCCCCTCTGCAACTCCGTCGCTTATCCTGAAGAACCCCCAAATCAGCCGTCTAGCACAGGTGCTAGGACAGGGGAAGGCGTCGACACTCGCCAATCAGGTATTTCAGGTGAAGCAGTCAATACGCGCCCGCTACCATAAGTATCTCGGCCTGGTATGCAGGACTCTTCAGATAACGAAAGACAGCGTCGAGTACATTGCTCCATGTACCCCCCTTCAAGAAGGCATGCTCACGAGGTCACGCACCACTGGTGGCCATTCTGCTTACTTCAACGATTTCCGTATTTCTCTGGATCCTTCAGTCTCCGTCGATCACTTGAAAGACGCCTGGACGCGCGTAATTAACTCATGCCCGATACTAAGGACAGCATTCATCCAGACGCCTGAGGGGTACGTCCAGGCGGCGCTGAAAGGAGAACTCTTACGCTGGAGCAAATTGGACATCCAGGATGGTGCCATCGAGAATTGCATCCCTGCTCGCCTCCGAACCTGGGTCGAGTTGAATCAAGATGTGATGCGATATCCCCTTGAGTTGGACTACATGCATAGCCCACAAGAGCGTGTGCTGATACTACGGCTATTTCACGCTGTCTACGATGCCCACAGCTTTGAACTCATCCTTCGAAAGGTTATCGAAGAATATCACGAGACAGTTAAGGGATATGGCCCTTCTTTCCTAGATGTTCTGCCGCACGGCCCCCTTCTCTCCCACAGCTCATCCAGGTCTTTTTGGGAAACTCTATTCAAAAACCACGCATTCCAGCCGCTGCCTAAGCTTACATCTACACCCTCTACTTTCGATACGGCTGTTGCTCGAGTGATCGGTATCGATGGCCTCGAGACGCGGCGAATTGCGCTCGGGGTAACACACCAGACGGTTATGCAGGCAGCATGGCTGGTAGTACTACAGCAGTACTTCACAGCGAACCCAACCATCGGAGTGGTATTTTCTGGAAGGTCTATCATCTACGAAGGTGTCGAGAGCGTCATCGGTCCTATGCTTAATACCTTGCCATTCCGAGTTGACACATCCGACGTTGCAACCTGGGCGTCTTTCGTTCGCAAAGTCCATGAATACAATACTTCGGTCCTGGATTTCGTGCATACCCCACTTCGTGACATTCAAAAGTGGTGCTCACACGGACGGCAACTGTTCGATACTCTCTTTACGTTCGACCGCGGAGAAAGTCCCAAGGCTACGGAATCTGGCCTTTGGTCCTCCATCAGTTCTACTGCTGTCGCTGATTACCCTCTTGCGCTCGAAGTCATGCTAACCAGAGAGCAAAGCGTAAGGATCACCCTGGTCGCGCAGGGTGGAATAGCGGATGACGAGGCGCTTGAAAATCTCCTGGATAAGTTGCAGCATAGTCTTGCTTCCCTCGCTGCGTCAGACGACGATACAATAGTGCCTATTAGAAGTGAGACGAACCCCACAAACAGTGATATTTCAAGTGGTCGTCATAGTAGGATTGTTGGCAGCCAGACACCCTCTTATGCACAAGGAGGTACCTCCACGTTTGAATGGACCGAGCCGGCCAAGAGGCTCCGCCGTGAAATTGCATTGCTTGCAGGATTGGCCGAAGATGAAGTCGCAGAAACAGCGTCTATCTTCGAACTGGGCTTGGACAGTATCGACGCAATCAAGCTAGCTGCGAGATTAAACAACCTAGGGCTTCGCGTCACCACTAGCGATCTTATGAAGAGAGCATCGATTCAGAACATTCTGTCGTCACAGGATAGAGCCCAACCGCAAGTCAATGGTTTGGCGGCACGCGATGATGAACTTACGCGAGCGAAGAACGAGCTAAAACGATATCTGGAGGGACTCGGAGCAAACCTCGACGATATCGAAACCGTCTTGCCTCCAACTCCACTGCAAGACTCCATGGTCGCAGACATGCTGTTGTCTGACTTCTATCGATACTTCAATCACGATGTGCTAAGGATTACCCCAAGAACGGATATGGGCCGCTTGAAATCCGCTTGGGCTACAGTCTGCGACAATTCTCCGATCCTAAGAACGTCCTTCGAGCAGGTGGAGGATCCAAAGATCCCCGTCGCGTTTTGTCAAGTTGTGAGGAGAAATAACGTCGAATGGGGCCCTACTTTGGAGCTCGGTGACCTCGATGAGGTCGAAACAGTCATTGATCACGCCCGAACCAAGGCGAAGAACGCGAATGCGAAGTCGGGCCTTTTCCAAGTCAACTTCGTCACAACACCAACCGATCAGTATGTCGTAATATCGATCTCTCACGCATTATATGATGGTTGGTCGCTGGATATGTTATACCGAGACGTCCGAGCTGCGTATAATGGCCACTATGAAACGCGAAAGCCGTACGAGCCTTACCTCTCTCATTTACTCTTCAGCTCCGGGCCGGCTTCACAGGACTTCTGGGCAGTCTTCCTCCATGGCGCCCATCCAACTATTCTGGATACCAGGACGGCCATGCCCGAAATGCAGAAGCCTGTGGTACATCGAGCTGAGGTAGTGTCCAGATTCACGCCCATGGAGCTTAAGACCCTATGCAGGACATACGGTATCACGCCACAGGTTCTAAGCCAAGGTTGCTGGGCAGTCGTTCTCGCAACGTTCGTCAAAGCCTTGGATGTCACGTTCGGAATCGTATTGTCTGGAAGGGACGCCGACGAAGCACAGGAGCTGCTGTTCCCGACCATGAACACCGTCCCCATGCGAATCGTTCTCCACGGCAGCGTCACGGAATATCTACGTTCCTTGCAAGCTACGATGTCGGAGGTTTTACAGTTTCAGCATGTCCCCTTACGACAAGCCCAAAAGCTCGCGGGTGTCAAAGGCCAGCTTTTCAATACGCTATTCATCTTACAGAACAGTGCTGAGGGTCCAAATGAAGACCCGCCAATCATGGAGTCTGTCCAGGGGTCTTCGGCAGTTGAGTATCCCATCTGCATTGAGATGGAAGTCTCTGATGCGTCGGTAATGTGGCGCATTGCCTGCGACGAGCGCTTTGGCTCTTCGGATGATGCTAGACGAACCCTTGAGGATCTCGAAGCTGTACTGCACTACGTTTCCAAGAATCAAGAGGCGGAAGTAGTTCAGTTCGAACCGCACAATGGCAGAGTAAGGCTATGTGGCCAAGACGCATTCACACCCAAGGATGAACCCCAGTTCGATGGTAATGCGCCACATGAGGCCCCGCATGGCCGAAATAAGGAGTGGTCTGGAATCGATTCTCCAGTGGTTGAAGTCCTGGTCCAGCTCTCTGGGCTGGAGAAGGATTCGATCAACCCTGACGACACCATCTATCATTTAGGCCTTGACTCGATCAGTGCCATAAAGGCTAGCTCTATGCTCCGCAAGCTTGGCCTTTCCGTATCCATCCGGGACTTGCTGAAAGCGGACTCAATTCGCCAACTTGTTGATAATAGTGCAATACCTAAGGAGCGTCCCAATGGGGTCCCAAGTCGCACCAATTCGCCCTTAAAGGACCTCGATTTACCGCCTCTATTAGATTATGTCGGTATTAGTCTGAGTGCTATTGAGAAAGTACTGCCTGCATTACCCATGCAGGTTCACATGTTGACCGTATGGCAAAACACCAATGGCTTGTTGTTCTATCCGACGTTCACATACAAGATCACCGGATGTGTAAGTCCCAACGCAGCCGCAAACGCTTGGAGATGGTTGACCGCCGAACTCCCTATTTTGCGGACTCATTTCGTCGCCACTGACTCTGTCTCGACCCCGATTATCCAGATCATCGCTCAACCTGAATCAAGTGATGGAGCCACACTGGGAAACATAGAGTATATCGGTGAGAGGCAGTGGAGATATCAAGCTGCGCTTACCCCCTTCGCATTCGTGACGATTGAAGGGTCCGATCCAGGTGAGGCCCATATACGCCTTCGAATCCATCATGCGCTGTACGATGGAGTCAGTTTGCCGATCATCATGGGCCGCTTTGCAGAGCTGTGCGGCACTCAGCCGTCATCATTATCGCTTAGTAGCCTCAACGCCTGGTACAAACTCGTATCCGATCACAGTTCCGAAAACATCAAAAGGAAGGCGCGAGAATTTTGGACATCGTATCTAGAGGGAGCGTCATCCCCGACCCTCTCGATTGACCGTCCGGGCTCAGAAAAGTCTGTGGTTCAAGTTGCGGAACTCAAACGAAATGCTGTCCCAGATCTTGGTAGGCTTAAGCGCTTAACCTCCACGCATGGAGTGACGCTACAAGCTCTGTTCTTCGCGGGATATGCCAAAGTCCTCGTGCGTCATCAAGGACAGCGGAATATCAGGGTTGACGATGATGTTGCCTTCGGCGTCTACTTAGCTAACCGGACCAATGCCCCTGGGTTAGAGGACGTACCATTTCCAACGCTAAGCATCCTGCCGCTACGTGTTAGATCTCCGAGCTCTAAACCCATCCACTTACTGGCGGGCGAAATCCAAAAGGACCTCCTCAACATAAGCGCCTTCGAGAACGCCACCGCGGGCCTGTGGGAGATACACCAATGGACTGGAGTGCAGATCGACACCTTTGTCAACTTTCTCAGCTTCCCAGGCGACTCTAAAAATGAGGACAAAGTCTCTGTGGAGGAGGTTCCCGGTGACACGGCGCCGCTGAGAGTAAACGGCGGCTCCCTGCCTCAGCTGGCCTGTCCGGACGCACCATCGCTGTCAAAGAATCCAGTGAGAGACTACTACGTAGTAAGTTACCATCGCATCCTGTCTCTGGGGCTTTTGGTACAAGATCCTCTAACGCGTGTGTTCTACAGGATGCCGTTGATATCGAGGTCGCGGTTCGTGGGGAGTCGATGGATATCGGGGTGTTCTCCTCGTCTCCTTCTTACTCGCAAGCTGAAGCTTCAGAAATGGTAGAAAGTATTATTCGCGTGCTGGAGGAAGGAGTCCAATGATCGGTCTACCAATCGTCTCCTTCCCTGTCTGTTTGTATTTTACGTAGTCATCGTTAACGCCTTAAATACTACTTTTCCACTCCCATCTTCTATCACTCCCTGCGAGAAGCAGTGAAAATTCCCGCCAAAAAAGAACGAAATGCTAGTCACGTACCAATAAATATTGACGATTTCTCGGCCACCTTTGCTTCATTTTTCCCAGTAATTCGCGCCAATAATGGCGGAAAGAATGCTCATCGACGTTCATGCATGTTTGCCACCCTTGCGTCTCGAGACCCCCTTTTCTCGTCGTGGCTTGGCAGCGTACTCGGCACTACTAGATGCCTTGGAGACGTTCTCAGTGAGCCCCTTCTTTGGACCGACTAACCCAATGTTAGCGGGAATTCTATCATGCAAGGTTAGCCGACCTGCCTCGAGGAACTGTGAATATGTCTATTAGAACGGGAATGAGAGTGACTACAACCAAGACTTGGCCAAACGTCCATGGCGGGTTTCCGTTTTCGTCGCCGCCAAGGTCGTTTACCCCTATTCCGGTGCACCTGGAAGAGTCCCAGCATCTTCCACATGAGCAGGCAACAGAGCACCGCGCTGAGCATTCTGACACGTCGCCTTCTCTTCTGCCAGAAAGCCTCGAATCTCGGAAACGCATCGGAACCTCCGCCCCTTCGTTTCGAAGCTAGGTGACGAGCCTGAATATTGCATTAAGACCCCACATAGCATGAGCGAGACGAAGAGTACTGAGGAAGTCATCGTTCAGTAACCGGATAGGGTTGCGTTCTTCTCGCCGTGAAATTTCAACGGCGTCGGTTTCATAATCCCCCCGAACATGGGCGACGAGATACTGAAACAGGAGCACGTTGGCAAACCGCGAGGACTCCAGCAAGTGACCAGAGAACGACGCGGACCCACTGTTGCCGCAGACCGTGGACTACGGACTGCAAGCCACAAACAGAGGGGGTCATGAAAACAACAGCCCAAGGCCGCGGCACAGCTCTTTCTGACTTTGGCTTGCCCCACCAGTCGTGATGGACACGCTGCTAGCAGTGGTTATCAGACCACAGGTGCTATCCAAGGCAGATCCCGTACATTGCCTTAGTCAGGAATGGAAACTACTGTAGAAAAACCGGCTAGTGAACACGTTAGCGCCCAGGTAGACATCCTTCAGGGAAGGTCAAACAGGACGTCACGGAGGCGGAACTGCCCTAACAGGTAGAGTAACCGGCGAGAATCTGCGCGGAGAGGTGCAACCGCGAATCTGCTTTCTCTACACCTATTGCAATTTCAAGCGAGTGAGATAACCGACCGCATTCCTGTTACCAGTGGTGGGTGGTAAAATGCATGCGATGCTCCTAGTCATGAAGACCTTTCGAAAAGGGTTAACACTATCAATGTGAGGAGGGTCTCAATCAAGCCACCATGGCTACCATCGACTACCCGAAGAGTATGGGAAAGGATCGAAAAATGCCGGTTGATTAACTCGATTACTCCTAGGACACGTAGTTTCCACGTGCAGCTGGAAGCACATCGTGCTCACTACGTCATTGTACGCCTTCCAATTCAGGCCAACTACCTTCCCTAACGTTCATCGTCTCCTGGAAGATGGCCCGGCGCTCCTGCCTCTTTCCAGATCCTCGCTGAAGTTCCGTCGCCCTCGTTCAAGACTCGGCCTAGCCCAAGTAATTCCATTCCCCCGTGGCGATACCGGAGATAGTCTCCCGTGGAAGTCGACGCTTCTTTCGCGGCTATGCCGAGTTCTTAATGGCGCGTCGGTGGGCCAGAAGTCTTTGTCGGTGGGCCAGAAGTCTCTGCCGGGGCCGTTGTAATGCGTCGATGGCCTTCCTCTTGTTGACATGGCTTCGAGCTTCTCCATTTTAGCCTCTAAGGGCATATCACTGTCGGGTGCTACCCCATTCCCATTGGCTTGTGACTCTTGGTCCCCTCCCTCCCCGTACATTTTCTGCTTAACAGATGCCAGGAGGCCTCTCATACCATCAGCAATATCGGTAAAGGTGATCGCCATGGCGATCAACGGGATGGAGATGCCTAAACCAATACCGAACATGTACTTGGACACATATCCAATCGATAGAGTTCCCTCCCATTCTGGGAGGTTGATAGCGAAGAATGCCGCGATGAAGGACATGGGGAGGAAGATGATGGTTACGATCGTGAACACCATGATAGTCTGCCCCTGCTTCGCAGCTATTACCGCCTGATCGGCTGCGAAGCGCGCCTCGAGGGCGTTGGAGTGCTTCTGCTTGAGATCGAGCAGGTCGGTCAAGCTCATGTAGAGGCTCTGTGCCTGGTTGTCCATCCGATATAGATCCTTTTGGCGGAATTCAATGCCGCGCCGTTGCTCACGCGCGCGCTTGCGGATCTCGGCGGTCATAGTATCAGTAACTCGGCGATTGCCCTCGCCCTTGATCTCGTCAAGGACGAAATCCTCGAAGTCTATCAGCGCGGATAGCTGAGATTCGAGTATCACAGCAATAATGCTTAGCTCGTCGCGGATATCTTTTATCTCAGCTAAGAGCTTCGTTTCGTTGCTAATGTCGAGCAGTGCATCGGATATCTAAGATGGTCTCTCAGTGGTAGGAAATTGAGGGAGACCAGGTATTTGACTTACCATGCTGTTATGACGACCCATCCCATGCTTCTGGTGATGTAGAATCTCCATAGACTTCTTAGAAGCTTTATTGAACCGGCGAAAGAGTCTGCTCTCCTTGTCCGTAACTACCCCGATGGAATGTTCGAACATATCGAAGAACTGACAATCTTGGTCGTGGGGTAGATGACGGTCAAAAGAGCCCGAGCAACACTGGGTGATAAGGAGAGCTAAGTCATACACTGACTGGATAGGAGGCCTTGTTTTGGCATTAGTTTCCTCAATAATACTGTCCAAAACGTTCAGTGGGTCTCTCTTAGGTTGATCCCAGCGTTGTGGGAAACAAGTTATAATAAGATCTTTCCCAAGGACCCAGAGCCAAAGCTGGTCTACCATGAAAACCTTCTTCTCGATAGAGTATCTCTCACAGTATCTCGATACCACCTGGTCCTCGTCTCTCAAGGAGGTATCGACCCCGTGGTAGAAGAACTGGTCAAGCGTCCTCCGGGGATGCAGACGGGGAGCTTGGTTTAGGTAGGCGTCAAGAAGGATATAGTCCGGAGATGGATTTTCGGGAGGCTCTAGCCTTTTATCCACATCACTAATCGCCTGAGCCATTTCGATTCTCCTTGCATCTGTCTCATAATGCAAGAACGGCATCTTCAAGATCAGTCAGCCATGGACACAGTAAGGGACAGAGTGCACCCACGAAAAGGACAATCTTGCCACTGGATACAGGCATTCTGGACGTCTCCCAAGCGCCTGGCACTGAAAGTTTTGCGCTCGTATTACTCAGGTTAGTGTCCTGTTTTTGTGGAGGGTTTCCAGGGTAGCCTTTCCCCCGCTTATGCTTCTTAGGGTGTCGCTCAGCAATCTGCTCAGACTTGTTCTTTTTCTTCGTTTCGGATTTTGGCGTTTCGTTTCCTTCACAGTAGTCGCTCCATTTTTTAGACTCCGAATCTTTCGTACTTTGGGTTGAATTCAAGGACATCTCTGACGTTTCTTCCGATAAGGGCGTAAGTTCCCTATCTTCTCTCCTATTTTCGGCGCTGCCTTGATGGGGCGTGCGTATCTTCTGACAAGAAGTCCGCATGAAATGAGCGTGGTGGAAACGTCCTCTATGTTCCTGGTCGAAGCACTTCTCTAATGCTTTGAAAGCTTCAATATCCCTGTGTCCACCCTCGATGAAGGACTTTGCGAGAAGAGTCTGTGGAATCGTAAGCTTATATCCCCGTGCGTAAGACGTATTTGGTTACCTCAACCCAAGCAATCTGAAAAGATATGTCAGCTGATGTCTCATTAGGGTTGGGTATGATCGCTGTATCGCACATTATTTGCAGGTAGATGAATCCATCGAAAATCTGGTTTGTACTTGATATTCTTCGTTAACGTTGGGATTCTAGGCTTATCGTTTTCCTGGTCCCATCCATACAAAAGTTCATAGACCGAGTATTTGGATACAAGCTGTCTCTTTTCGAATTCCCCGAAGTCGACTACTGTGGCCTCGAAAGCTTTGCATGCCGCTTTGGCTGATGGCGACAGCCGATCAGCGGCCCGTTCAGGGGAGAGCAGTTTGACGATGTCTGCATTATATCGCTCGGCGGCGCAAAGCATTGGGGTGCGATCAAAGCTGTCTTTGATGGAGAGATTGGCATCCGGCCTCGATAATAATAGCCGAACAATGTCTTCGAACCCATTGAAAGCCGCCCAGTGGAGAGGGGTCATTCCATTCAAGAGCTGAGCGTTAACGTCTGCCTTGGTCTTGAGGAGTAACTGGACAATAGTTTTATGGCCGTTCTGTACCGCGTTGTGAAGAGCAGTCCAGCCCCCATCACTAACCGCGCATGGATCGGCCCCTTTCGCCAGCAGCAGCTGCACCATATCCTCGGAACGGTCTTTCTGGTTGCTCTCCGCTGCGAGATGTAGGGCCGTACGGCCACGGTTGTTAGAGGCATGGATATTTGCGTTGTTTGCCAAAAGAGCTCGGGCCAGATCGACATTGCCATTTGTCGCAGCCCAGAGTAAGGGCGTCCGGCCGATCTGGTCCTTCGCCTCGATGTTCGCCTTGTGATCGAGGAGCAACTTGACGGTCTTCATTGTCCACTTCCATTTGCTCTGCTTCTCTGAAGCTAGGAACAGCAGAGGCGTTCGACCTTCCTTATCCTGCGCTTCAACGTCGGCCCCAGATTTTAGTAGTAACTCGACTACGGCATCATGTCCCTTCATACACACGGCAAAAAGAGCTGTTTGCCCGCTGCGATTGCGGCAGTTCGGATCCGCGTTGCAGCTCAGAAGTTCGGAGACCACGGCTGCATGACCCCCTTCGGCAGCCCTAAAAAGAGCTGAGACCTCATTCTCTCGTCGTGGGTTGACCTCGGCGCCGTGGCTAATGAGCAGTCGCACGATGGACAATTTGCCACGAGCCGCGACTTTTTGTAGCGATTGTCGCAATACATCATGGTCCACCGCAGATGTCCACGGATGATTCTCAGTTAGAATGTCACGTACCCGCGCTTCGTTTGCCTGTGCCGCGGCGGCAATCAGTCTCAGATGACGCTGGTCCGGCTGACTACTAGCCACGCTCGGGAGGCTCGCCATTCTACTCAAACCCACTTTAAGACCTCTGGAAGGGGCGCATGTCTGGTCCTCGATACCCAACGCCGCTTGACAAAGGCATTGAGAAATGTATGCAACGAAATGCTGAGGGCTGGTTTTAGCGGTCTGGTGCAAAGAAAAATAGTGGCACGAGGTAAGACATCTCCGTAAGCCACTGACGCAGGCGACGCGAGGCTAGGAGCAGGGGTACTGTACACGAAAGCTGTGGCTGAGCGGCATATTAGCCTCCACCTTTCAGCCGCATTAGCTACTGTAATCGGGCCTCGACCAACGCTACATTTGGTAGCGTTCCCCCCCTTTTTATTTTTAATTTTTTTTTTAAAAAAAAAAAAAAAAAAAAAAAAAAAAGAGGGAAAAGAGAGACAAGGTGTACCAGAAGGCTGTATATGAGACCACAAACTGTATCAGATAATATAACGAAATTCGTTCTATGAACACACCACTTACTTGGCGGCTAAGCATCCGGAATCCAAGAATCACAATGGCAGATAGCTTTGCCAAATGATTCATGCCTTTCGATAGTTCTCAACCTGGCTTCAAGCATAAGATAACGTAACTAACAGAGATCCCAAGTGTAGGGACTTGTTTCTAGGACGGAATCTGTTTCTTTCTCTCCTCGGAAAACTATTTCGACTCTTCTAGCTGCTTCCACGAAGATGAAAGTCCCTTAAGCGTCGCGCAACCCTTTCCACGTCCTCTTTCTTCTGCAACCGACATTATCAGAACTCGCAATTTCAAAACAGACTTGACGCTTCCGTGAGAACGAGGCAGTGGGTCGCACCAAAACGGTATTCTCAACTGACAGGCTTTCTGAGGTACAGAAGCTCGCCTGCCGAATGGTTGGTGGCGGACCATAGGGACATCATCAAAGGTATAGCTCGACGAAGACACCGGGAGAGATGTCATCAAGTTCAGCTTCCGGGTGGGATAGGACACTACGGATACCGTCCTAGCCCTGGCGCCGGCCCCCACCGAGCAGAGTTTGGCTTCAGCGTCGTCGCTAGCGTTAAGGAGACAAAAAGAATACATGAGTCGCTACCCAGCCGCAGCGCGCGGAGAGGGTTATACTGCAGTACGACCGTGCCGGGCAGGTCCGGCTCATGAACCTGAACATCTGAATGACGATCTATATGGCCAGGCGCTGCTCCATGGGGTGAGGTAAGCGGGTATCTCCGTCCGCAGAGGTCGAGACAGAGGCGGCCCGGGCTGTTACGCCTTTATTTTCTGAGAGGTGGCCTACTCGACATGTATATGCAGGTCATCAACGCTTTGCAATGACGGTATGGGCTCTAACCAGGGCCGTCCGTCTAGAGAGTAAGGTGGTCTCGTGAGATCGAGACTGGCTTTAAGGACTCACATATCTACAGCTACGGTCACTCCCTCTAACTTCCGCAGTATGAGTTTCACCACTCCAAAAGCTAAGCTAAAAAAGGGACTACAGCCCATTCGGTGATGCCCTTCAACTATTTGGCCTACTCGCCTCTTGATAGCCTCGCCCATTGTAGACAACAATCACGTGTGTGTGAGAAATAGGAGTTATTACATAATGCCACGGAAATCTTCATAACCATCCGGAATCTTAATGGGTTTCTGATAAATAGTACAATGACCTAGACTAGGCGCAGCCCCTAACGCCGCACTAGAATGCAAGCGACAACGCCCCGCCAAAGAGCCCCTCCTAAAGACTACACCGAGATATTTCGCGGGTCCTAGGCTTGGCAACGACAAGGACTATGACTAAAAGCGAAAGTCGAATTGAGGATGTATAATCTATGAGACGGGCAAAGGCTGCAACTCTTGGCGAGGCTCGCGTTAGCTATCGGCGAACCGGAGAGGATTATGTCGCATGGGAGCGGGGGACACGAACATCCCTAAGTCGACTGTCAGGGAGCAAATGGATAGGGTTCTGCAGGGGCTAGTATTCACTGCTTCCCGGAGAAAGAGGATGGATCAATAAGCCTAACGGTGCCGCAAAGCTTGGCCCTCCCTACCATCTGCTTTCCAGGGGTAGATGCATCAGTAGAGTCCTGAGTGATGAGACGGCAGAGCAGGCCCGGCTGCGACTGCGACCAAGATACACGCCTGACAGGCCAGAGTGCTAAACGCGATGATAACGTCGTGGTATCGGGGTCCGGTTTTGGGGTGTGCTCGGGTTGACTTCCGGAAGAGGAAGGTATCTCCCTCAAGCTGGCGAGCGCGGCAGCTGTATCTCCTTTTAGTTAGCAATCCAGCCCGATGGTTGCTCTCGATATCGGCCGACGATAATGAAATGGTCAGGCTTCCCTCTTTCCATCAATCAAGCGGAGGGGTTGCGTGCGCTCGGCACTGCTGGCGTGATGCATCACGCCGAAGCTTATCTGTATTCTAGTCTAGCCCCCGATAGCCTCCAACCCCATATATGCCAAGCCTCGCGCCGAATGATACCGTAGATTTGCGCTATGCCTTGGCAAGAGTGTGCAATGCATAATTGAGGACAGCGCCGCAGGGCCCAGCGGCGTTTTATTTCCTATGTTGGAGTTCCCGTATCAATGCTTGCCATACCGAACAGTGGAGAGTCCATGGACTACAGACTACTGGTCTTCCACTGGGAATGTATACCCTGGATTTGCACTGTAGCGCGGTTGAAATCGACCCGCGTTTCGGAGATGGCTGTTGAAAGCCTCATGGTTATATCATATGGGACCACGAAGATGCCGGTTCAACCGTATTACCTGCTTTCCCGGGCAAGTCGTCTCTCGTGTGCCATGGCGTCAGGGCTTGGTGCCCTGGAGTAACTCTTCATTGCCCCGAATTACTCCGCAGTTAGCATTGCATCTACCGATTCGACGGCAGCCAGATCTGCTATTGAGGCACCTGATGGTCAGGCTCTGATGTTGTATGTGCCGGCCTGATTCGTCCGAAGAGATATCGGAGTTCTGTAGCGTTTTAGTAAAGGGGTACCAACCGTTCGAGCGATAACGACCTTCTCATTCCTGCACCGCGCGTATCAGTATCGCATGTGAGAGTATAAGCAATTTTTAGACCATGATTGCCCCCCCGTGGGGAACGTGCCGAGACTTCTGTAAGCGCCCCGGTAAGCGATATCACTAAAGATATGGCCTAGTAGATAGGCACACGAGCTTGCCATCGGAGCAGACTAAACGAATCATGCTCATGCCCCGAACACGACGGCCAGGACCTTCGCGGCGCTTGATATCGCGAACTTCTTTCTCGAAGAGGAAGCTCAATTTCAAGAAACCGGAGGCGCCCGACGACCTAGCGATGGAGTTCTAGGTATAAAGTTCACCCTAGTGAACCAACATGGAGTCAGTAGGCACCCAGGATAGTCAGGCATCGCTCCCTGTGTTCCAACGATCTAGCTGGCCACGAGCTCTCGCAATATGCAGTCTCTGTTGGTTCTCGGCCTCCTCGCCACGACGGGCGTGAATGCCCATCCCGCGCATAGGCAGGGCAAGCCCGGTGTTCAACGCAGGGCAGTAGACCTCGACAAATACCGGTTGGGGACGGTGTCGCACTACAGCAACACAGAGTCGACGAGTACCAATCCGGCCTTGCGTCTTCTTAAGCGCGCGACTTACGTTGAGACTGCAACCGAGTTGGTGAAGAGCGTCGCACCAGGCGCTGAATTCCGCCTTGTTGACGATCACTACGTGGGAAGCAATGGAGTTGCGCACGTTAACTTCAAGCAAACTGCCCATGGTCTTGACATCGATAATGCGGATTTTAATGTTAACGTAAGTCTCCATGATCGCTGGCGGGCAAGTTAGCCTGAGCGGAGTGCTGACAGACAGTAGATTGCTGCTGATGGATCGGTCTTCTCATACGGCAACTCGTTTTACACCGGCGAGATTCCCGCAGAAAACCCCCTGGTAAAGCGTGCCTTCTCGGACCCTACCCAGGCCTTGGAGGGAGCCACTCGGGTCCTTGAGCTGCCAGTCACCGGCGAGGCGACCGCTGAGCCTCTCGGGGGAGTCGAGACATATTCTCTCAGGGGCACCTCTGGCGCCCAGGAGGATCCTGAAGCACGCCTGGTCTACTTCGCTAAACCCGACGGTGCGCTGGCGCTGACCTGGCGAGTCGAGACAGACGTCCTCGACGACTGGCTGCTGACCTACATCGACGCATCCTCGAATGAGGAAATCCACGGTGTCGTCAACTACGTTGCTGAGGCGACTTACGAGGTCTTGTAAGAATAAATCGTCCGGTGGAGGCTGTACAGTAGCTGACCATACCTAGCCCCTGGGGGATCAATGACCCTGATGAGGGCGATCGCGAGACCGTCAAGGACCCGTGGGACCTTGACGCATCTGAGTTCACCTGGCACTCTGATGGTTCGAGGAACTATACGACAACCTGGGGTAACAACGGTTTTGCTCAGGACAACCCCACCGGTGGTTCTCAGTATGAGAATAACTACCGCCCTTCTAGCTCATCGTTGAGCTTTGAGTACCCGTACGACACCAGCATGTCGACTCCTTCATCCTATATTGATGCGTCAGTTGCGCAGCTCTATTACACTGCAAACCTGTACCATGATCTTCTGTACGATCTTGGGTTTACCGAGGAGGCCGGTAACTTCCAACAGAACAACAACGCCAAAGGCGGTCAAGGCAACGACGGCGTTATCCTTAACGCACAAGATGGTTCGGGAACGAACAATGCAAACTTCGCGACCCCAGCAGATGGACGCAACGGGAGGATGCGGATGTATATCTGGACCCGCACTACTCCCCGAAGGGACTGCTCCTTCGAGGCCGGTGTCGTCCTTCACGAATATACCCACGGCCTGTCCAACCGTTTGACTGGCGGGCCGCGTAATGCTGGTTAGTATTTTTGCGAGATACATTTACCTTTCCTGGCCTAGCTATGGAGCAACGCCTGCCTGTCTTATCAAGACTCAAGCGCTCGCCTGTTGAGCATCACTACCGAGGGCCATAAGTGTAATACAGCATTTACTAATGCATGAGCATAATAGGTTGCTTGAGCGGTGGCGAAGCCGGCGGTATGGGCGAGGGATGGAGCGACTTTTATCCCACGGCAATCCGTCTCAAGCCCGGAGACACACGCGACACCGAATATCCTCTGGGTGCCTGGGTGAGCGGCAACCCGGCCGGTATCCGTGAATACGTCTACTCGACGAACATGGACACGAATCCTCACACGTATAAGAGCGTCGACACAAGGACCGCAGTGCACGCCACGGGGAACGTCTGGGCGACGATGCTCTACGAGGTCCTATGGAACCTGATCGACAAACACGGCAAGAATGACGGCGATAAGCCCACCTTCGATAGCAATGGTGTTCCGACCGACGGAAAGTTCTTAGCCATGAAGCTCGTGCTCGACGGCATGGCGCTGTAGGTTATCCGATGAAATTTCCCGCTGCTTAAATGGAACTGCATCTAACTCTAAACCGCAGCCAACCTTGCACCCCGAACTTCGTCTCTGCCCGAGACGCAATCCTGGATGCCGACAAGGCGCTGACAGGCGGCGACAACCAGTGCGAGATTTGGAAAGCGTTCGCGAAGCGTGGCCTTGGTCGAAATGCAGCTTATGCTAGCAGCAACCGCAGAGAGGACTTCACCGTGCCATCTGGTGTCTGCTAAATGATATGGGTTTTAATGATGAAGGAGTGTGCGCCTCAGAGCACCTAAGTAGATAGATTATGTACGTAATCGTCAAGACTCAAGAGGCATATAAAGCGCACCATTACCACAAATAAGAATTTATAGAAGTACTTACCGGTATATTCCATTGGGGTTTAGTGGTAGCTTTTACTGATTCTTGATTCGCTTTAGCGCAGGATTACAGGTGACGTCAGTACCCTCAAGTTGTCTCTACCGCTGCCGGCGGCGCATTGGGGGCCAGTCACCGATCCAGTGTCTGTAAGTACCCGCTAAGATACAACGGATAATTGCTGCCCGTGTTAGGTTATCATTAATTGGTTCTTCCAATGCACACTTCATCATGATCAAAAGCTTACGTCGGCCAATTGACCTGCCAAACCTGGAGCAGAGGTCGATGGTATGTATCATGGCATATCTTATCGTGTCGGCTCATTGGCCCTGACACGCAACGCCGCGAAGCACTCTCCAAATACAGTTAAAGTTCAATTCAAGCGTCAGTTCGGAATCAGTAACCCCATCATGGCATCGAGTCGAAATGGGAATGATAAGCCGGAGCTTAAGAAGCGGGCGGTCGCTGGCTCTTTTCTCTTCAGGTATCCAGATGGCGATGAGAAGAAGGCACAAGTCGCGCTGTTTAGGCGAAGTGGCGCCGTCCGAACATACCAGTATGGATTTAACACATTTCATCCCGCTTCGTGTGAGCTCTCGCTGAACCGCAGAACAGACACAAGCTAGCGCCCATCAGTGGGAGCGTTGAGAAAGATGATGCCAATCCCTTAGCCACTGCGTTGCGTGAGATCAAGGAGGAGACGAACTTGGATCTACACTCGCTGGAACCGCTGCGTGTCGGCAAGCCATATTCTTTCGTGGATGAATCGATTAGTCGCGAATGGACAATAAACCCCTTCGCTTTCCGTCTTAAGGACAAGTCCGAAGGCGGAAAGGGAGAAGAAGGCATCGTGACTGACTGGGAACACGAAGGTTGGGAGTGGCATGACCCCTCGGAAGTCAACGAGTCCGAAAGGTTCGGAGGTGTCCCGAAACTGGTCAACAGTTTGCGAAGGGTGTGGCCAGAGTATGATCTGGGTCCGGATGCTGGAAAGGCCCTCACAAGCGGTCTACAGAGGTTGCGCGATGATCATGAGAGCGGTGCACGACAATTGGCGGGTATGGCCATTTCTACCTTGAGAGAGGTGATTGCCAAGATGGACTCTTCAGCAATCGACAACACTTGGTGGGAGAATGTCCGCATGGCTGCATGGCATCTATGCAAGAATGGGCGTGAAAGTATGGGTGCCGCCATCACAAGTGCTCTCGTCGCAGTGCTCGACCGCATTGAGTCGGTACTCACGCAAAGCCTCGCACCACCAGAGAAGATTCAACGGATACTCCAGGCGATTGACGAACAAGCGGCTGAAAGAGAGGTTTCAACCAGTCGCATTCGATCTAATTTCGTTAATTACCTACGTGAGAACTTATACCAGGAAATAGCATCGAAGGGGAGCATCATTATCCTGACTATGTCTTCAAGCTCCACAATCTCCAGTTGCTTATTGGAAGCTGCCGCATCCCTGGGAGTCGCTCTCGATCTTCGCATCTTGGAATCTCGGCCCAAATGCGAAGGCGCGAGTCTTGCCGCCAAGCTATTGGAAGCCGCCGACGAGAAGACGAAACTGGATATCACGCTCTATACTGACTCTTCGGCGGCCCTTGCTGCCGACGGCGTGGATATCGTCCTGATAGGTGCCGATCGTATAAGCTCCGACGCTGATGTCAGTAATAAAACCGGGTCACTGCCCACAGTTTTGAGCGCACGATATGTAACGCCGAAAGCGAAGGTCATCATCCTCAGCGAGACGGAGAAGATCGCAGGCCCAGGATCTATCGATGAACACGTGGTGGAGGACAACGACCCTCTTGAGGTGACTAAGGCATGGAACGCCGCCGGCGTGCAGGGGAAGGCGGTCATCGACTCATCCCTACATCCCGGACAGTCTGAATCGGATGGCAAACGCGTCACGGTCAAGAACATCTATTTTGAGTGGGTTCCAGCTAGCTTGATTGATGCTTATGTCACGGAAAGAGGGCTCTGGTCTTCAGGAGATATTGCCAAGAGATCACAATGGATCGGTGACGAGATGGACAGATTCTTCAAGGACCTGTGAAAATGTCTATGAATACTTGCTTTGCATTTTGAGAAAAGAACGTCGGTATAACTTTCAAGGTAGTCAATGATACTATCCTCCCTACATTTGACTATAATACATTCACTTAATCCTGAGCCACGGATCTTTGGTCTCCTACATGCTGAGCTAGTAGCAGATATCTCCTCAAACCGCCCGGGGATTATAATAACATGACCGCAAGCAGACTCATACGCGAGATGCAGGCCATATGTAGCGTTCCCTGGCCCATAGATGTGATGACGGGTCCTTATAGCCCTCTCTATTACCATGCGGTACTAATAAAACGGTGTGTCTTTGCGGCCCACTTGCGCCCATCGAAACTGTACCGTGATGGGATATGGTCGTGGACTCGTGGTCGTGAATAGGTCAATAAAGACTAAGCAAAATGAGAATATGGCGCTATTTAAATGAATAATAAGAACTGTATATATAAAGCAGGCTGGATGCTTACTACTTGCCAATCCCTGTGGCCACGAGGTAGGTAGTTGGAAACGCGATCGTGGTATAATTTTAGTACTGGCCGGGACTAGGTGAGATGATGTTGTTGAGATCCCACTGCAAGACGATGCCAAGCAACTATCACTTTCTCACTTCACGAAATCAACTCCACTCCGTGCAGCCCCAATCCTGTGTTGTTTCTAGAATGACCGGCTGAGTGTTGAGTCTGACATCTGCGGCCTTTCTTGATCCTTCTTAGCTGCGCCGACCAACCAAATGGGGAGCTTGTCAATACAACCGGACCGAGAGCCGCAGGGCTTCAATATTCTCCGTTCCCGATACGGGATATGAAAATACACGCAGTCGCCCACTATGCCGGCGATCTGCGGCACATTGTCCATTGTTTCTGACTTCAGCACCGATATACCGTAGACTATGAGCAAGGAGAAAAGACTCGCCTCCTCTGTGAGGAACTATGGCTCCATCTCCGGCGACAACGACGGAGGGCAGAAGTCTCTTCTGCCCGAGCTGGACGCGATGAGCTACGTCGCGGATCAGACCGGCGAAAAGTACGACCAATTGAGTCCCGAGCTCCAGAAGGCCATCGACCGAGCTCTAAGGCAAGTCGAGATCAAGGGTCTGCTTGATTACGAGGATCTGCCTCCGCCGTGGCAGATTAGCGAGTTTATCCTCCATGGCTATCGCTTCACGAAGTCGCACTGGGCGGCCGCTGGATCGGCATTCTGTATCCATAACGAGACGGTCAACATCTGGACGCACGCGATCGCGGCAGTCATCATCTTGCTCGCATTTCCTTTGTACATATCTCCGCTACCCGCGTGGTACGGGCCCGGCGGCTACTCGGACGTTGCGATGGCCTTGACGTACTTCCTATGCTTCGGCGGATGCATGGTGTGCAGCATCATGTGGCACTCAGCCAAGTGTTCGTCGAGCCCGACGGCGATCGTGACGTTCGTCGCGGTCGACGTGCTCTCCATCTCGCTGGCGTGCTCGTCATTCAACTTCGCGTCCGTGTACTGCGCCTTCTACCAAGAGACGGCGTGGCTGCGCTTCTATCTCACCGTCGCCGGCGCGTGGTGCGTGATCGGCATGGTCCTGCCGTTCACGAGCATCTTCGAGCCCCCGGACAAGGCCGTCTTCAACGTCAACTGCGACTGGCTGCCCGTGAGCCGGACCTGGGTGCGGACTCTGTACTTCTGCTCGATGCTGGCCACCGGCACCCTCATCCCGATGGCGCACTCCACTGTCTTGAACGGGTGGGAGGCGAGCGTTGAGCTTTACAGCCATTGCGTTCCAGTGCTTGCGCCGCCGTTCGTCGGTGCGATGATCTACGCCACGCACTTCCCAGAGAGCTTATTCCCGAGAAGGTTCGATTACATCGGTTCCAGCCATAACTTGTGGCACGTCTTTTCTGCATGGGGTGGAGTCAATGGTTGCATACATATTAGGTACATGTTGGAGATTGCATGGGCACGATTTCAACAGTCGGCAGCATAGGCCAGGATTGGATGGGAGAGGGGGGATGAGAAGACTGGTATCGTTTTGCATAAGCGTGGGCATAAGATAGGTTGCATGTATACAACGGCGTTGGGGGATTATTTACACAAACAGGGTCTTCTATTTTGTTTCACACACCGCGTCATGCTTCACAGAACAGGTTTCGTAGGGGGTTCCATGATGGGTCCGTAAGCAGTCGGCAGGACCTTTGGTTTCTTCTTGTCAGAACACTAAATGCCCCCTTACGGCATTATAGAGCTTACACATATTACATGAAGTATATCAAACATGCATTAGAGCAGTCTCAGCAACGCGCACGCAGCTCACGCTATCGACACGCAACCCAGGATAGACCGATCCCTCGCCCTTATCAAATGGAAAAGGGCTGCCACCAGTTAAACCGAACAGGAGGTATGTCGCCACAATTCTGGGGTCTATGATAATAGCACCTACGGATCTCCTTATTGAGGATATGGCAGGCGAAGGGAGCCATCTACGCTATTGGTGCGCACGGTAGCCCTTCCACAGACACACTAGGCAATACGCTGTCGTATTGGCACCTTATACTGCCGCCAGAAGTTCACTGGGTATTTTCTGGGGGCCAGAAATGCTTAGGGATAGTAGTCTGCGTGCCTTGCAGTTTGGAGGCACCACCGCCCCCAAGCGGCGAGGCTCTCTGGCAGTGCATTCGGATGGGCACGCTAATGCAATTTTCAAGTGCGCCCTTTGCCCGTGTAGATGGTAGCCTAGCTCGCTGTCTTGTCAGTCTGAAAGGACGTGAATCAGCGCACCGTTGGTGGGGTTAAGGGGTAGGATGCCAACCATAGGTACCGTGTGGCCACCGAGTCAATACCGTAGGTTGCTGGAAGATGAAAGGTGAACCTATGAGATCATGCTACTATGAGGTCAACTTCAAATCTATGTACCACGTTGAGGTTGAGGCCCTTTTCCCCCGACGACACCATTTCGCAGCGCAGTAATACCGAGGGCATTTGATCAATGGTCAGTCCCTGAGGCCCATTCCTGACGTCGCCATACTCGGCTGTGGTGCGCCGCCACCTGAGGCCCTTTTGTCGAGGCCTTTTCCTCGTCCAATCGATGTTTATACCATAACTCACAGACTAACTGCATTAAGGCTCCGGTCCAGCGATTGCGGTACTATGTTGAGGCCATTTTATGGTCCTGTGGCGTGGGAACCGAGATATGGGGTCAAAACAGCAGGGTTCGACGATGTCGCCGCCCTTGGGGGCCACTGAATTGCGGCCGTTGATTGGCACCACTGAGTTTCGGGGGCGGGCTGCAAACCCCTGACTGGGTGAAGGCTGATTCGGGCGGCTTGCATCCTGCGAACAGGGGTCTCCCCCTTCCGTTATTTGACGCATCCTTTTTTCCCTCCACGCTACACTGGCAACTGGGATATATAGGTAGAGCCTCAGCAAAGCTCAGTGAATATTCGGCGTTGCCGAAGGGGGTTCTCCCCCGTCATTTGACGCATCCTTTTTCCCCTCCACGCTACACTGGCAACTGGGATATATAGGTAGAGCCTCAGCACAGCTCAGTGAATATTCGGCATTGAAGTCGTTCATCCACTTCATGAGTCACATCTAGTGGAATTGGTTTACACACAATTATATGGCAGGGAACGACCGGACGATGCTCCAGCTGTAAGTAAATGCCATATTATCAGATAACAACCCTGTGCTTCTCGCGTGCCACACAGATTCACACCCAAACTTTTTACTCTCTATCATCTGTCCAATACAGTCACTCCAGCGCTGAAATATACTCACAGGGCGAGGAAGATCATTGAGAATGTGATTGTTCATCGATCCGGCTTAGGGATCTAGTCGATTTCCTTCGTCGCCCAATCCAAGACTAATCGCAAGAGGAGTTGAATAAAAAAACATGGGTAATCCGCTCTAGTTGGTTCTGCACAAAGCTGAAGTATATAAGGTTCAAGGTAAATCTGCAGAAACTGTCTTGTTCCAAGAATCAGAACTAACAAATGAAGGCATCAATATAGTATCTCAAACACCCCTTTAAGTCTATCAGGGTCGACTCTACCCCTTTGATGGTCGGCCACGGCGCTTTGGATTGCACTGGTCGATGTGCGCGAGCACATTCCCATTCTGAGTTTCCGAGTGGCCACAAGAACAGACGAACGAGACGCCTCCGTCTGATTTATGACAACTTTTGACATGGCGTCGAAAGTTGTCTTTCCGCCTTGTCCGGTAAGCGCAACGGCAGCGGTATTGCGGGTTGCTGCTGTGTCTGCTCAGGTAGTGGCGCTCGAGATCCTTCCTCGAGTCGAAAGCCCACTGACATCCCACCTCACTGCATTGAAACGCGCGACCAACTCCTGACTTAGGGGAGCCATCCATCCGCCTACTAAGTGTCAACCTAGATACTCAGAACCCCAGACCAGTCTAGCCAGAACATACCTATTACTGAGCCCAGGGCTACAATTTCTATCAGGGTCTTGTGCTACTACCTGAATAGGGGGGCAGTCAGACATCAAGATGTCGCCATCCGTAGCATCGAGGTGCGGCACACTTGAACCCTGGGCTGACCAGTCGCTAAAACCAGAAATCTGAGAAGAGATGTAATCGTAACCATTTCCATAAGAGATATGGTCGCAATGGGCGTGCTGTTGAGATTCCATAGGCGCCTCCAGCATCACGTCATCGCAGAGGACATTCGCAACCGACCCAATTGCCGTCATCGTCATACCATGTCGCGGAAAAATGTGTGGAAACTGACGAGATCCAGGCCGTAGGTTTTGCGGCATCATGCCAGGAGAGAAAGTCATCCCAGTGTTGCTGCGACGGAACCAATGCTCGTCGAATTGATATCCATCAGGCTCGAACTGTATATCCTGAGCACCGAAGGGAGTATGGGTGAAAAATGCCATCTGCTGACTCTCTGCAGTAGATTCATTGCCAAGATGTGAAGAACCGCCCTGAGAGGGGGTTATCCCACTTTGGAAGTCTCCATTATCCATGGTGTAGTTAGAAACGGACTGGGAACTTCAACGATGTCTGTCGGTAGCCTATGGCAAATGGCATACGTTTTCCTAAACGCCAGTCACATAAGGCGATTAGCTGCCACTAAAGTAAAGCTGGGTATATAGCGTGATGTCGTGTTGTGCGGTTACCTACTGCGGTTCCTCCCTAGGTCGTTGTTGTTGCCCGTACACTTCTGGTTCGTTGGCTATTGATCCCCTTTCATTGCCCGGGGCCTTAGCATTTTATTAATGTTCTACATCAAGTAAATACGATACTTGATATTCTTCCGTTAACATATTTGAGGCCTGTAAAAGGGCCTAAATAACCAGCAGGAACGGCCATCTAGCGGTCAGGGGCTCCTATTCCAGGTCGTCAAAATGGCCTCATAACGTCATATATGCATGGAGCGGTTTCTTGGTGGAATTGATTGAGACGCGCAAGCTTTTTTTCCTACCTGTGACATATATATAGAAACGAGGCAGACTCCTTGACACCCAGCCGGTTGCAAGCGGTGCGGAGAGCAGGTACGTATTAGGTGGAAGTAGCCTCGTCTATGATCCTAAATTGGATGACTATGGCGCGCGAACTAGACATACATGTATCGAGGTTCAAAGCTGAGGCCATGGCTATTGAGTGAGCTGAGCGTGATTCGCTGCCGGTCCCATGTACTTAGACGGAAATAGAGGCGCGAGGCTGCACACCTTGCCGCCGGTCAAGGGACCGCCCGTGTCGGTCAGATACCTGCAGGCCGCAGAATGGGGTTCAGGCTTCAGTCGTACAGACAGTGCTTCATTGTACCTATCGTCACTATCGGGCCGTTCATCAGATGAGAAGGCTATTGGCCGGTCTTGGTTGCATCGTCCTCCGGCAAGGTACACAACAATAACGCTTATGAATCTAAATATATCATATAGTTACAAGAGATGACATAAGCAGAACCAGTCGCAGCGAGGAAGAGAGTACATGATGCCACACATAGTATAAGACGAGGAAAGCTTGGAGGCAAGACAGCACGGGCGTGCGGTCCTCGCGATGGTATATGCGATCGGGAGTCTGGAGTAAACTTCGTTCAGTCATCATTGTAAGAATTCTATTGCAACTAACGGGATATACATATGAAGTACGTGTGAACCAGGGCCCGCCTGTCCGCTACCACACACACCACAGTGTCCCAAAAAAGTTCAACCGGCGGTCAAACGAGGGTTCGTGATACTAATCCGAGTTGGGTCCACGTGAATGAGTAAGTTGAGGAAAGGGCCCCACTACCTACGCTGAAACCAATCTGCCTACACAACTGGCGAACAGCAGAATATAGATAAGAATGCTTACCCAACCTGAGCACCCGCAAATCAAACCTGGTACGCTTCGTGGTACAGGTGGAAGTCGTCATCGTCCACCCAATCCGACAGCTGGTTATATAGATCGATGTTGATACCGGGGGTAAGTTGAGGCTGGCTCGGCAGGATGCCCGGGGGAACCTCGGGGTTCAGGATGAAACCAACATCGTAGGCGGTCGTTGCCGAAAGCTGGGCCTGCGGTGGCGAGAGCTGACTGCTTCGAACCAGGACCTGGTCTTCCAGCGTCTGGTTCCTCAGGCGCATGACGAGGGTCTTGAGATCATTGAGGACGCGGGCGCAGTCTATGGCGTAGTTGTTCTCCCCTCGCGCCTCGACCTCGAAGCACTCAATGGCGAAGCGGACATCCGCAGTATCTCGGTGCTCGTCGAAACTATCGAAGAGCAGCTGGTTGAGGAGCAGTATGGTGGCGGCGTTGAAGATGTTGTGTAGGGTGCTCGTGAGGAGCTTACGGGATAAAGTCGTATCGCGGATCCACCTGCCCAGCTGGAGGTTCCTCCTCGCGGCATCGATACACTGCCGGATGTGGGCAAGTTGGGAGTGCTTTTCCAGGTTCCAATTGCGGTTGGTAAACCGGTCGGCCACGGCCTTCTTGACGGCCATGAAGAAGATGGGTCGAACGGTCAAGATCAACAACTAGGCATGATGTTCAGAATAGTCCCAGCACTTTCGAGAGGGAGACGTACCTGATTGTAGAACATGTGGAGCTCACAGCAGGCTCTGTCATGATTCCGGATAGGGGTATCGATCATTTGCAGTTCAGGCGGTAGATTATCTAACCAACCGGCTAGTTGCTCGAGCGTTTTAGTGATCAATGTAGAAGTGCTATTGGTCTTTGGTTCCCAAGAAGCGATGCGATACGTATGGCAGACAATGTATCCGCATATTTTCGAAAGCTCAACATGTGCCTTGAGCCCGATAGCCGGGGGCATTCCGCTAAGAAATAGTCAGAGCCTATAGATGAGCGACTATGACAGCGAAAGCTTCTGACGCACCTGGTTTCACTTGGTGGTGGGAGCTGGATCGCTTCTTCCTGTATCGTCGGAGGACGACCCATCAAGCAACTCAGCCATCTATAAATGCGTGAACACTGGTATCCGTAGAATTGTCAACGCTCATGCTCACCTGTCCAACACATAAAGGGTCCAGAAGGCTCGTTTGCCACGTTCATCTACGCCAAGGTCCCGATGGACTCCGTGCATGATTGCCAGATGCATTCCTATACTGACATATAGATATGCAGTATCCCGCCTGTTTACCTCTACCAGGTATATACACATCATCGCCAGGACAGGGATATGGTCAATGGTATAACTTGTCGTATCCAAGGGATCGCCCAACCAAAACCTGGCCCTCAAGAAGTAGGGCTCGCCTAGCTGGATGCCCTTATTCCTGACCTCTGTGGGCGTTTCCAGATGGCAGGTCATGGCGAACGCAGCATTGAATAGAGCAAGACGCCGTATCATTCGGGGGTTCGATAGTATCTGTGTCGAGTTTCTGTCGAGATCTGATGGATCAAGTTCTCCCCAATAGAATATGCCTCCGGAAGGATACTCTCCATTGCCATCCTGGATGAAATACTTCAGCTGCGCAACCATCGTCTCCATATCTTGTTTCATTGGTAAGTAGATTGGATCGACGCCGTCATGGTTTTGTAGAGGCCGCGAGTCGTAAGTTTGATATTGGCCTAGCGAACCCAAGAACGTCGTCTCCGGACTTCGCACCCCGGGCCAAGCCAGAGGAAAGACAGTCCGCATGAACTCCTTCAATGAGTCTAGGAAGGTGGCGCCTGAAGTCGCACCAAGATATCGGGCGGTTCCATCCGGATCGTGGAGCAGACGGCCCTCGTCGGCCGACGCGTCATCATCGGTGGTCTCTGTACTCTGCAAGTTGGCGGTGCTGGCGCTACTGGTAGTAGCGACGGAGGGTGGAGGTGAAGCGAGTTTTCGTTGATAAGTACCATTTCTCGTAGCCTCCTTCAAGCACTGCTGGAGCGATGCGCATCTCTTCTGTAGTTCTTCAAGTTCGGCGCGGGGAATGGTAACTTTCTCCACGGCCACGGGATATTCGCATAGCCTTGACGAGCTGCTGCACTGAAAACAGGGATTCTCGCCAGAGCACTTGATGCGTCTTACGTTACAATTGTTACCTATCACGTCCTACATTAACCAAGAGTCGCCCTGAGCCGAGCTCATCTAATATCGAGGTTCAACTTACACCTACGCTAAGCTGTTAGCCGGATTCCTAACCTGTGGCAGGCCCCGTTGGGGCTGGACGTTGTGGAGTTGATGGTTTTGCGGACTTACGCAGTTGCGACACGCTTCCGGTTTTCAGGTGCGACCTTGTGCCGGCGCTGGTTGACTGGGAGCCGCTGGACGGGAGACTTTCCGGCAGCCGAAGCTCTCTTCATTTCGATTCTTGTCGACGGTGCATTTCCCGCCGAACAGACACACCATCATCTAATAATGGGCGGGTCGATCAGAAGGAGATATTGCTCGGTTCGGGGCATTGGGAGGAAGGATGACTAAACTTGAAATTACTCGCCCATTTCCAATGCAAGAGGCTCAATCAAATATTCCGGCGGCGTTCATCAGTGGAGCTCCGACAAGGGAGCCTGACGAACAGCGTGGGAGAGAGTTGGGCCTTTGAGCTGACCATTCCCGAACGGTCAACTAGCTACGCGCGTAGGCCGAGCTGGGGGACGAGCTCCAGCTGAATTAGCTAGCTACTACGTATACGTACACTATAGGTAAGCTTTCACAGGGGGGGGCTGGGCTGCAAGGAGGTGATTAACCTGGGCGAGGCATGAGGAAACTTCTTCGTGCTCATTGAACTAATGGAATTTCAATAAGTTTCTGGCGGATCATTTGCTCTTCCAATGAACAAAAAGAGCTGGATTCCTATAATCCACTACGGTACCAGCGCTTCAGTTTCAGCCAGGACTTACAAATGCGTAGCGGCGGAGCTCCCCAGACAGGAATATTTCACTCCAAAGCAATGCCTAATTCGAATCGCGCTTCGCCGAGTCTGGGGGCGGCTTGTGGCTTTATCCGCCAGCCTGGAAACAATGCAAGGACCTGATATCACACGGCTGTCTGTTCAAAGCGTCTCCAACGGTTCCCGAGTTACAGGAGTCATGAATAAGTATGGCTATGTAACCAGAACGAGGTGGTTCGATGGCGCATTCAGCACCATCCATCGATGCGGGATTTCAGCATAAGCCAATAGCCGAACACTCGACGCTTAATTGCTATTGCTACGTAGATTTGAGAACAACTGGCGGGCTAAGTCCTTTATGTCGTTTACAGCTCCGTTACATTGAAGGCCGGTTGTATGGAAGATGGGATGCCAAGGACGTAAATGCTAATCAAAAGTCGGTAATCTTTAACAAGCGAGTCAATACATACATGGTTTGGGAATAGTGAGTTGCTCTAGTATGATGAGAGAACGGGACGGGCCTTCGCATTGCTGTCAATCCCCCGTAAGCTTACTCATTATTATTGATAATTATGACCTGGAGTTGCCGAGTTGCCGAGTCAGTGGCTGCCCCTCGAATTTTATCGTCTGGTTTGCTTCCCGATTCGGGACATGACGTGCGCAATATTGTTATGCAGGCCATTCAACTCTCGGCTGTACCGATTAACTTAATTTAGAAACGCCCGCACGTCGCAATGCCTCGTCACGAAGATTGCTGGCGATGCCATCCTCGCCCAACACAATATCTCAAACTGGTCGCCGCACGCCCACAAGGTCACCCACCATTCAGTGTGGAACCAAGTTGGAGTTCGTGATCGTCGGTAGCGGCATGACAGGTTTGGCAACAGGCTATTCATTAAGCCAGAATGCACAACGTCGTTACTTGGTTACGCTGCCGCAGAAGGTGTGCGCACAAGTCAACGACAGTGGTAGGACCCAAAGAGGAAGATGCCAACGGTGTACTGTAACAATCTCCGGGACATGTCAGTTCGTCTTGGCATCAATTATCGACCGCCACATTCTCTTTTCGCCGATCGTCTTGCTGACAACCGCTCGCCCACATACTTCAGCCACGTTTCAAATCTTTGCCAACTATGGTTAAGACCAGCTGCAACGAGTCCGTCCCGCCATGCAGTAGCGTTATTCCTCAGTCTAAGCGTCTTGCCTATGGTTTGTCAATACGCTGTTTTCTCGGCCTCTCCGTTCCCTTTCTCTGCGGGTTCTTGGTATTGGCGGTCTGTCTGGGGCTTGGCTGCTTGTTGCCATAGTAGTAGTGGGTTGGTCCTTGGATTGTTGAGGAACCAGCATGTAGAGGGCTCCAACGACGACAGTTCAGTACACACTCATGTTCAGTTTTATAGCAAAACACATTATTTTCAAAAATATATAATTAATTATTAAACCTAGTAATTAATGTGATTTTAACTAGTAAATATAAACCTTTAAGTAGAGTTTAATATATTAATAGTACACACTTTTAGCATTTATTAATACGTTATTATTTGCGATTAAAAATTAATAACTTAAAGGGTATACGTTTTAATATATATTTTGTTGTATAAATTATTATACCTTCAACTTATATCAACTTCACTTAATAGTGACTACGTATAAGATTTAGAAATACATGTAAGCTTTTAATATATTGAAACCTAACATCGAAATATTAATATGTTATTGATCATATGCTTTAATAATGTTTTCTTTATAAAATTCTGAAATAATAAAGTTTTGCAGGAAAATCGCAGATTTGCGTTTATTTTACACCCCCACTGTACATGGTTCTCTGACGACTGACGAAGCGCTGCGGGTTCACAGTGACCAATGATACGAAGAGCGAGCTCGGCCTAAAGCGATTTTTCTTACCACATCTCCATAGCAATCATTAATTCGCGTTACGCTGCTAAAGCACACAGAGAAAATTTGCACTTGTTAGCGGAGCTGGTGTAGCAACTTGTCGGTTCAGTGTTGAAGAATGTCTCACTCTAATCATCGTCTTCCATTCTCAGAGGTACTCGGGACGGTTGAAAAAGTTTCAATGGAGCAGCGAGGAACAATAATATATGCGACCTCGACCGCAGCGAACGACATGTCTTGCTTCCAATCTCTGACCATGTGGATAAAGATAAGCTGCTATAGGGAATTTTCTGAGATGAGCTGCGCGCTGCTCCTGAAGCCCTCAGCGACGCCGAACTACTCGGGTCGTCAGAAGCGAGCGATATACTCGGCCCGAGACTAGGGGTCTCCGCGGATAGTATCCAGCCTTAAGGCTATCAGACGCTACACCTGATACAGCTAGCCCGCCAGTCTTATATGCGGTATGTTAAATACCCCCTTGAAGGGGGCACTATACCGCTTCGCCCCTGGGCGGCCAGTAGAAGCAAAATCTTTGGGTCTCACGTGACCTGAGATTCTGTGCCAGTGCCGTGAAACGCATATTTTGGATCTTGATTCAACACGTGCAGCAACTACTCTACGTGAGTCACGGAAGGATGACGACTCTGCAGAGGATAGAGCCCTAGCTAGTCACTGTTGTCGGTACTCGGCCAGGGAGATTGTATGCCGTCCCATGTCGGAATCGCCATACTTAGATGGTGCACATACCGAGCTGGTGGCTTTCATAATGGCGTTTGACATCAATCTCCTTACAACATCGACTTCCCCTTAAGGTTGTCTTTTGGGTTTTGCCGCTGTAATAGGTGGCTGCCCGATCAACGCTTTCACAACGGAGAAGCGGTATCACGAAACGCTCGTTACGGCTAGTTATGAACCGGAAACGATCAAGATCATCGACATCACTGAACAAGGCCCCACGCCACTCAGTCGTTCCTTGTACGAAAGCGAGAGAGACCTCCTAGTTTACTGTCAACAAATGGGCGCACCGAAGGCAGTGGGCTGACTTTTCGGTCGCTGGGCTGGCGGGAAGATCGCTGAAGGGCACTGACATAGTTGCTCAGGAATAATACGAGGGAACGGCTTCGGTCTTTAAATAGAATCCGTTAGAAGCAACACTCTGCTCCCCCGGATCCGCCTTGGTCAATGAGCCTTCCCTCCAGTACCCTTTGCGAACTTCCCTAGTCGGTTACGCGCACCCGACCTCTGTTTGACAAGATCCATCATATTCCAGTTAAGATGTCGTGTACCAGATGCCACATGCTGCTGTGGAAGTGAGAGATGGCCTTGCGCTGCATTTCAAGGCCCCTTTACTGAGGCGCGCCTCCCCCGCGTGGGAAGGTTTAGAGCCTCCGATCTTTTCCTTGAGAGGGCGTTTCTTTAGTGACGAACCAGCCAGGTCTTCGAAGGTATAAGCCTCGCGACCGTTGTGTTCAGAAATTTGCAGGTAGGAAAATATCTTCGCCCACGTACACGAACTGGCTTCTTAGAGCAAAGTCGGCTTCAAGATACAATGCGACTCATCCGCCCCGCCGCTACAACATGTAAGAAACCTACCAAGATTGAGCGGAATCCGATAGCCCATGGCAGAGCACCAAGGGGCAAGAGCCGCCGTTTGCGATGACTGGCAATGTCTACCAATCGGCTCGTGGCATCCCCGCGTGGTCAAGGGATATCCGGATGCAGGCTCACGCGCCTCCGTCGCTCGCGTGGCCCGAGTAGAATTTGGAGATTCACGAGACATCACTTCCGTCGATCCGATGCACCTTGGCGAGCCTGTTTACCATCACGCACCATTTTCGGCCAAGAGAGGGACCTGTTTGTGTGTGACATACGCAGAGCCGCAACATGCCCTTGAGGAGATCCTAATAAGCAGATCACTGTTGTGGGATTAGGCTGTTCGTTTCACGGGCTCCTGCCGTAATCTTCGGTCATAGTCGGCAGCGGTTGATGCCTTGCAAACGGACGAGGCTCCCGTGTAACGTGCGAAGGCCGGTCTTGACCTGGTCTTAAGGGGGCCTTGTTCGAGCCCTCCTGGTTTGACCCTTTGATGGCTTGGCCTCTAAGCATTTAGTTGCCCTTGACTTCCCCTGGCACTGTGTCCGCCACAAGGCTTCATCCCATTGTCCATTTCGTTGGCATATAGGCCAGAGAGCCAACCACGAGATTCAAAAATTGGAGAGTCCGTATGTCACCCCCGCGACTAGACTCATGCTTGCTTTGGTCATTTTAGCTCAGCAACTGCCGAGAGAAGTTGCGAATCTGCGAGCGTGACTGACGTGGTATCCGGACCTCGGCCGGGATCAGGAACACGTCAAAATGGGCGGCTTGGTCAATCACTCAAATGATAGGATTATCTGGGAAGGCGAATGCGGCGCTGGTCCCATGGATGACCTTGATTTGGGGTTTTTATTTGCCTTGCCGCTTATACCCAAGTACAATGATGTCGATTCGACCTATCTCAATCAGTCGTCAACCTCGTCGGTAAACTTCCAGGATGGGATGGATGCCGAAGAGCATATAACTTTCGAGGACTTCATTGAGGAAGAATATTTGGATGTAGAGCCACGGGGACAGGAAGAGTTGAAGGACTGGTTCGTCATCGAGTCTCAATCTTCGGGTCCCTCATGGATGGAGGACGAGGCTTGCCTCGCGACCAGTAGCCATGAACTGTTGGCAACGGACGGGTACTCCTACAGGGCCCTGGATGAAACTACCAAGTTAAGATCCAGAACCAGCGCACACCGCCCGGAGCAGACCAAGCCCACCAGGCGACGCAAGAAGAGCGCCCAGCCCTGTTCCTGCGATGTATGCAACGAAAAGTTTCCTCGTCCCCGCGAAATGCGGTAGGCTTTCCCACTCCATAACCTGGACGCCAACAAGATAGACCGACAACTGACGCACCGTATCAGGAGACACATGAGGAAACACGAGAAGCCCCTCCGTTGCCAGCGGTGCCCGGCTTCCAAAGCAGAGAAACGGGACCTGCTCCGGCATTACCGAGTGAACCACCCCGGGTACGCGTGGAACAAGCTCGGTCTGCGACCTGAGCAGTTCCGCTGCCCCTTGTGCTTGAAGACGTTTACTCGGAAGGACAACTTGACGAGGCACATGCGCAGGTACCATGGTGGTTGTGGAGCCTAGCTCGGTTGGACGTTGTCGTGTCTGGCTGTCGGCAGGAGGCAGTGTTTGGGGTATGGTTGTAAACTTGAAGGGAGTGTGTGCGTGTGTTGGTGTAGAGTGTTGTAGACGGTGGCTCAGGCCGCCAGGAGGAATGGACGTTCAGCCATTATCCAGCAGATCGGGACCAGCGGCGTCCCTGACTCAAAGTGCTTTCTTGTTAGGCCTACTACTAATAAAGTGTGTTCTGCGATTACCGAGGCGGCCTCCTCGTATGGTGGTTCCTGCAGCTTAGCACTTCCGAGTGTAACGCTAACCGTTGTCGGATGTGCCTTACGGGGCAATAAAATGCGACTTGGTCAAACACTAGCCGGGTTGACCCAGAATCCGGCCTCGTCGCAATGAGTACCTTTGATTTTGAAAATGCTCATAGTTAATATAAGTTGTGATTTGGGCTTTATACATCTCGCAGATATCCAAACCCCTTCATGCCAAAGAGATCCCCCACAAAGGCCAACTATTACCCGACTTCAGCTCAGCCCAGCTCCGCCCTATTCGCAGGAGTCCCTAGCATTGGCGTGTTGGGAAATTCGTGGACGGGTTTCGGCGTATTCGGCGCTTTGGCTACAACTGCCTGCGCCTTGCCCTTCGACCCGTTATCCGAGGCCGTGAGTGGCCTCAGCTAGGCCATGCGGGAAGGGAGTTCATGGGGCCAGGCGGTTGGAGGTGCCGATCACCTGTGGGCCGGTGGGCGGCGGCGGCGACTGTCCCAGCTTCTCTCCTGCGCCGCTGCGGTTACGCCTATATTTCTTCAAGGATATGACACCGATGACGGCGAGCGCAATCATCACGACGCTACCCACGATACCGCCTGTGATTGTGCCCGCTGGCCGCCGGGTGGAGGCGCTCTATGGCATGGCAGGCGCACTCGCGCCACCGCTGCTGCTCCTCTTGTGGGTGGTCGACGCGGAGGAAGAGGCGGTCATGAATGACTTCGAGGAGATCGTGTTCGGCATCAGCGACAGAGGCGTAGCGAGGAGCTCCCTCACCCGCATGTAGTCGTCCGTATCGCAGTCAAAGACGGTGTAAGTCGTTCCAGGTGAAGCTTCCGTCTTGAATTCCGAGGCCGGGCAGTAGGGAGATAAGAATGGGCTAAGAGACATCAGTAATCAAGCGTCAACATGCGATCTCGCTCCTCAAGCGAACGCACCAGCCCAGCGTGTATGGGTACCACAGGCCGTCCTCGGGTTGTAGTCTTGACACTCCGTCCAGATGGTCAACAGGCATTCCGAGTAGCTGGAAGCATATCATCCGTGATATTTACCGGCGTTCATGCACATCGCGTCGGTCAAGTAGCACTCGTATGTTGTCCAGGCTGCGTTTCGCGTGTCAGCCCCCTTTCTCGCCAGTCCCCGAGATTTCCACTGCCGGCGTCGGGAAACATGAGGCGAGCTTACGTTGAACAGAGCCGAACCCTCACGTGTCGGGGTCCATCGTGTAATCTCGGCACTGTAGCACTTCCGTGGCCGCAGACCGCGCGGTCGACGTGGGCGACGAGGATGAGAGCCTCAAGTGCGGCAAGAAGGCGAGCCTCATGCTCGTGGGCTCGATCCAGCAAGTATGTGGAATAGGGCGGAACGACCACAGTAAAAGAGTGTCGCAGAAAGGAGGGTAGCAGAAAGAATACAGAGAACCTCCATCTTCTCGGCCTCCGTAGAAATTTGACCCCGAGCGCCTTCCCACACCTCGTCCATCTAACTAGACCGATCACCACGGGGTTTTCAGCTCCTCCGTCTGCTACTTCTGGGCGGCGAGGTAGACTGATGGGGCGAGCTACAGTAGCTGATCGCACAAGAAGTCATCGAATCCCCTCCCTAGCAGTGCACTGCCATCACCAGCTAACAAATACATTACACGTTTTGCTAGAACTAGCTGGCCATGCTGCTAGTGGTCCTAGAGCGGCGTGCAGGATGACACCATCCCCATGCTCCTGGCTATTACGCACATGCTCATAAAACAGTGTGATGAGCCAAATTCCACGTGGGTCATACGGTTTTATAGGATTTATGTAGGAGTAAGAATTCGCGAAATGTAGTGAAGTAGGCAGCGGAATAACGTCTACACAGGTTGTTATTTCGCAAAGCTACAAGTACAGCCTCGGCGTACTAGGTAGCCTTTCCAGTATGAGTAACCTCCAGCTGCCTGGAGATTTTTTTTTTCTCGGATATTTCTGTAGCAGTATTGATACATTTGACGGCTTACACAGAATCTGGATTCAGACATGCCCACAGTCCCTGAGGAATTAACAATTCATCATGGTACAGAGAAGACGGCTTAAAAAGCATCCCTTATCTCTCTCCGCCCTCTGCCACTCTTCAAGGGCCTCCACAATTTTGATATGCAGTACACAACGCTTTTTGTTTGCTCCACAAACCCTGAACTGTTATGGATGTATATGTGCTCATGTGATAGTTATGTTCGTAGAGGTACCTGCATGCAGATATGCTCCAAGGGGACGGGCCTAGAGCCACTGATGTACATCTGCATGTGAGCGCCGAGCTAGCCCTTATAAGGCCAGGGGGAACTCGCGCCTACCCAGTCTAATCGTCGATGAGTCCCCTGAAGCCATGCGCATGCGCGACGTGCTGAACACACAAAATAGCATGCTGTAGGGTATTTTCAAATGGAAACAGAGTTCTGAAGATTCTAGTCGCCATTTTCTACAGGGCAGATCATCTCCTGACTGATCTTAGGGCCTAGAAAATAACTATTATGTAGATGATCTTACCACAACATGCAGGGTCACTGATTGCAGGGGCCGTGCACAGGCGGGGCCGCCGCCCTAGCCCCTGTACGGCATTGCGGGGGCTCGCAACACAAGACCGTACAGGGGTGCGTACCTACATTATCTTCTCGTCGATAAGACCCGAAAACTGATTGTTAGCGCCACGCTAGCCCCTATTCGGTATCGCGGGGTCTGCATATTTTAGCGTTACGCTAGCCCCTATTTGGCATCACTCGGTTTGCGCTCACCTTATATTATTATCGATAAGACCCTGAAGGCCATACCCCGCCTAAATATTCTTCCTGGATCAAAATTCCTTCGAGGGGTACTGAGGAAAAAAATTAATTCATTCACTTCTCTCAAGCCTTTCCTTTCCCCGATCATCTCGAGAACACCCATCAATCTCTTGGGGATTGATGCCCTTTGACTTCCCGTGTCTCGTGATTCAGAGTTGAGTTAAGGCAAAGGAAACGTTCTTGCCGTGACTGAAACCGCCACCATGGATCAACAGAAACTTGTTGAGCTCCTGCAGGCCACGCAGATCCGTGAGTATCGTTCTTCCCTTTCTTCTTTTCGCGACTCCTTCGTGGTGATAGCCAGGCCATAGATGTCATGCTGTATGTCATGATTCCTTGGCTTGGACCGTTCACGTCCCTTTCTTCTTCACTGTGTTTGGTTATTAGGTCATGGATACATTGCTAACATCTCACGTCGCGTCTCAGCCGACACACAAAGAGTCAAGGCTGCGACGGCGGAGCTGCGACAAAATTACTATCCTCACCCAGATTCCCTAGTCAACCTACTTCATATCATCGTGTCTCACTCGGAGCCTACGATTCGCATGCTTGCTGCTGTTCAGGGACTACGACTCGTTCCCAAGCACTGGGACAACATCAACGCCGATCAGAAACCGGCTATACGCAATGAACTCCTACAAGCCGTTGTCAGAGAGCAAGATACCAAATGCCGTCATGGTGAATCCCGCGTCGTCGCTGAAATCGCGTCCCACGATCTCGAGGGCAACAAGTGGCCCGACCTACTGCCTGCCGTCTTCCAACTGACCACTTCCGATAATGTCGTCCATCGTGAGGTTGGCTCCTATATTATTTTCAGTCTCTTGGAGGCAAACCCAACCTTCTTCGCGAAGGAGCTTCCTAGGATGTTTGAGCTCTTCGGCAAGACGATCAGGGATCCAGTCAGCCGCGATGTCCGAGTCAACACCATGATGTCTATCAGCGCGATGTTGATGTTGATCGATGGTGATGAAGATGAGCAGTCCCTCAACGCAGTCCAGGAATTCATTCCCCCTATGGTCGACGTCCTCAAGGATGCCGTCCAAAATAACGATGATGAGAACATACAGCAGGCATTTGAGGTTTTCCAATCCTTCCTGGCATATGAGTCCGCCCTGATCTCCAAGTACTTCAAAGACCTTGTGCTTTTCATCCTTGACCTAGCGGCAAACACCAATGCCGGCGATGATGTCCGCACGCAGGCCCTGGCATTCCTGGCTCAATGCGCCAAGTACCGCAGAATGAAGATCCAAGCCATTCCTGAGCTTGGTTCGCTCCTCATGAAGAAGGCCCTGGCGATTCTCTCCGAGCAGGATGACGATGATGAGGATGACGAGACGACACCGGCAATGGCTGCACTTTCTCTGATCGACATGCTTGCTAGCGATCTTCCGCCCAGACAAGTCATCGTGCCTCTGCTTGACGAGTTCCCCAGGTATGCCACTTCTGACAACGCTGGTCAGCGAAAAGCATGCATCTTGGCTCTGGGTACGTGCGCTGAAGATGCGCCTGACTTCGTGTCAACTCAGATCTCGTCCCTCATGCCACATATTCTTCGTCTTCTCCAAGATTCCGAGAGAGGTGTCCGGTTGTCCGCCCTCCGTGGCCTGATGCGCATTGGCGAGGATCTGACGGACAGTATGGAGGCCCATCATGATGCTGTCATGACCGCCCTTATCTTGAATCTCGATGCAGCTGGCGGCGACAATGAGGACAAGAAGAATGCTGAGATCATTCGAGCTGTCTGTGGAGCTATTGATTCCATGGCTGGGGACTTGAGCCGCGAGATTCTGCTCAAGTACGACGACAACATAATCAAGCGTCTCGGCGGCTTTTTGGATTACCCCGATCACAAAGTCCGGGCTGCTGCTGCGGGCGCTCTGGGCGCCATGGCCGAGGCGGCCCCCGGCGACTTCAGACCGTATCTCAAGGATACGATGGACGTCATGTCTCCTTGGCTCACCGTAGAGACCGGAGAGGACGAACTCTCACTGAGGGCTGCCGTTTGTGATTCCATGGGCCGCATTGCTAGTGGTATGGGACCCAATGAGTTCAGGCCGTACGTTATGCCACTGCTGGAAGCTAGCGAGAAAGGCCTCCATCTGGACAATCCCAACCTACGAGAAACCACCTTCCTCCTCTGGGGCCAACTCGCGAGAGTGTATGGGGGAGACCTGGGCGTCGATTATCTCGGCGGCATGTTCCAGGGCCTCTTTGCCAGTCTCGAGCTGAAAGAGGAAGATATCGAGCTCGACCTCTCCGAGGAGCAGCGAGGCCTTATTGACCAGGAGATCTTACTGGCTGGTAAGAAATTAAAGGTCAAGGCGGCTAGTGGCGACGACGACGACGACTACGAAGACGTCATGGACGATTCGGATGAAGAAGATATTGACGATCTTATCGGAGTCTCGGCTGCTGCTCTGGAGAAGGAGATCGCTCTCGAAGTTCTGGGCGACGTCATCTACGCAGCCAAAGAGGTTAGTGTCCCGTACATCGAGAAGGCTATCGAGCTTGTCACGCCTTTTGTAGAGCATCCTTACGAGGGTTGCCGAAAGACTGCGATCGGGACTCTCTGGCGCACTTATGCCTGTGTATGGGAGGCTCAGGAGAAGCAAACCGGCCTTAAGTGGGAGCCCGGTCTGCCGCTGCGCCCCGCGTCCGAACCGAGCGCACACATTGCCAAGCTCGGCGAAATCGTCACGACTGCCACCCTAAAACTATGGCAAGATGAATCTGATCGGTAAGTCAAAGACTCTCTTAATCCTACCCCACCTGCTCCAATGATGACTACGTTACGTTATACCCAGCTCACTCAGACGCAAAATGCGGTTGCTGAGAACGCGTATATGAACAAAGTCTGATCATGAGCAAATGGAAACATTTCTATGGAACCTCAAAACAATGTTCGCTTGCTAACATGCTCCAGGGACGTTGTCACGGAGATTAACCGCAGTGTTGCCTCCACCCTCAGGACCTGCGGTCCGTCAATCCTGGGCCAGAAAGGCTTCATGGAGCAGGCTATCACCGTTCTGGCGTCTATAGTTACTCGCACCCACCCATCCCAACAGGATATGGGCGACGAGGATGAGGACCAGGAAGTGGAGGGCGGCTCTGAGTGGGACTGGCTCATCGTTGACACGGCGCTGGATGTTGTTATTGGCCTGGCGGCCGCGCTCGGGGAGCAGTTTACGGAGCTCTGGGAGGTATTTGAGAAGCCGATCTTGAAGTTTGTCAGCTCCAACGAGCCTCTCGAGAGGAGTACAGCCGTGGGTGTGGTAGCTGAGTGTGTCTCCTATATGGGCGGGGCTGTCACGCCTTACACATCTAAGCTGCTGCGCCCGTTGCTTAAACGCCTGTCGGACGAGGACAAGGAGACTAAATCGAATGCGGCCTACGCAACGGGGCTGCTCGTTTATCACTCCAAGGATGCCCACACTTACCTGTCTAGCTATCCCGACATCCTCTCCAAGCTAGAGCCCCTGTTGCAGATGGACGACGCCCGTCTCAAGGACAATGCGGCTGGCTGTGTGTGCCGCATGATTTCTGCTCACCCCGACCACGTCCCCATTGCGGATGTCTTGCCCGCGTTGGTGAACCTGCTCCCCCTTAAGGAGGACTACGAGGAGAACAAGCCTGTCTACCAGTGCCTGCGCGAGCTCTGTGAGTATTCATTCCGATCACTTCTCATTCCGGATATCACTTGCTAACAATGAGCCCAGATGAGATGAACAACCCTACAGTGCAGGAGCTTACGCCCAGACTCCTCCCCATCTTCCAGCAGGTCTTGGGAGAGCCCGAGAATCAGCTTGAGCCCTTAACCAGACACACCGTTGAGGAGATGGTGCGCGCTCTTTCAAAGTAGACGGTTTGATTGGTTTGGCAGCGATGGATGTGACGATTGCATGATACCTATGCGTACGAAGGAAATGACGGTCGAGGCGGGATGCTTGTGGTTTTCCGAACGTTATACATTCATAGATGATTCCCCCATAGACAGAGAGATGTTTACTTTTCGTTGGGAGAGACCACCGAATGCAATAAAAAGTCCTTGCTTTTGAGAACGCTTTCCCCAAGATGCAATCCTGATGGTGAGTATAAGTGCGACCCGTCGTCCGCCACTATAGCGATAGACCGTTGGCAAATTCTGGCCCTGTAGCTTCAGGGGCATTCGTCGGGTTTTCGGACTCCATGTCTGAGACATACATAGCGACTCAGATTTGCACTGGTGGCCATTCCTGCATGCGAGGAGATTACAGCCTAACTATGTGGAGGCGAGCGGATGTCCAGGGAAAGACTTGGGCGAAACGACAAAAACTTACAAAAAAGGGTTTCAGACGCGCCGCAACATTGCTCACCTGCTACACTAGACTAGTTACTGCTCGTTGGCCATACGTTAAGAGAACCAGGGGAATCCCGGCCCGTCTTCGGATGAAGAAAGATAACCCCACGACGGAATGAAAGCCCGACACCGAGCGACGACGGGTAGCACAGCTATGTCTTGCTCTGGATGGCGTCGTGTTTCGTCTGGTCTCGGGCTTTGCTAGTATCCACAGACGAGAATGAGGATGTGGGGTGCGTCTGAGGGAGGATGGTTTAAAAAAAAATTTCGGCCGAGGATCCTTACTCGCCGTTTATGGCATGGGGAATGAGGCTTATAAGCACGACGACGAGGATACGTTTTGGTAGTCGGTAAGTGGTTATGGGTGGCGACGATGGTTTGGGAGGATGGATGGTAACCGGTGATACGTGAAGATAGTTTGTTCATCAGGAGGCCCTTTTGGTTGCAAAGTAGCCCTCTCGTCTCTGATCAAATACGATGGGGTGGGTCGTATCTTTGATTAATGTCGCCCTGTTCCACTAACAGAGTCTCCTAAAGCACGCTCAAACCCTTGCTCTCTAAAGAGATTCCGTAAGTCCTATGCGCGGACGAGATGTGTTTCGGAACGCGCCAGCTCCCTTCACGTATATCATTGAGAACGTCTTAGAGACGTTGATTATATTACGGAGATGTACTTGCTTTACTCCAACCCAGCTGGTCGTATCTCCTTGATGCCGCCATAACGAGGCCTGTCGAAGCGACTTATATGATGTCGTCGAGGACTCACATGTACCTGTCCCCTACCTTTTGCAACAGAGCCCCCTCTGTGTTATCGTGCCCAGGGACAGCTACAGCCGGATTTTCCTGTCCTCTTTTCCTAGGGGAACAGGGTATAACCGAGGAACTCAAGCGGCTTGCGACGCGCCTCATGGCGTGGTCAAGATGTGTCGCCTATCCGCTTACTCGCACTTCCCCCTTAGAATCGCACGGCGGTCCTTGACCTCGCGGGCAACCCCACACTCCGTTCCCGTCGAACGAGGCCGCCGCAATGACCGTCCTGGACGTTTGGGTTGCCATTGGCCGTGATCGCAAACGAATACTCGATGGTTCTTGAGACTGGCATCCCTGCCCTCGAGTGCTGGTGGCCGCGACGTGGCGTGACGTTTCTTTCGTTGGTTACGAGCGGATCGTCTAAGACGAAACTAACATATATATGGAGGTCGATCTCTTCCGTTGGGTTGTAAGGGAGGCTTCATGAGGTTGAATGGGAGCTGTGAGGGATACGCCAGTGCGAAAGAGACGCCTACTTTGAGAAGTGTCTGCGAATTTGAATACACCGCACGGGAGTGGCGGGACGGGAGGTCATCTCTCCTCGATACACGAACGCTCATGTCGACGTTGTTGTCAATCATCGACTTGTTAAGCTTGACAAAGTTTTAGGCCGTTCACAGACGTACGAGACCAAACATCCGAGATGAGCAATGACTTGGTTAGAGGTATCGGTTCCAAGCAAGTTGGTTAACGCTTAGAATGCTTCTTCACTATCTCGCCAGGGGACGGAACGGTATCAGGAAAGAAGAGTGTTTAGGTGATATATGTAGCCATATGTGTATATAAAGGAGCCCAGTAGGCGATGTGTCGTCAACTAGGAGCTTTTCGTTCCGCGCGCGTGGACGTTCCCCCATTGGGGCGGGTTACAGTAAATAGGGGTTGAAGGTGCGCCTACCCAACTCGACATTCTTCGCTCGCCCTCTTTTATAGACGACGTAGGGTAGCATCAAGGTAGCCACAAGCATGGCCACACGCCGTCGGAAATCTGGCCCTCATCTACTCTTACTGCTGTGTCCAGAGAGCTGTTTTGCCTAGTACCCTTCATGTTTCTGCTCCCGTGCAGACACTACGAGTTCATATAGTGCTCTAAGGTTAGAGGCGCATGCGTCACGACTTGTTTGCAGAGCGCCCAAGAACCTCCATGGCCGTACTGATCGCGGTGGAGGTAAGTATATCCTCTTGTCCTTAGGAACTCGAGATGGCGTCCAACGACCTGCAACGCCCCCTCGTGGAAGCTCTTCGGCGAAACCGATGTCGCCGGAACCGCCTTCGTTCGGTGGGACGAGGGTATCACGAACACTATATGTTGACATTCGTATCCTTACTCAGGTTGACCAATTCGAAACCATGTCGTCCTACGTCTAACTAGATACGAAAGAGAAGCACCGTGAATCTATGATATGCAGCTGCCTGACTCGAGTTCCCAGACAAGGGAGAGAGGTTCCGGGACCGCGGGACAGCGGGGCCAAGCGGAGATGTCGTGCGCTAGAAGTTGTGCTTCGCTTAAGTACTAGGTAGTGTACAACGCCTATGTAGTTAGGTTCCTACCTAGGTAGTTTGTAAATAAAGTACCGAGTGTACCCGAGCTGGTTGATGTGAGGACTATCTAGGTAGGGGCAGATGTGGGCAGAGGCAAACCCTTACGTGTTGTATGTCGCAACTTCTACCGGTAATAAATTATACGTAGAACTAACCGGTCTATTATTTTTCTTTATATTAGCCGGCAGATAGATGTGTGTCGCTCCTTTTTACCAGTACCTTGAACAGACCGGGGGCTTAGCATCGGGGGTAAGCGATATGAAAATCGCCAGCAGGGTCCCTGAGGCACCTCAGTCCGCATTCCTTCGACTGCGATATGTGTGTCTTGAAAGTCGGAAAGTTCGGGGTGAAATCGCAAGGGCGGACGCTTCCAAACAATGAGCAACTGCACCGGGCGTTGATAGACGCCTGCGGCTGTCAACTCTATTTGTCAGGTCAGGATACGTAGTAGGATAATATGATCTGCCGGTATCAGGCAGTCTTGATGTCATCGTTTCAGTGTATGCTGCTGGTATGTCGGCAACGAAACTCCTAGTTGCAAGGCTGCTTTCATTTTACGATAGCTGAAATTACATCTTGATGCCTTCCATTCGAGCCCATGCCCGGCACCCCCTTGAGCGCCCGCTCCAGTCGTTACTGACCCGTCCGGAGCTGTGGAACGTTTATTCCGGCTTCCACCCTTTTTCGCCGTGCCGGGATCCCCCACAGACTCGCAGCACTCCTCCTGTCTTGATGCGTGCTAAATCGGTCCCACCCACATCTTGCGTGCCAGTCAATTGCGCCCGCTTTGGTGCCCCAGCCGCCTCCAAGGTTGGTCGGGGGTTGCCTTCATTGCGGGACTCCCGTTGTACCTGAGACGACAAGGAACAGCATTAACTTAAAACAACCAACAAGCTTTTCAAGATCTTCTAAATTCTGGGGAAGTTGGGGCCTTGGTACCCTTGCTTTTCTCACACCCAGCTCGCCGACTGTGGGGGTAGTCGTGTCTAATCCGCTGTACGAGTGAACGTGAAACCAAATTTCTGCCGCATGAGAAAGCAATTCTTTTTATTTTCGTATGGAGGTTCATTTCAAACAATGCATGCAAATTGACGGCTGCTGACCCGCGTGCCACTTGCTCAGTGTACGGTACTCTTGCTAAACGGGAAACGGCGATATCCCCAGAGGTAACAAACGTAGGTGTATACAGGCAGGCGGCTTTAAGCATTAAACATTATCAACCGCCAATAGATAGGTCCGTATGCCTTACCTTCAAGGTTACGTATTCGAAGAAGACATAGTAGCTGATACCTACCAGCCACCGCTGATGGCAGGGGATGAACTGCCTCCAACTGTAGTGGACTTGTGCTGCGCTCGAGATTTGTGTATCACAAGGGGCTAAAAGCCCAGGTGCATTTTGCTGAGATTGGAGGACATCCTATCAGCTCGCATCAGAAATCGTCCGTCTCCTTCTCTTACTGAGTCAACAGACTCTGAACAATTTACAAAGCGGGTAGAAAACAGGCATCTACAGTATGCAGCGTATGTACGAAGTACTGCGTGCCTTTTGATACCTGCATGTGGTACGCATACATGTCAGTATTGGATTGCCTTGCCAGCCTCCCATATCAGTCCAGAACCGTTCCAACCCCCGCGAATATGTAGAATTAATCGAGGCGCATCTACTTATCATCGAATGCTTCTCGATCGCCCGGCATTGCGTGGACACTGTTATCAATCAAATGTGGAATCCAACCACCCTTTGGATATGTATACTCCATGGGCGTTGTTGGTTCGGCCCTAGCTCGAATATTCCACATGATAGACATGTTAGTCCATGTAGAACATCAACAACAAAGCTGGATTCCAGAGCGAAATCAAGGAGAGCATAACAACTTGCATGAAAACCGAATCAACGGTCCCGTTTCCACTCACATGTAATTCCCTTCAAATGGAATGGGCTATCTCGAGGGTCGTCAACTGGTTCTGCATACGAAGCAAGTGCTAGTTGCAATTACACCCCATGACCCCGTGGTTGGACTGGTTTCCTTGGAAATGAACTTACATTTACCTGAATTACACCGGGTGGAAACCGAATCTTCGTGTACTTGACAACATTTCATTGATCCTGCGAGATAAGTTACGCTCGTAGACCTTCAATGTCTCTCTTTCTTGCTAGCTTGTAACAGCCTTCTGCCTCGGCGGGAGGCGTGGAACGCCGCAAATACCAAAGCGTCTCGAATTGCAATCAATTCCCAACATGCAGGGCAGAACTGGAAGCGATTGGTCTCGGATCTTCATCTTTCTCCTACCACATGCATATGCATACGCCACGCCCCGGACCTGGTCAGTCCATCGTTACTGTGGTGCCACATATTATGCACACATATCTGATCAGTTATATCGTGGCATCAACAGAGAAATGAGAATAAACAAGACTTGAGATTAAGTACATGCCGGCAAGGGACGGTGTGGTCATTTCCCCGTAGGAGTCGTTCCTACATACAGAGAATCATATTGAGGTTGTGACATTCATCACTATAAAGACTGGTCGTAGCTACCCAACGTACATATTTCTACTTCTTCCTCTCCTTCCAGTTAAGCCTCCTGTCCTTTCCCTCATCTTTCTTGCTCCCTACGTACGCATTTCTTTCCCTCCTAGAGCCTCGAGAGTATTCTCGTCAGGCAGGACGCATGATCACCTGGGGCTGGAGAAGCATTCCGTTCGCTATCATATCGACAGTCCTATAACTCATTTTCCAGCGTTGTTTTTCTCTCGTTGGAATTGTCATCGTGTCTTATCCAGCCATCTCATCGTTTGTCGTATATTACGAATGCTGCACTGTTTTACACGGCACACATAATTCGCATTAAGCATCCACTTCACAGTCAGCTTCATCAAACAACCATAATCATGATGCGGTTCAAGTTCGCCGTGGCTTCTGCCCTCCTGGGTATCGCTCTAGCGGCACCGCAAGGTGTCACTGACGTAGTGACTCCGACCGGTAGCGCCCCGGCAGGATGTACGGGTAGTTTTGAAGGGAGCTTTGAGATCACTGTTACCCAGCCTAAGGTCAAGAGAGATATGAACCTCGAGGTAAGTCTCGTCAAGAGTGGCCCCGCAGCACTTAGCATCACAAGTGCTTACATTAAGGAGACGGATTGACTGACCGAGGAACAGAGACGGGCCGAGTGCGGAAAGAATGGCGTCCTGGTTGTTACTTTGGAGGAAGGGTCCTTATTCGACGCCCAAGACCGAACGGGCTACATCGCTTCCAACTTCCAGTTCCAGTTCGACGGCCCTCCCCAGACCGGTGCCATCTTCACTAGCGGCTTCTCCCTCTGCGAGAACAGCATCTTGGCGTTGGGTGACTCGACCACCTTCTATCAGTGTCTCTCGGGCGATTTCTACAATCTGTACGACCGTGACTGGGCCGAGCAGTGTGAGGCCGTCTCGATAGTCGCCATGCCCTGTGGTAAATCGGATGCCGTCGTTTCGGATATCGGAGATGGGCAGATCGTTGCTACTAGCATCGCCGAGACGACCATCATCACGGCATTGAGCGACGGCCAGCCTCAGGTCATCACGACTTCAGTAGACGTTCCCCTGTGCCAGATCGGAGATGGTCAGGTTCAGATCCAGACTACGCCCTGTGCATCCGTCACTTCATACCCTACCACCTCATATATCCCTGTGAGCGAATCGTCGGACGGTCAGGTTATCAACCCGACACCACCCACTGATTTGCCCCCTGCCCCGACCACGAGCGCACCTCCCCCACCCGAGACCACAGCCGAGCTCCCATCTGAAACTCCTACAGAAGTGCCTCCCGTTGAGCAGCCTCCCATCACCGAGCAGCCTCCCATCACGGAACAACCTCCCATCGAGCAGCCTCCCATTACTAGCGAGACAACTTCGGTCCCACTCCCGAGCAGCTCGACTGAGGTTGAGACACCCAGTTCCGAAGTGCCCAGCCAGCCTAGCGTGACTCCTCCTCCTGTGGAGACTTCGGCACCCCCGGCCAGCGGTTCCTCACGTGTCACGGCAGGATCTCTCTTTGCATTGATCCTCGGCGTGATGTTCACAAACGTTTGCCTGTAATTTAAATTCGAAAACCAGGGAGATGAGCCCAGGCGCCGTCGGTAATTTTTGCACTAATCAATATAATCAAGGAACGTTGGAATGAGGAAAGAAACGGGGGTTTAATGTGGTGTTGACGTGTAATAAGACAAAAGGTGGGAGGCGATGTTTGAATCATGTCTGGGATGCAGGTAATAATAACTCCGTCATCGTGGTATGCAAGAAAGGAGCATTGGTATCATATTTCGGAGTCGAATTAAAAACATAGAATACTCATACACGGCACGCATATTTGACTCCAAGCAGATTTGTGCATCAAGGAACACGTCGTAATGTCGTTGGGGCAACAGAGGTTATCCTCTTAATTCTCTCCTATTCCATAAGAAGAGGCATCTCAGATCGTGACGTAGAGGTGCACAGATTATCAAGTAACCAGCCCTTATGCACATTGAATAGAGCCGCACTATGCAGTCCGTATGTGGAATATGAGGACATGGAAACATTTGCGGACTAGAATGTTTATAACCAAAAGGAGCAAACTTTTTTGGTGATTTGGTTCGAGCAAGTTAAAAGGAGTTCAGAACAGCTTTGGAAAAGGTTGAGTAATAGAACTATGTACCTAAATACTGGTACCTACCTAAGGCAGGTACAGCATCGGACTTTATAAGTGCCGGTGCTCAATCCACGTCTCGGACATATGATTGGTACAAGCTCCTTTATCTAATCAATCTCCAACAACCTCGTGCATTGCAGCATAACTTCCACTCAGAACATTGCTATCAAAGCAAGCAAACATCCTATACAACCCTGTGCCGTCCTCATCAACGATCCAACCGAGCTTTCACATTCGAAAGAAAGCTCTCCCAGGAGGATATAGGAAAGCGCCCCTGTACATACTTATCCCTCGTCTGCCGGCTGGGCAATCAATAGCGGGAAAGGAAAGGAAGGCAAAATGTCCGAATACTGGAAGTCGACGCCCAAGTACTGGTGTAAGTACTGCGGTACCTACGTCCGCGACACCAAGCTGGAGCGCACCAACCACGAGGCCACTGCCAAGCACCAGAGCGCCCTCAAGCGCTTCCTGCGCGACCTTCACCGCGGCCACGAGCAGGAGGAACGCGAGAAGGAGCGCGCGCGCCGCGAGATCGAGAGGCTCAACGGCGCAGTCGGGGGTGGCAGTAGTGGGAGCGGTTCGAAATCCGCGGGGGCCGCATCGAAACCAACGGCAACAGCAGGGGGGTCGACAACACAGGCGATCACAAAGGAAGAGCGCCAGAAGCAATGGGAGCAGCTCGCCGAGATGGGCATCGACGTGCCCACGGAGCTCCGGCCCGAGATGGCCATGGCGGGCGAGTGGACCGTCACGAACACGCGCGTCATTAACGACGACGACGGCGCGCCGAAGACGGAAGGAGGCGACGCGGAACAGGGGACGGCGACGGGCGTCAGGAAGAGGCCGAAGCGCGAGGGAGAGGACGAGGACGACGAGGTCAAGCAGGAGGAGGACGCCATCAGGAGCCTCTTCAAGAAGCCGCGGCGGTGGGGCCGGGACACGCGGAACGTGCCCGAGGATGACCCCGAGCTGGACGCCCTGCTCAGCGGGACACTGGTGGCTCCGAAGAAGGAGGAGGATGCCGATGCCGACGGTGCCGAGAGGAAGATAAAGGCCGACCCGGATCCGGTCCCGGTGAAGGAGGAAGAGCAGAGGAAAGGAGAGATGCCGAGGATCAAGAAGGAGGAGTCGACGGAGGACCACGGACTGGCAGACATCGCGACGCCGGACGACGCGGCTCCCGTCGTTAAGAAGCAGGAGGGTTCCGAGCCCGAGGTCCCCGTAGTCGCCTTCAAGAAGCGGAAGCCGAAGAACATTCGTCAGAAATGAGACGCGCGGGATGGATAAACGTGTCAGAATGAAGAGTAACGGCTCATGACGACAGCGCCATGCAAGAGGTGAATAGCTACCGCTATCTCGCGCCTGGCTAGACAGGGTCTCCGTCCTTCTATCGACGGGACGGCTGGGCTCGACGAGTTGCGAAGCTGCTGTGCGTAGTTAGTCCGCACATCCCCAAACTCTCAGGAACAGCCAGAACAGCCCTGTGTCTATAGCGTGCGAATACGGGCGCGACGCGACTCCTCTACGCCTTGGCCTAGGGTTGGTCAGATTCACTACCCGTTACAGGATCGTGCAACGCATCTCGGTTACGCGAATATCGTAACTGGGGGAGCAGACTTACTCTACACTTTGGGTATCGCGGGGTATGCAACCCACCATAAGGCCTCTAGGTCAAGCTAGGAACTTGACGGCTACGGAAAGCTTGAGAAGTGCGCTTTCCCCTGGCGGACCAGGTGGGTAGCCGGCGACTTGGAGATGCGCTTGCACCCTACGTTACATAGGTACCGTGATGGGTTTTAATGAATAATAATGCTCCTTCACGAGTCTCATAATTCTGGGTTTTCTCGTTGGTTCAATCCCATATCGTTGTACGCTTGCCTCCCCAACATTACCGTAAGATCTTTCTGGCTTCATTGTGAGTCGACCTCGCCGCAGAGAGAAACTCGTAATGGAGAGCTTCTATACCAAGTAGAATGCGGAGAAGGGACTCCGCTGAGTCTGTCCGATTCCCTGTGGGTATCTACCCCTTCAGGCTACGTAGAACCCATGAGACCGCTCTCCCGCAGCAGACCCGAAGATATCTCCGATGTTATTTAGTGATCACCGTGCCTCGACTGTCTCAGTATCTCGGCATTTTTCCAGACTATCCCTAGCGAATGAAGAAGAAATGCGTTGAGTAAGGTATTCATTTGGACACTGGAGGATCTTTGTCTCATGTTATCGTTCCACTACGGAGTGAAGAGGCTCACTTCATGAATGAAGATCCCGCCTCGGAGCGCCTCATACTCAAATCTGAACCTTGTGGCGTCACTATGGCCTTCTCAACCCCCTATTGAAGCTTGCGGGTGGATATTTCGCACTGCCCGTCCTCAGCGCTGTCTGATGTTCTCCTTTGGAATGTTAGGGGCACTTTACTCTATCGGATATGTCCCCGGGCCTGGATCCAAGCAGATGGGCTGCTTCATAAATCTTCGAGACGGCACAGAAGCGTCAAAGCATCCGCATTGCTCGCGTGGCTGCGGTAATGTTTACGATTCTTCTGCATCGCGGTACCGCTTCGCGTCTACATCAAGGCTATAAGTAGAGATGCCATGGACGATCATAGATCGATATTCTCCAACCCCAAACCTCCC
>QJNX01000106.1:0-174817 GCA_004155925.1 Monosporascus sp. MG133 | reverse complement strand
CCTGCCCTGCCCTGCCCTGCCCTGCCCTGCCCTGCCCTACAACTCCCAGGGGTATTCTTTGTTAATTACCTCCACCGGGTCCACCGTAGGATCAGGTAAAATCTCATATAAATTTGTATGGGAGGGGACATACTCTGCTAGTTTTGCCACTGTCGCAAAGTGATCGATCTTGGCCGAAATGCCAATTTATATTCCATACAATTTCTTTTGGAGTCCCATTCTGGCGTCACGCGGCATCGAATCGTTTAATATTAGACAGCTAAATGCTTCTGGCAACCCCACAGACGATCCTCTCCACCCTCATATAGACTAATTAACAGATCAGGGCTAGTACAACTGCAATAATACTCAGGTCGTGGACAAAATAATTGGCACACCCCCACACTGCTTCAGAGCAACTTATCCCGCTGCAATTGTTTGCAAAAAGTGTAGAAAATCAACGAAGACGCTTACAAGAAACCTATTTCTATTGCCGATTTGCTTATTCATTAACCCATTAAGTAATATACAATCCGAAGTCTGCAGATATAAAAAATGGCTTTTCCATTGATATCATTTTGCTGATGTTTAAGGGCGTAAGAGTTAAGGTGTGACAGTTGTTTTGTCCACTACCTGAACTATTACAGCCACCACTACCACCAATACCATCAATAATACCAACACCACAGCAAATATTAAGCAATATACCTGAATAGAAGGCCTCCCGTAGGCCCCTAAACAACCCCCCCGGGACCTAACTTTAACCCTGATACTGACCCTAACCTTAGCCGTAATTGTCGCCAGCCATGTGTTAGTATGTAAAGATACAAGCACTGCCGCTGGTAGATGGTTTCCCGCTAAGCCCGGTAATAGTCAGCCAGGCTGCCAGAAAGCGTTTAGCGGATAAGGTTAACGATTCGACGTGGACAGCGTAACTGGGGCGCAGGTCGTGGACAAAATAATTTTCACAGCCTAGGTAGGGTGTCAATATTATAGGGTGTGAAAATTATTCCGTCCACGACCTGGGGCGCTACCGCCCGCGCCGGGGTCAGGCCAATGCCAAGACGAGGAAAAGGGGGGCGTTCGTTCCAAGCTGCTGGATCCGATTCGGTTGCACCGATCTTACGATGCCAGCCCACCCACCCCTGTCTCGCATCATTTCTTTCTTTTGTTTCTCTTCTTTTCTTCTTTCCGTTCCGCGGCACCACGCGGTCCAATGCGGATCGGAGGGCGAGTTCCCCCTCCCTGCTCAATAGTTCGACGTGCTACCTAAACCCGAGCCAGTTTGCGCGTCACGGCAGCCAGACAGTCAGTCCAGCCCTGTCTCTCTGACTGCGGAAACATCAGGCGCAATGGCCGTACATGTATAGATGGGCGAGCAAGCTCGCCTCACTTTTCGCGCCTTATCGCCTGCTTGGAGCGCCTACTGTACGTACACCGACGAGGTCAGTAATATTACCCTTGTTTGGTGCCCTGCAATCGCAAAAGATCATTACTATCTTCGGCGGCCCTGGGTTTCTCGCATGGAGCCCATCGCGCAGTTCGTGTTTGCCGGGGAGCGCTGATAATAAGAAACCCCGGCCGCCCGGGCCTGTTCGAGTAGGGGGAGGGAGTGTGCAGCAGCAGGCTTACTCGCATGGCTCAAGGCCGCTCCTCGTCGAATGAGGCGTCGGAGACCCCCTGAGCTTGGGCTTTTCAGCTTGACTTTGTCTGTTATGGTGAATAACAAGCCGCTCGTAGAGGACCCGGCTGGCGCCTTGGGCCTGGTGCTGCTTATCGGTCTCCACTGCCACCGCTCCCCTGCGGAACCTTCCTTGATGTTGAACCTATGGATCAGTAGCTAGGCTTTGGCGTATTTAGTTCAGCCACTTGTGGAGACTACCCATCACCACCTTCGATATCGGTCCTTGCTTTTTCAGCTGTTTTTCTGTGTATTTACTTAGTAAGGAGGCATCATTAGCCTCGCTCTCTAGCTAGGACCGCTTGGAGGTAAACCAGATAAATCCACTTCCTCAATTGCAAATCCTTCAGTGTGTGATGTCAGGGTCTCATAATTGATGTCCGAGCAATTTAGGTTGATATAGGTATGGTATGCTTACACTATAGACTGCAATATTATCTTTATTGCGATGCTGGGTTCGAGCCTTAATCTGTTTTATTGTGGACATCTTTTAGGGGCTGCGGTCAATATTGTCTTTTAGTGACAACTGTATGCCAAGTCACCTGCGACGGACACTTCATTCCCCTAACTCCTAACGTTGGAGGAGCCCAATACCGTTAGAAAATTACAGCTTCATTCAAGTAATATGCCAGGATCATATGTACTAGACCACAGGATGAGAAGAGACCCCACCATTTCCGGGCTGGATCAATTGTATCACTCAGATATCATCCTCTTCTTGCGTTGGAACCCCAGTGAACTTAGTACTATCGGAGGTCTCGACGCCTTTGGTGGGCACATAATACATTAGACTCTTGAGTGCGTGGCGTGATCCTCACTACATCCCTGAAAGGGTTGTTAGCAACTCTTGAAGTTTAAGTACTGGGTGATGTTGTGAATCTAAGCAAAAAGTCACACCACAAACAGTAGCGAAAGGGACCACGGAGTTCAGCTTACGCCGTTATCAAGAGCTGGTTGGTAGGGGTGAATAGAGAACCGCCTACATAACTATGGTGTTGGGATGATTACCTACGGAAGCGGGAATTAGCGTAGAGCCCTACTCCATAACACGGGTACAGAAAATGGAACGGCAGTCCGTACAGACTGCTCAACGGTGCAATGGGCTGCTGTGTCCAGAATTGACTACTATAGCCTGAATTGTTTTGAGGAAACCCGATCTGCTAGATCGAGGTGCTGCCAGTTGCTTCGCTAATAGCCAAGGGTCTTATGCCGCAGTGAGCAAAATCGTAGTGCTCTCGATAGCTCAGTAATGAGATTTGTCAATTCAGTTCCGGTATAACCCCAAGACTAATAGCATGAGATCGAAATATACTGCATCTGGGGAAACCATATCCTGCTGCAGTTGATTCAAAGAAAGCTAGAAACACTGTGGTCATCTCTGTGTCTCTATTTATTTCGGAGATGACCCCCTGTGATGATGGCTTAGAGACCTCTTGAAGACGCCACGACCTTGGAAGTCTAGGAGGCGCGACCTTCCAGGGTGCATGCCAGCATGCTCCCGGGCCCCTCCCCCTTCTAAAAAGAGAGACGGCCTCGTCTCTGCCTCCGTCTAAGCTCTAACCGGCATTCGAACATGACGACCTCGGCTCGCGTTGAGCGCCTGAAGCTCAACGTCTTGGAACGACGAAGAAGATCCTTGTGACGATGAAGACGGGGCGGCCGCCGCCTTTCTCGAAGCTTACGCACTTCCTTTTGCCCTTATCCGACGCCGGCGAAGACGTCGTGTTTGAAGGGTGGTGTGGAAGTTGGCTTTGCCGAGGTTGCAGCACGCTTCGGCTTTCGCGGAGGCGGCAGCGAGCGTTGTAAGGAAGTCTCAGGGCTCGAAGCAGTTTCGTATCTCAGCATCTGGGTGGTCCAGAAACATGAGACAGTGCTAAAAGGGAACACTCCGAGATGAAGTCAGCAGCGAAGAGTATACCAACGATGGACGACAGGTGAGATACAACATATAGAGAGAGACCAGAGTGGATTTAAGTCTCCGTGGTGTACACGCGAGGAATGTCCTTCTGAACCTCGGCAGTGAAAAGAGACCTGTAGACCTAGACACTACCAGGAACATACTGAGACCTCCGGGGACTTTACGGTTGTCGAAACTGTTTATCCGGACTATTGATTAGCACGGTGAAAGCTATCCTTAAGAGGGAATTAACCGGGGAGGCGTAATAAGAACATACCCGTTGGTCAGCAAGATTTCCAAATTGTGTTCAAGATTTGCGTTTCGTAATACGCTTATAAGTGCGAAAATGCCCGCTGAAGATCGGAAGTCAACGTATCGAACTTGTCACAAAACGTCTTCTCCGTCGCCTCGATTACCGCTAGCTCGACATGAATCGTCCAACCACTCTGATAAAATCAAAAATTTCACTACCATATGTAGGGTCAATCCTGTTGAAGAGTCGAGCGCTACATGAGGTGATAGATTAGATGTCGGCTGAACCTTAAAGACACTCTGAGAGAAAAACTCATCGCCTGATGATTCAAAGAGGGCATGTGATTTCAAAAGGTATCTTGGTATCGGCATCTCTTCCGCAGTAGGTAAGGACATACGCTGGCATAGGCTAAGGGCTCTCAGCAGTGCCGGCAGCTGCTATCATGAGCTTCCGATACTCCTTGATGGATCACTATTGTACCTCTGGTAGGGCAGGAAGGTTACTACTATAACGGGGGCAGGGTTATTAATAAGACAGCACAAATCATTTAACTATGGTAAATAAATATCATAAAACACCTGATAGTAAAAAGTCTTAAAGAAAGGGAGTAATAGGAATCGGCATTGTGGTTTAAAAGAAAACTAGGAGGATGTTTCGAACTTCGGACCTTTGGGCGCTTAGAACCATGTTGTTCAAGGCAAAGGAGTCGACGGAAACGACAGTGAAAGGGCTAAATTTTTATCCTAGAAAACTTGTTTTATAATGGATAAAAGAGGGTATTATAAAGAATTATAAAGATAAAATAATGAAACAGAATACTAGGATCCTCAGCCCTCCTAAAGAAAATTGTTTTAACTCATCAAGTAATCATCTTATGGGATTCTCATCATTGGACTAGTATTAGAGAAGCCTGTTGGATGGAAAGCCGTACCAATCGGCCATCATGTTGGTGGAAAGATGTCATGTTTATTTATTATAGCTATGGCTCCATGTCTAACTCCCACGTCCATATCACCTTCAACAGACCTTGGCTCGTATACCCATGCTGTGAAAAGGTAACAGGTTCTCTAAAGGATAACTTCTAGTGTTCGGCTTAGTAAACTGGACTCCCTTCTACTAACCACAGTCGATAACAAGCTCGTGACAAACATCGTAGCGGCCTTGCTACTAGGGTGATGATTCGCATCACATCCCAAGTTATTGTCATTCTAATAGGTGCCAGCTCCCCAGGCCCCACCTGCAGCCAATGTTGAAATAGCAAATAAGAATCAAATAAGCGCTTCTTTCTAACTAAGAAATTGGGATATGTGGTGTGGCTTGAGGAATTTGTTGGGGGTACCCGGGCAACGATGATGTGGGTAATAACCCCGTTATTTGTAGCTTTGCAGCCTAGACCTTCCTACTCCCACATGACAAGATATAGTTTATACATGCTGTCATGCCAACGGCACAGCCTCTAGGCTAGCTGCTATCAAGCCGTTTCCATACTGAGAAGACAAGATGCCCAAGTAAGCTGTATCCAGGCATAACTCGTTCAGATAATCCAAATCACACTCCCTATGACCAGTTACAGCCTTCCAAGGCCATCTAGAAAGCATGGGACATCCTTCAAGAGATCCCTATTAAGAAGGCCCCTTAATCTGCCTCTGGCCCGGAGACGATCAACGGCATCCTGCGAAGTTCGGCGCGGCCTTAGAAATAATTAGAACTATTATAAAGATTGGTGGGCTCCGCTTTGGTCTAGTTATGGATATAACTAGCCAATCAGGGGCATCCCGGCGAGGTAGGCCCCTTCGGCAACAACCAGTACGCTATGATATCACCTCGACAGGATGGCAGCGAAACGAATCCAAACGAGTGAAACGGAAGAACGACGGTTTCTCTTCCGTTGGAGAGCATTTTAGGGAGCTATAGCCTAGAAAGTGGCACTTCTCTGTCGAAGTGTGATTACATCGAGCCGAGTTCAGGTAGTCGGTCGTCCTAGGGAAGCAAACGTCCGGACCCAATTATACGAAACAACACAGATTTCTTACCGATCGGGGTCTTGCTTTACTCACCAGTGCGTTCGGGTTGGGAGATTAGCAGGTCATGTAGATGCTCATTGAGGACTTGTACTCGCAGAAGTGGCTGACTAAGCAGAATATGAAAAAGGGGGGCAGGCCCGCTGAGCTCACTTAGACAGCAACGCCTCGTATGACAAACATATTGTGTTCTACTTCCCAAGGTAGGCTTTAGAAATCTACTCCGCATTTCTAGCTGACTCAATGCACCTCCGGTTGTGCCCGACTACGTTCCCAGACAGATATCCATCAAGGACTGCACAGAGCCGCGCTATGTGGAAAAACCTACCGATATAGGATAGAATAGAAACAAGTTCTGTCACGTACGACCATACCATGTAGAAAATTCGGGATCCCGTCCGCTCTCCCCTAGACAAGCTGCATAGGGCCAGATTAGTAGTTGGGTCGGTGACGACCAGCGAATCCCTGGTGTTGTACGTTTTTTTTTAAATTAAATTTTTTTTTAATATCCTTTTATAATTTCTTACCTACTTGGTCATTTGCTTTGTTTTTATTTCTTCCACCTTTGATACACGTAATGAATACATACTGTAGTACTATTCCGTAAATGTCCCGAGGCCCACGCTAATCCGAAGTTGAGGAGTGGGTGATCTGGCACATAGATTCTCCCCCTTTTAGAGGAGCATCCTCTACAGTCTATGCAGTATCTTCGGAACATTTCGCTTTTCCATGTATCATTCGCAAGTTAAGCTTCTAGTCTTCTACAAGAAATCCTCGTTCTTCGGAAAAGGAACTGAGCTGAGTCCCGTCCCCCACTATTACCATACGCCGTCAGTGGACCAGCCGCACTTTCTTCCAATTCTCAAAGGATGGACAACCCCCCTAATCGATATCGACTTCCCTCGACGATCGACTTATCTGGTCTGCGTCTGGAACTTGCAGACTAGCACTCAAATACCATACGCATACGTCTCGTCACCCCCTGTACGGGGCCGCCGGCCCGAAAGATCTAACGGACAGACGGAGACATGGGAGGTTCGTACGCTGCACTACAGAGTAAAGCAACTGCTTCCGTCCCATGTGAGGGTCTCTGACACGTCATTCTCCCAGTAGGCCTAGCGGCTGAACCGCGCTCGCGAAGCAAGGGAAGGAGGCGGGGAGGGGACTCATGAGAGCCAGTGGGCAGTTTGTTTGTTTGTTCAGCGCTACGGCACATACTTTAACCCCCGCACGCGAGCGATCGAATGGAGTCCACCTACTTAGTCGACCTTGGTTTGTCATTCTACGTGTACCTAGACGAGGCGGAGCATTATACTTCTCTTCGTCGCAAACTCAGAATCGTTGGCCTCGCCCAGAGCACATATATATACATTGAGTCGTTGCAAAAGGGAAGCCGAGAGCCAGTTACCACGCCGGGCTCTGAGCGGCGCCGGTCAGGGTTCTTCCGCTTGTTGAGAAACTGCATAAGGCATCCCCACCCCCGAGGCCCGCGGAGTCGAGCGACCAATTCGCGGCCTGGACCAATCCAGTAAAAAAATAAAAAAATAAAAAAAATAAAAATAAAAAAAATCGCACATTTCACGCTTACAGGGTGGCCCTGGCAGAGGAATCCGTATTGGAAAATTGTTTTTCTTAGTTTCGGATCTTGGCTGCCTGGTTTCCCTCCCGTTGACGAGGGCTGCTGTAGCCATTACGCATCGCTCAACACGACGGTCTCTCATCCTTCCAGGCACGCGGCACTGACCCTGGTCATAGTAGCCAGCTCCGTGGCGAGCCCACCCGCCTTCCTCGTCTCATCAATACGAACGAACACACCATGCTGCACCGAGCACTCGGACTTTGCAAAAGTCCTCTTAACGCGAGTCATAGGGACTGCCTCTTTCGTGGTATTAGTCGTCGTAGTAGGAATGGTAGTAGAACCTTGTATTGTATAATAAACCGTACGGGTACCTATCCTTTTAACCCACCCGGTAATAGTGAAGTAAACAAAGTCAAACGCTGACGCCGTGCCCCTGCCCGCCCATTCCCATGCCCGCCGTGGGGGGTTACCTTTAGTATTGACCCCTTCCCCTATCCGACTCCTTATCCTCCCCGGCTGCCTACCGTGAAGCCTATAGGAAAAGGTTGGTGGTAGTGCTGGCGGTGATGATACATAGGCTCACTGGCCTACCTTACCTAGATAGGCTGCCCATCTCGGCAGTGATAAGTAGGTAATAGTCCACCTGGGTAGTTCTTCAGCCATTCAAGAAACCCCCTCTTCCGAACGGAACGCTTTGCTTCCACCGACCGACCACCCCCTAACGACAAAACACATCGACCAATCACCAGCTCATTAATCAACCTCGTCGCCGTCGTCCCTCTCCCTCGTGACATCCGCATTCCCGCTCCCACTGAAGGTAGGCGTGGTCGGCGTGGTACTCCCCCTCGAGGACCCCTTCCTCAGCAGCCCGCTCGCGCCGCTCCGTGCCCACCCATTATCCGCCGCCGCCTTGCCGACGCTCACGAGGCTTGGCGACCTTTTGTTCTCCTTCTGTCTTTCGTCCCGTCGTCTGTCCTCGTCGCTGCTCGTGTCGTAGTCATCGACCAAATCGTCCCCTAGGGTCCGCCCCCGCTGATTCAGCTTCCGCATGTTGACCGCGGCGGCGGACGGTTCGTCGGCGTACAGGCTCGGGTCGCGCCCGAGGACGCGGTCGGCCTTGGACTGCGTCCGGCGACCTCCAGCGCCGCCGTTCAACAATGGTCGCGGCGTGTCGAGGTAGTGGCGCGCGGCAATGGAGGGCTGTGGCGCTGGGGCAGGAGCGCGGGCCGGGACCGCGGAGAACGACGGGGCTATTGGCGAGTCGGGCTCGAAGCCCCAGCCGGCGGCGCGCTCGCGTGCGCGCTGCTCCTCGCGGTCGCGGGCGATGCGCTCGCGTGCCGCCACCCACTTGGGGCTGGGCTCCCAGGTCCAGCCGTCGCCCGTGGTGTTGCCGATGGGGAACCACCAGAGGAAGGGCGAGGGGCCGAACAGGTGCAGCAGGTTGCGCTTTGGCCCCAGGTCGAAAGCGTTGGGCAGCTTCTCCGAGTCGATCTCGTCCATGTACTCCTCGTGGCGCTTGCGGGCGCGCAGGCGCTCCAGCTCCTCGTACGACAGATGCCGCTGCGGCACTTGCGGCGCCTCCCTCGTCTCCTCGCCCTCCTCCGGCCGCGTGATCCCTGGCAATGCGTTCGCGTGGATCTCGACGAGCTGCTGGCCGTAACGCGGCAGCGGGATGCCCTCGCCGTGCCGCTGCGCCTCGTACTGGTTATGCAGCGACTTGCGCAGGGGGCTCAGGTAGCGCGTCTTCTCGAGGCATTCGATGGTCGTCTGGCCCCGGGTTGCGAGCGTGATGTGCCAGGTGGTGAAGGCGCCGACGACGATGCCGATGATCCCGGAGAGGACGGACAGCAGGAGGAAGTTGACGGGCATCAGCGTGTCGACGTATTGGGTGCGGCCGAATACCTCGGCATAGACCCACGATCCGGACACGGCGAAGCAGTAGAAGCAGAACAGGGTGGTGTATATCAGGAAGAGCAGGAAGGCCTTGTGGTTGCGCAGCCCGATGCAGGTCGCCAGCCAGGGGCAGTGATGGTCCATCTTCAGTACGCAGCGGCGGCATGTCGAGCAGTGATGGGCGCGATCGGGTTTGCGGGCCTGGCACTTCTTGCAGAAACGAAATTGGCCATTGGATTTGACGGTGAAGGAGGTGGCGTTGGGCGGCGCGTGGGTCGGTAGAGTCGCATAGCCTGCGTCGTTCGTGGTGCTGCCCGGATTCGTGAAGACGGCGGTAGTGTAACACCAGTTGAGCATGGTATAGAGGATGATGCCGCCGACCGAGGTCTTGGTGCCTATTGCGAAGCGCATTTGTAAGTCTCTCCAGCTTTATCCCAAGACATAAAGGGCGGGCCTAGGGAAGACACTGTAAAACAAGGTAATTGATAGATATGTACTCACCGATCCAAGTGACCTTAGACGGCTGGGAGCCCATCCTCACGATAACCCAAATACCCCATGTGGTGAGGCCGTAGACGAATGCTAGAGGGAAGTAGCTTATACAGGAACAGCAATAGCGTTCAAACCGACGAGCCCATCTTCGAGCCATATTTTGAGAGCGTAGCGAAGGCGAAGGATATCTAGCCATGGGGCAGAACAAGAAGAAATGCACCAATAACAAAACAATGAGTGACCCTGTATTGAGTGGATGACAAATGTATGTTTTCAACTCATTGCTCTTCTTACCCTTCTTTTTCTCTTTTTACTTTCTGTTAGTTCGACGGGAAGGGATGCAACGCAACGACAACGACGACGAACGAACGACAGCACATATATAATTCCGGGAGACCGGGTTCCCGACTTGGATGTTGAACGTTGGAACTGTGTAAAAACGGACGGCCCCTGAGAATATGTTGGTAGTTAACTATGAGAGTCTGCTATTATGTCAGCCCTTATGCGTGCGACAGCAGGAAGAATGATCCATCGGGTCCGCTAAGCTTAGCTGGGCTTGGGCTACAGTAGACTTGGCCTGGCCCATTGGCTGGGCTGCTGCGTGGCAGTGCAGGGGCTGTCAGGGTTCCCACGTTCCGGCGGCCCAGGGTACTGTACGACATCTCCTCCGCCTTGGACTGCTTCGGGCTTCTTCTACGTCTGACCGATTGAAGTCTCGGGGCATTGTTTAGCTTTTGGCTTTTGCATAACCTCGATCTTGAGAGTGGCAGGATGTATAGCTATGGATTAGAGTAACATGGCACAGGACTAGGACACTATCAGGGTTCATTTAGTCGTACAATTCTTTTCCTGTTTGTCTCCACATTCCGTCACATCACCCCTTTCCTTTTCACAGAACCCCTCAAAACAAGAACGTCAGTTGACGGAAACACGCCTCGACATTCCAGGCAAGGGAGTAACAACAACGTCCGGTGGACGTCCATACACTCGTTCATCACTCAGGTCTCTCCTGTAGTCGCTCTTATCCGACAGGCTGTCTTGCTGATGACAGAAGCGGAGACAAAACAAACCATCAATGGGCAACAGGAGGGTGAAAATAGGCGGCTGCCAAACTCTCCTATGCCCATACCCCCATGCGTCTTTGGCCTTCAGAAGTTGCGGTATCTGTCTTTATCATCCTCGCCATCGCGGTTCTGCCTGCTGCCGCGCCTTCTCCTTCCCCTCTAGACCCGGAACCTTGCCTGAAGGCGGCTTGCGCAGCTCGGCGACGGCCTTTTCGTCCAGGAAAATTTTGGCCATATCTCGAGTCATGCCTTCGGGATTGGCCCGATCCTCTTCGGCAGTTACCGGTTTGATGTCGAGGAGACCACCCGACAGTTCGGACAACTTGCGGCGAAATTGATCCGAGTCTCGAGCCCAGCAACCTGTGAATGCGGATTCCATGTGTTGGAGCAGAGCACCATTGGATATAAATTTACGACGACACGATGGGCAGGCGGCCTGCACGCCTTTATGCGCAGGGGACCTCAAGTGAGTGACCAAGTCGCGGGCAGTCCTAAACTTCTTGCTGGATATTTTGTGAGCTACCGTCGTTCAAGGGGATTGATTAACAGGAGCTAAGACTCACTTGCATTGGTGGGGACACTTGAACTGGTTAAGAATAGGGTCGTGAAACACCGTAGCGATGAAGTTAGGGTGATCTGGATCTAGGATACGTTCGCCTAATGAAGCAGTCGCCTGGGACGTCTTACCCAACAAATCAGGCGTGGGTGGGACTGCATTGTAGGATTTGACAACCTGAATCGTCGCATTACGATCCTGCGTCGGGACAGGACCCTTTCTGTACGCTGCCGGACCAGCAAAGGCGCTCGACTGGGGAGGCCTGTTCCCTAGGGGCATTTGTGCAGCTGAGAGCGCCTTGTCGGGCTTCGCGTCGCGAAACAGATTCTTCTTCTGAGCCCACGCGTTGGCCGGTTGCATGGGTTGAAGACCGGGCGCGTCGCCCGTCAGAAGGTCAGGCTGCTTGGAGCCGCCAGCTCGAAACTCATGGGTGCCGAGCCGGGGGAAGTCCACAGGCTTCGTATAATTCTGGTCGACGGTGGTCCCGAGGTGAGGCTTCAGGTTGTCATGGCCCTCGAGAGTGGCGACGATAGGGTCGTCCCTCCAGGTGTCGGTCACAGTGGACGCGTCGACTCCTTCGAGCCAGTCAGGGCCAGAGGACTCCAGTTTAGCCAATGCCTCTTTGAAGTCCCCAGTCTTCTTCTTGCGGGCCTCGAGATCCTCAGGGAAAATGGCAGTGCATTCATAATTCTCGACGTGCTGCAGCCATGCACCGGCACGCATGAAGGTCTTTAGGCAGCCAGGACACTTGATCTCATGTACAGTTTTGTGTTGCTATATGAATTATTGGTGAGTAATTCTGGGTAAAGTTGAGTATGGGATGACCAGTCGAGAATACCTCGAAGATGTGGTGAACCACAGCAGCATCGTCATGAAACTTGGCCTTGCACACGGCGCACTGGAAGTGGCCCTCGACTCGCTGATGGGCCTTCTTGACACCTGAGTTATTGAAAATCCTACCGCAGACCGGGCACTGCAGGTTGGTAGGCCGAGAGATGGACTCGGCCACAGAGAAGTCGGACATGATGGCTGCCCGTGCTTGACTGCGATATAGTGGGCCTGGAGGTTGATGACACATGCGTATGACGGTTGTAGGACGGGATAGAAAAGAAGAAGGAAGTGGGAAGGGAAAGGTGCAGGCCCTGGGTGGAAATGTCCGGAAGTAGGTCGGTACAGGACTAAGGCCGGAAGTGATAACAAGGAAAGCACGTTGGGTGCACTCATATATCGGCCAGGCGACCAAAGTTGCCAGGCGCAGGTGCAGGTGAGAAGGAAGAGCTTTTAGTCAGCCCATTCAACTTTTGACGCCGAGATCAATAATGTTTATTCGTTAACGAGTAGTTTCCCTGGCCACACTGCATCGATGCGAACCCCCTTGAGATGGCTGTCATAGGCGAACTATGGTCAGGACCTCGCCGACTTTGAGATATCAATTTGGGTTTATTTTCATTTCTCTTTATCTATACTTAAACACTCCCTATAGCTTATTCGTTAAATAGGTTACTTGAATCACTTGTATTTGGCAAATCATTGTCGCTCTGCTTCATTTTATCTTAATAATAGACGAGAAGATAACCGTCTACACTAATAGGCTGAAACCACCCATCCGAAGAGTCAATATTCATAACACTGGAATCCAATGGCTATATGTTCGCTTTAGGATTCGATTCCTTGGAAACTACTTGAAGATTATTTCGCGAGGTGTTCAGCTGATATCAAGCAATGAGGAGACTGGTAGTCAGTTCAGTCATCTTTATATGCTGAAGCTGCTGAAGAGAAGGCCGCTTGTTAAACCAATAATATACTTAACAAGTAAGTACCTAGTCAGGATACCCTGTAACCCCCATTCCTGATTCAGACCCGCTTATCTAATACCAAGGTTCCTCTTTGGTCAGGTTGCAGTCTAGCGGCGATTAGGACAAACAAAGTCGTCATCTCTTTAGGGCAACTCTTTATCTGGTAGCTACTTAAGTAATCAGTTTAGCTTAAAGATTACTGGAACTAATAGACAACCTGGCATCACCGAATTCAATTAGAGTCTCTCTCCCGTTTCAGTTTCAGCTTTCTACGAACTCTCCCCTAGCTTCTCGTCAAGTCCTACAACCTCAGTCATACGGCAGTAGAACTACCTACGCATAGTTGTACCATATTTTTTAGACCGTCACATCCTTCCTCGCCCTTTCTCTCCCCTAATCGACCGCGCCATGGTTACTATATGGTCAACATAGCATCAATCAGCACCCGGATTCCCAAAATGGCTACGCCCAAATTCAACTCCAAATCACCCACCATCCGGCGCATTTGTAAGTGGTCTCCTCTTCCACCCCCGAGTGCGCCCCCTCCCTCCGCCCCTTTCTTCCCCACCATTAACAAAATACTCCTACCTGCAGTGAAAGAAGCAGCCGAGCTCTCCAACTCCCCGTCACCCGACTACACCGCGACGCCCCTCGAGTCCGACTTGTTCGAGTGGCACTTCACGCTGCGGGGGCCCCCGCGCTCGGCGTACGAGGGCGGCATCTATCACGGGCGCATCGTTCTGCCGCCGACGTACCCCCTGCGGCCGCCGTCGTTCCGCTTCACGACCCCGAGCGGCCGCTTCGAGGCGAACCGCGAGATCTGCCTCAGCATCTCGGGCCACCACGAGGAGACGTGGCAGCCGGCGTGGGGCGTGCGCACCGCCCTCGTCGCCCTCCGCTCCTTCATGGAGACCGACGCCCGCGGCCAGCTCGGCGGGCTCGACGCCAGCGACGCCGTGCGCCGCCGCCTCGCCGCCGAGAGCCGCTCCTGGCGCTGCGCCGCCTGCGCCAAGTCCAACGAGGAGATCATCCGCGAGTGCGAGGAGCGCTGCCGCGCGCTCGAGGCCGAGGCCGGCCCCAGCGACAGGAGGGAGGTCGAGGTCCCCGCCGAGCTGAAGATGGGCTTCCGCGACGAGATGGAGAAGGAGAAAGCCGCCGGTGCTGCTAAGGACGACGACGCCGAGTCGGCGCAGCTGGCCGAGGGCTTCGTACAGACGGCGCCCGCGAGGCACGACCCGCCGCCGCCCGCTCCGCCCTCCGCGTCGTCGGCGAGGCCGGCTCAGGGCGTCCCGGCGCCCACGGCCACGGTTCCGTTGACCGATCCGGCCGGCCGCGTGGATACCGCCGGGGTGACGCGCGTCGATCCGAATGCCGGAGCGCCGGTCTGGATCGATTACGCTATCATGTCGCTTGTTGTGATGCTGGTTGCCATGCTTTTCAAGGTTCTGGGGGGCTACTGATTTGACGCATAGGTTCAGAGGCGTACTGGCGACTGGCGTTGCACGGTTAGGATGGGGCGTTATAGATGCATGTATTGTGCGTTGAGGATGAAAGTTCGAAGCGATTTACTATATGAGTTGGCTTACACGATAACTGATACCAATCAGTATGGCAGTTGGGTGAAAGTACTTAGGTAGCCGAACGCCCAATCATCGAAAGGACCACGTATGGATGGGCAGCGCATCTGTCAATATAGATTAAATAGCGCATAGCTGACAATGCTTGTTGACATTTGCCATTAAAAGTGACTTGGTTTTAATATCTACCTGGTGATGTGAGGGCTCAAATATAATCCTGAATTCAGTTATGGGGGTTGCTGCTGCGACTGTCATGAGGCTGAAATGGCACCGGGTATTTGTGGACAAGAAGTCAGCAAGTAAAAAACAAGAAAGCTCGAATCTATGCATTCTTGCACTTTTTTTTTCCCCCGTCAAAGGCGCTCCATGGCGAATTTCGCATCAAGCTACCTAGCAAGCCGTTCCGTCACGGCGGCGTAATACTCCCGAGCGCCGAGCATGTAAAGGTTCTCAAGGCGATTGATTTCCTGGTGTCAGTCTCGCCGCTCCCAAAATGAGGAGCAATTTATCGCTCCCAAAACAACTCACGCCAGCTGCAACACAGTCCATTTCCAATCTGTCCCGGTCAACTCAACACCTTCCTTCCCCAAGTAGGGATCGAGCCCATCTAGTTAGCCTCAGTCTTAGTCTCGGTAAGCATTCGTATTCGCAGATTTCCAACCGTTCCCTGCCCCTTGCCCATCCGAACCAGTCCCCATCTCCTCGCCCAAGCGCCGCCCGACCCCACGTGCCCGCGCCGGCCGTGTCGGGCACCAGCTCGTCTGCTCCTCCGTCCGTCCGCGGCATGGATGTCCCGGACCCATGCCGGTTCCGGACCGTAGTCCGAATACGCGGACGGGGCCGGTTGCCGCTGATGATGCTGCCCTCGCATGTGCCAGTCGTAGTGCGGCGGCAGCGTCCGGGCGACGTGCGGGGAGCTTGAAGGAGTCCATCGGCGGTTGTGGGGCAGGTTGGTCGTAGGTGGCGGCGGCCCACCACGGCGTTGTGGGTCTCGTCGGCTGATGGGGCAAGTGCGCTATGGGTGGAGCAGGTGGTGGGCCGTGGGGAGCCGCGTCAGGAGCTCTTCTCGAGCTCGTTCCGGGAGGGAAAGGGAAAGGTGGCGGTGGGACAGGTTAGTTGTGAACTGCGGCGGTACAAGGGGTCGTGGGCCCCGTCGGGTGATCGGGTAGGCGCAGCGTGTTGGCCGGAGTCCGTGGTGGGCCGTTGGGAGGCGCGTGAGATCTTCCCGGGCGACAGGGCGTGGCGGGTCCCGATGTGAAGTGCGATTCCTTGCGGTTCGGAGCGTGGTGTTGGTCCCGGGAGGGAGTGCCGGTATAAGATTTCTCTATCGATGACCGGCCGCCGCCGCCGCCGGCTTGTGTATGGCCTATGTGGCTGGCGTTGGGGTGTAGTCCCTGGTCTTGTGCCGGGGACGTTCGACAGGTCCTCTTGCGCTTCTTCAGTGGCCGCGATGATGCGGGACTATGTTCACCGATGCCCTCGTTGTTCTCGCTAAATCCTACGTGTTATCTATCAAGTCATCCGCGGTGGCTGGGTGCTCCTCCTCGCTCTCCTTATTAACCCCCTTCACCGAAGCGACTCGATCCGTGAGCGGCCCCGCCCGCTTGCCCTGCAGTCTGGTTCGGATATCTTCCAGGCATTCCTTCGCCCTGTCCACAACCATGCGCTCGCTCTCCGCCGGGATGTGCTCGAGATGCCTGCGCGGATGTGTGGTTAGTAAACGACAAAAGCGCCGAATCTTACGTCTCAACGACTCGTATGAACGAATGGGGGCTTAATCTTCTCTCCTTTCAGACATGCTATCTCCCAGTATCCATAGGACCCCAGGAGAAATACGTCCAGGTGCGTCCAACGGACTTCGCTCGGCGGCTCCTCAGCCGTAGGGGGCTTGCGGTGCCACGGGGCAGGTGTCCCCCGTGCCCACAGCACCCCAGAATTTCCTCATAACACAGATAAGCTCTGATCACTAGTCCACCTCCGGCGGCCCAGACGAATCACTGCGGGTCTCAGCTGCGACAAGCCCGGGGGGGATCAGATGCTTCTCACAAATCTCCCCGAGTTCGTAATCGATTCATTTTTCCTCCAGAATGCCTAGCGGCCGGCCGCCTGACTGCTCCAGGAGCTCCGCGCGCACTGCCCGGAACAAGGTAATTGCCGAATCGACGTGGATGGCGCCGGCGGGGGTCAGGTTCGGCTGCGATTTACCCTCCCCCTGTACCTGTAATATAGCCCTGAAAGGTTCGCCCGGGCCCAGCGACGGGGCTGTGAGAGTGAGGTTCAGTTTATCTGCATGGCGCAGCATTCTTGACTGCAGTCATTCCTTCTCTAAGAGCAGGCCGATGTCATCGGACCTTTTCTCCTCGACCTTCCGTGGATTCTTCCTTGTTTTCCGATCACGGTTATATTCGAGCACTTTGGCACCATGAGCCAGGAGGACGCGTACCCGGAGGAACCAATCCTTTTGCGCATACGAGCTACATCCTGGCTGCGGATAGTCCGTGGATGTCGGTCGTCGTTCCTCTCGTTTCTTCCGCAGCTGGTGGTTAACTGAGTTCTCGCTTCGCCATCCACGGTATTCTCCGCGGTGGTGATCGTATATATGCTTGTGGAGATAATACATTTGTTCATTTGAATCCGAGCTCCAACTATTGTGCCTAGACGGACACCGGACACGTCCTTTAGTCTTCCGGTGGGATCGAGCCTCTAAGCCTGGAGCCTCGTCTGATCTCGGGATCCATTCCAAGAGGAATCGCCGTCGGACTCGGTTATTTGATCTCGAAGGAAAGCCTTGATTCATGGACCGCTTCGCCCCCCTTCAGAAGCTCCGGACTTAACCGACTCCAAACTACGTGGTCCTTTTCCATCGTACCGAGGTGCTACGCAATCCGTTGCCGGGGATGATTCTGCCTGTTTGGGGGCAGATATCGTAAGGTTGGAGGCAGGTGTGCCGCGTGGGGTGTGGGATTGGTTGACTCCATGATATGCCAATTTCGCAACTAGCTGATAGACGCGCTCAGACTCGCGGTAGCGCTCAACGTTTTCAGGTTGGGATACGCGATACATGGTGGGGTTCCGCTGGTGTGGATGCTGTTCAGAGCTATTTGGGCTTGCGCGAGGGGTTCTCCGATTCGAGTCGAGTATCTGCTTGTGTAATGCCTCGTTGACTCGCTCTATCTTATGGCCACGGTCAGTGAAGGGACCTTGAGTTCGCTATGTTCTAATGGATGATGATAATCATTCCTCTGAATGGCGTTGCCCTGGTGTCCATAAGGTTTGGGCTGGGCTTGACTGGTTGGCTTGGATCTGCCTGTACCTGCGCTTGGTAGGGAGGCTGTATCCTGATCCATCGCAAGGAAGCCTCATATAGGGCTTGAAGTTGGGGATTCAAAAGAAGGGGATTGAGACGCTGCTGCTCGTACGGCACTTCTTAGGCGGCCTTGATCTGGCGAAGTGCGAGTATTAGTGATAATGGAGGGTCCTGAGCTATCTCCTCTGCTTGCTACCTTGAGTTGAATGAGAATTTTCTGCAGAAACCTGGTTGGAGTATTCTTATTAGTAGGTTTGATAACAGACTGGTATAGGTGTGTCCATTGAAGAGCTCATGGTCACTTCATGACTTAGAGCAGCATCTCTGGACCTGACCAAGCCCCTTAGAAATCGACCTGTACGGTAGGTAAGGAGCTTTGAGCGATTACAATGCAGTAAGGTATTCCAACACTAGAAATTAGGAGTTTAAACCATAAAAAGAGCACGTCGTGCCCCTGGGAAAGGGTCAGCACTGAGCTGGATAAGGGTTAGATGAAAGGTTATTCACAGAGTTGTTGGATATAGTTCCTTTCTTACTTATCCAGGTACCGGAAGGAATTGAATACGCTAGGCAGTTTCCAGGCTTTGTCTAATTTATAAGGCAGTTCAAAAACAGCCTCTGATACATTAAGTGCCTCAGGGCGAGCAGGTAAATATTCCTGCAGAATCTAAAGCTGTAGCCTAGATTTCCTCTTGAACTATATCCCGTAAACGAGCATGACATGTTCTCCCGAGTGGAAAGGGGGGTTTCCGTCGTGATCATCAATCTGAGTCTCGGAGGACTTAGAGCAGCTTTAAATTACTCTATGTGAATCGTCAGTATAGATGATGTTCCTTTTATAATATTGGCAGAAACCTGTAAAGGATGGGTCTTTCATGTGTCTATGGATGAGAAGCGGTATAGTCAACTTTAATCTTGTCCAATGTCTTTGCGAGAGGCCTGAGTCAGATATACGGCGTACTATGTGATGTGAAGAACATGGCTCTACAGCAACCCTAAATACAGTGCGTTCATATCTCCATCTGGAACGAGGCCATTCCTGTCATCCACCACCATCTGCCCACTGAGAGCTGCCGTCATATGCTAACGTAATGTCCCTGGACCATCCAGGCCCTAGGCTATTTAAGCTTTCGGGCATTTTGGAGTATGCAGGATGACACTCGAGGACTTCAGCTGCCCCACGGCCTCTGCCTCCTACCCCCTCCTCCTTGCTACTTTCTGTGGCTTCTCAGTCGAGGTTGATACCGAAGAGTGAGTATGTACTGCAAGATTATGGGAATTAGCGGAAAGGGGGTGGCTTGGAAGTGCATTCTCATGAAAGTCGTTATTGCTCTCCTCGCGCCCTCGCCGTCGCGGTGGCCGGTGCTGGGTATGGTGGTGTATGGGGTGTGCCATGTAATCCTTGGGCCTCCCTCAACCTAATCCAAGACAAAAATCCGTATCAAATCTCACTACAGAGTACCGTCCTAGTAAGTTAGCAAAGGTCGTCGTGCTCCGTTGAAGGTATCGCATTCTAGCATACGATTCTTGGCTTCCCGCCTTCGGCCATGGACCTGTCTAAAGCTCTTCTTAATCCATGTTTATCACTGCATCTTTGGCCTCGAGCTGCCAACGAATATCGCCAAGATCCAATGCCGAGAGGCGGTAAGAGGGTCCCTCCAGGTAGCAGTCTATAGAACTCGCAACGGTCTGCATGTCCTTGCGCTTGATGTGGCAGAAATACATAATGCCATGTAAGCACCGGTCGGCACCCTGCTTATGGAAGGCTTCGGCCAAACAGAAGCAAGGTCTTTACCTAGAACGAAGCTCGTCGGCATTTTGAGCAGTCGCCGCAGCGAAGCTCAGGAGGGAGGCGTCGCTGCTCGTGAAGTACGCGGGAGTGCGGATGGCCGCCTCATCGAGTAGCAAGAACTCGATCGAGGACTGCTGCCAGAGCCGTTCCAAGCGCGACTCGAGCCGGATCGGGACGTCGGAGGTGGCTTTTCGCAGGAGACCGCGCTCGGCGTCGGAGCAGGTCCCGGAGTCGCGAGTTTCCTCCATGACAACCACCCAGAACGGCTTCATATGTTCGATTATGCTGTCTATATCCTCCATGCAGAGGATGCTGAGAGTCCCTTCCAGGATCTCGTAGATGACGTCCTTGCTGACCTTGCTGAGGGCCCGGGAGTGCTCCCCGTGCATACCAGCGACTTGATGAGGTCGCCGATGGACATGCTGGCAGCCGCATCATGGTTGGCGTTGATAGCGGCTCGTGTTCGTGGCTTGTCGTAAGCCAGGACGCCTTTTTCGGTCCGGTTTTCCTCGTTTCTGGGTAGCCTCCATCCGGTGACCTTACAGTTTCTGGTATGTCTTAGAATCCTCCAGTCTACGGATTCTCTCTTCAGCAGGACTGCAATCCATGACGTTAGTATGCGCTTCGTCCTCCCAATTCATAGCGTGTGAGAAATCCGAAAACAAGACCCCCTGAACGGGCAGGGGTTGCGGACGCAGAACCTTGGAAAAAGTACGTTCAAAGACACAAGGAAGCCTACTATTGAGCGCGGTCATATAACCATAGTGAGTGACTTCCAGCTGCTTATTAAATTTGAGTAGTTGTTTAAGCCTCCAAGTCAATCCATCTGTTGAGTGAGTTCGGGCTAGAATTCCGGAGAGGCATGCGGCCTTGGTCTAGATATTCGTGGAAAGCTGCCACGGCGAAAGCCAAGGGTCCATCAAACACTCTTGTATCCAGTGTTCGTTCTCACTCGAGTAAATGACCATCCCTCCCTTGGATATGTCAGGATTTGGAAGAGCTCGAAGAATTTAGTAGAAAGTGTTAGCAGGTAGGTGTCTTTGAACGGGCTTCGACAGGAGCCTAAGTGTGTTTAGCTATATGCCGTAGCCCCTTCAACAGCAGCCTATATCAGGCTAGATAGAAACCGCTAGGGAAGCCTAGACCCAGATCACCACCCACCCGGAAAGGCAGCGGCCATCCCCACCCTAAAGGCTCACAGAAAGCATATTCCCCTTGCTTTTGGTCCTGAAGCCTAGCTGCTATGAAGCGATTTCAGGTTGAATGAAGAAAGCAGCTTACGGGAAAAAAAAATTACTCTCTAGGACTTTGTAGGTAAGGAAGGAATCATCGGAGCAAAGAGACGCCATAGGCATCAACGTAAGGCCTTGTGTATCAGAAAGGGGGGACGGCGAAGCCAGCGCTGAGTAATCCCCCTGAATTGAACGCCGCGAATGATAGTGTATGTAGTCCCTAATTACAAAATGATCTGATAACGTCAATCTACAATAGCATCAAGGATATCTGCAATCCGCCCACCTTGGCCTTGCCACATATCAACGGCCCGTACCCATTAAATCGACAACCATGCTTCGCAGCAAATTCATCTAACTACCACGAAACACCCTCTCCTTTGTCACAACCTGGAATCCATCGCCATGCAATAGCAAATCAAAGAAATCAGCCTAAGGAGAAAGGCGATGAGTAGAATTAACCCTATCGCGACTCCAGCGCCGGTGCTCCCGTGGCAACACCCTTCCCTTTCACATCTATCAATTTCCCCACGGCAAGCCACCACCACTCGCCGACAGTACCGCCGGGTGAGCCCGGGAAGAGGCGATACAGCAGGCCGTGGCGGTCGAGGAAGTCCATGATCAGCTCCGCCTCGAAGGGCTCCAGGACTGGCTTCAAGATGACGGAGGCGCTACTCGGCGTCAGGGGCCCCTTGGTCGCGAGCGCGAAGGCCAGCATGCACACGTACTCGACCCAGCGCTTCTTGTCAACCTTATCTAGCAAGTTCACCCAGATGGGAATGGCGCCGTGCGGGCCCTTGGTGGGTATATCCGCCCTCTGCACCTGATCCAGCAGGGGCATGTCGTGGTCGTACAGATACTTCTCCGTGGGGACCAGTTTGACCTTCCAGTGGTAGTAGCTCTTCGGGTATGATCTGCCTTCGTAGTTACCGGGCTCGAAACCAAAGGGGATGTGTGGCACGTCGACCGGCTCCAGGCGGATCCTGCCGTAGGACTGGAGATTAAGAGTAGCCATGATGCTGCCGTCATTAGAAGCATACGAAAGGAACATCTCTCCATGGTTGCGGAAAGCCGCGTCCAATCGGGTTTTGAAGGTAACCGCTTGGATGTATTTCTCGACATTGGCAGACTTTTCTACTATTTTGTCAACGTTGTAATTGAGCCGGAACCCGAATTTCTTGCTCTTTCCCTTGGTAGCGATCTTTTCTTTAATGAGCCGGGTGATCACCTTTCCGAAGATCTTGCTCGTTTGCTCTTCACTCCCGTTACCTAGCTCGAGTATTTTGCTGACGATTTTGTTCGGGGCTCCAGATTCTGTCAGTGAGGTGCAACACAACGAGCGAATCCATGACCTTGCACGCATCATCAATATATCTTCGCTCTGGCTTTGGCAGATAGGTATTGTGGAAGGCTTAGAAATGTTCGCCTCGATCCTTGTGTGGACCGCCACATTGGCAAACCAGATCTCTCTCCAATCCACGACTTCGTCATCTGGATCTTCAAGCGAGTACATCTGGTCGAGCTCATCACGTGATTCGGGTAGATACACATCTTCATGTATATCAAGCTTCATCGCCCAGCGGACCAGAGATGCCCAATCGTAGTCTTCGGGATTGTCGAAGTCGAATGGGGGTAAGTCCCCCTTCTCATAGGCTTCCAGAAATGATGACTGGAATTTTTCGGTGAGGGCATTGACGAACCTCTTTCGCTGTTTGCAGGCCTTGGGCCAGAAATTTTTCAGACTAGTGTACGATCTTTCAGGGAAGAGCTTCAGTATCAAACCATAATCAATGGTCCCTTCCACGCCCCCAATGAGAGACTTGATCACGATAAAGGCCGTTATCAGAGCTGTATCGCCGCTGAGGCCAAGCATATCGTCCGGGAGGCGGCGCTTGCCTACGCGGCCTTGTTGCGATGGGGGGAGGTCAACGAGAGTTCGCGTCTTGTAACTAGCCTGTACTGCGCCGGACTGAGGCTTGACAGCGTACTGATCCCTGAGTTCCTGGTTCTTCTTACGGTAGGGACCCCGTTGCTTGGTGGGACGCACTTGAATTTCTTCAGCATCCGACAGTCCGGCATCCTGGTCGTCGTGTCTCCCGTACCTAATCTCCTCAGGTAGGTTGTCAATGGTATACTGGATGTCGTCGGGCCACTGGATGACGACTGATCGCATATCTGCCTTCGATTCATCGATACCGAAATCCAGAAAGATAGAACCGGGTGCGATCTTCGCCATAAGGAGAAGGTGAGATCCGTAATTTGATACCTCCCAGTTCCTGACGGCATTCACACGTCGCACGAATTCGGCATATTGTTTGTCGGCCCAGAAACTCTTCCTTATTTGTCCACGAGCTACCTTCAGTACGTCGTCGACACTATGCGGCAAGTTCTCCTGGTGAAACCACCTCGCCGTGGGCATGCTGCCGCTCAGGGAGAAACTTGTCTTCTTAGAACGAAAGAAGTCATCCCGCAAGCAAGGCCAATAACCCTCTCCAGTGGGTTTGATCTCCTTTATTTGCCCAAATCTGACACTAGTTTCGACATCCGAATCTTCGTCCAATATACTTATGCCTTGAGAAGAACTCATAGCAGTGTCATCTTCCCCATCATCGGAGTCGTCGCCGTCGTAAGCAAAACTTGAGTGATTGAATGACGCTATTGTCGATGGTTCCATGAACGGATCGTCTGCTATGTGTCGAATAGCTGCAATGACTTCAGTCGTAGGCGCACGGCGGTTCGTTTCATCCACATCTCCCATGCTATCCTCATATGCTTTCCTCTTGAGAGAATTGTAGGTACGCGTTTTCTTACGGGGCGGTTTGACAATGCCGAGGTCCTTGCGTCTCCTGCCGGGACCCTTTGTCTTAGCGACTTTTCCAACTTTGACCAGGGATAGAATTTTGTCGATGCTGGCTTTGGACGAAATGAGTATCTGGGGCACTGAAGACCAAGCACCGGTAGTCGGATCCTGTAAGTAAGTGGGTCTCTGGTCCCAAGTAGCGCCCGAGCTGTGTTTCTGACTCCAGATATATGTTGCCATCTTCCCAGTATCCCAGTATTCTCGGAGAGCAGCTCGCTTTCGTGGCTTCCGAACACCTTGAGGTTTCAGAGTATCCTTGAGGGAAACTTGCCCGGGTGCTGTAGAGCCTGAGATGCCTCCAGGCGGTCTCTCCGCAGGGTTTGCGTTATAATCCTCATCGGTCATTGGCCTCGGTACGAAAGACTCGTCAGAGGCTAGGACGCCTGACATCACAGGTCGTGGATAGTCCAGCACTTCAACTTCATGAGCAGATAATGATTTCGTAGCAGAATCAACATATGCACCTCGCTTGGAAGGCTCTCTGTACTTCGACAGAAGAGCATGGTATAACTCAGATTCTTGCTGAGAAAGAGGGAATGTTGGCGGGATGTAGGTGTCTGGGTATGTCTCCCGCACCTTTTCCTTGACATCGACGACGCGAGAATCCCTAGATAGTTCTTCGGCCCGATTGTCGCCTGATGAGACTTTGACAAGTACACAAATTCCCTGGCTATTACCCTTCTTGTCGAGGAAGAAGAAGTGCAATTGCTTGAGTTTGCCCTGTTTCTCCATCCTGTTGACCGCGGACTGAACTGTCTTTCGATCCGGGGGCTTTATGTCGCTGTACATTCTAGCCCAAATCGAGGCGACAACGATATAAAGAGACAACTCACCCGGGAACACTCCATCATTGTTATCAAGGAGATATAGGACGATTTCGATAGTGCGTTCCCTGCGTAATCCACCTTCCGAAAGAGCTTTTTGGTTGGGTATCGAACTATGGAACAAAGGTTTAGGCTGTGTCGGTGCGAAGAATTGGTCGACGACATGCTGTTGACTGGGTTTCTGCAAACCTGGATGGTTGTCACTGCCGTTTGTGGCATGTATGAGGAGCTCTTGGTTAGGAGTCTCTGATGTAATGGACAAGTTCTCTTTCGACGTATTGGCTACGTTGCTGGGTTCAGCCAAAGTAGGCCGCAATATGAAATTTTGACGCATCGTCCCACCGAGATCCGAAGGTTTATCCGTCCTCGCTAACAATTTCGGAGGTTCTGACGGGAGTTCATCTTGATCTGCTGGTATCGCTTGCTCCGTTGGTTGCTCTTGCCGCCCAACCTCGTCTGGCTGAATGGTTATATGTTGCGAAAGCTTTCGCCGCTTCCGAGGCGACCCAAGATCTGTCTCCCCGCCAGGAGCGCTAACATGAGCTTCTGACACTAGCTGTCGCTTTTGGGGTAATTCGCCACTCTTGGCTTCAAGGGACGACTTGACGTTTTCCTCCGAATCATTCAGACGCTCCTGAGGCTCCGTAGGCTCTGCACACCGATCGCCCGAGATTGGGCCGCCCTGCGAGATTTCCTGGTGTTGTCCGGGTTGCATGTCTTCGCCTATCTTGTCTGGAGCGGTTGGACTATCTTCTGGGATTTTCTGGCGCTTCTGAGGCGGTTGAGGGTTGGAGCCTTCACTGTGCTGGGATGCACTACGGCGGTGCCCCCGAAACCGACTAGTAACGTTATATACTTCGACATCTTGCAGGACGATGGAACGCCCTCCTCCCAACTTTGACCGTGTATCTAGGGCTTCCGCGAAGGAGCTCTCTTCCGGAGGAGCGCGTTCGGGATGGGGCGTTCCTATAGTGCTTGTGTTTCCGGGGGCTCCAGTAGATAACCGTCGAGGAGTTGGCGATTGCGCTGGTTGCGCTGATTTGCCCTTTCTGTCGACTACGCGTAGCGACCGCGGTGTCGAAGTCGGATATGGAACAGGTAAGGCCCTCTTCCGAGCAGGAATAGACATATGAGGATGCGGGACGAAGAGGGGGTTGCAGGGAGTTTGTGATTTATTGAGGTGGTATTCCAACCCATTAGGATTCTTCCAACTTTTGCCACACTTTTCGCATCTATATCCTTTCCTAGAGGATGAATGTGGTCCCTTCCTGGGAATGAACGAGCTCCGTGCAGCCGGAACTTGATCTGACTCTGGCGAGGCTACAGACTCGTCGCCAGCAACCGGGGGAGATAGCGCTGATGCCGGAGCCGCTGTGCCGGAAATTCCTTGTTGAGGTGGTCCAACCACGATCCCTGTTTCAGATGAGGTTCCTTGTCCAACCCCAAGAAACGCAGGGTCTTTCAGCTTGTCTGATCTGAATATGAGTACCACGGATTTTCGCGGTCGTCCCATCTTGTTCTCAGGATCGAGCGAATTCGCCAGCCCACGGTAAACACCGGGAGCTCTAGGAAGAGGGGGATCTCTCTCTGCGGCAGGGGTATCATTGTCTTCCTGGGAGGGAGATCTGACGACGAGGTCCCGAAGGTGAGTATCATCAGCAAGATCGACCAGAGATTCCGTCGCCTGGACCTCTCTCTTTGGGCGACCTGGAGCTCTTCCTTCTCTGCCAGCTGATATTTCATCTGGCAAGTTTTCTAAGGGGCTATCAGCTTGGGGTTCACCCACGTGAACATCCAACGAATCTGCAGCCTGGGCTCTTTTTGGAGGTCGCCCGCGGGCTCTTTTTGGCTGACTCTTTCCTCCCTGTGACGCACGTTCCTTGATGAACCCTTTACGCTTTTGATTATACCTGGATTTGGAGGAAGATGACGGCGGATTGCAGAGTTGAGTAAGCGAGATGGTGCCTTTTGCGGTAAATCTGGATGGGTCCGGCTTAGAGAATCCTTGGCTAGATGATTCGATTGTCGGCTGCTCGGCCTGAACTTCTTGGCCTTGATGTTGACTTGTTACCACGCTGTTCGTACTGGAATCAATATATCCGGGAGCAAAGAATTGATATGCCGTGGTCTTCCCCATGCGAGTGAGTTGGGAAATGACTTGAAATTCTGGCTGCTCAACTTGAACCAGGGGGGAAGACAGCGAGGCGTTCAGGGACGCGATGAATTTTCGATAACTGTATCCGAGCGTCTGATGGCGGATGTCGTTATTCGAGGACCCTTCAGGTCCGGCCCTTCTGATGATATCGAATACTGTGTTCACAAACGGCTTCTGAGGCATCCAGGATGATGAGGTGATCTCGATCTGATCCAAGAGCTCGTTATGGGTTTTCGCAGCAGGAAGCGGTTTCGCTTGCTGGCCGTCCTGACTATTCTCTGCTTTCTTCGCCTTCAACTTAGCATTGTCGCGAGACGCCTGTCCACGCTTTCCGATTCGCGAAGAGGGGGCTTTGATATGATTCGTAGGGATGCTCCGGAACTTTTTCCATTCGTTGGGGGTTGGGTCTCTGAGGAACTTCACGCAATCCTTGAAGAGTCGGCTGCTATTGGCGAACCTTGCAGCAACGAAGGTAACCGCTCCGAGCTTAGTGAACCAACGGGAAGATTTTGCCAAGGCTCGCATCTGAGGCACACGTTCGTCTACGCCCATCTTCGTTCGCAAGTCGCAATACCGGATGATACCCCATGCCTTGGTGATAGCAAGGAACCCCTGGGCTATAGCCAAATAATCTAATCTGTCACCGTTCCAATAGTTGTGGAAGGGTACAGGATCGAGATCTCGCATCAAAGTCTCCCTAGATAGGTCTAGTTCTTCGAGCGGGAGGCCTTCGCGCTTTGCCTCTGCTTGTGCGCTTTCAGCAAATTGCTTAAGCCATATCTTACTTGATCTAAAGCCTCTGAGGAGAATTGGTTGCTTGATGATGTAGCCTTTCTTTGCCAGTGCATCGGTCCGAGTGGGCAGGGATCGCTTGTCTTGGCCTGTGAGTCGTACTAGATCGCCTTGTAGAATGCCCTTTTGTTTCACGGACGCAATGTCGACGAGGGCTTTCCATTCGAAGAGAGGTATGCGTTTGAAATCTGGACCGTGGCCTGTCAAAGTCTTCCATTGCCGCTCCTCAGAAACGTACAGCCGCGGTCCAACAGACTCTGACGCGTTCTCCGGGTTCTTTGGATTCTGGCTTGATGGCGCCTCCTGACTTCCTACTGCTTGTGAATCTGCAGTGACGGATGATGCTTTCTCGCGCTCACATCGATCAAGAATTTCTTCCAGGGACAAATGGTTGAACTCTCTGTTGGTACCAACAGACACATCATGCCTGGCCACTAACCATCCCCAAACCTTCGAGGCAAGCCCCAGGTCTCCGGTTTCGACACTGCTCCTGTCGCCCCCGTTGACGTCAGAGGTTGTCCCATTAGCTGACACGGCTGGGGTCTCCTTAGTCTGCTGTACGGCTTCGGTCGAGGGCCCAGAGTCCGTAGAATTTTGGCTGTAGAATGAATTGATAGCCTTAACCAGGTCTAGGGCAGAACAGCCTGCATGCAAAAGAATCAGTCTTAGTTATACACCTTGGGGGGTAAACGTGTGTTCTTGATCACGTGATCACCGTTCGAGTTTGATGCTCTTGGTGGGCGTGAGTTGACTTACCCCGACTACCAGAAAAGGCGATCTCCGTCAGAAGCGACTCGATCAGCTCGTCGAGTCCCCTTTCCATGTTGGATATTTTTTAGGTGGCATCTGGAAGGTGAGAAAATTTGGGGACTTGATATCCACGATGGAAGGATCGAATTTTAGTGCTTCAGATATTCTGTTCGAAGGCTGTAGATGGATGAAGTTGGCTTGGTAAAAGATGGCGAGCAGGAGTGGGGAAGGTTTTACGTAGAGCTTGGGGGCATTGTGAGACTGACCAACCGCACTAGGGATTGGCATATCCACACACGTATGTATCGGTCAAACTCCGGCATTTCCCCTCAGAATAGTGGGCCTGCTGCCCTAGCTTACCTAATTACATACCGGCCCCCTTATCTCCCCTACTGGCATGTCTCACAGTACCTACCGTAAACCGGTAACCGAGTTTTCGTCCATGCTTTTGAGGAAACTGGTCTCAAAAATTAATTAAAAATGGATGAATATGGAGTAGATTACAGTTTCAGGTTAGAGTTATTGCTGTCCTTCTAACTGTTCAGACCCTATGGCAATCTGGGAGATATGCTAAATAGACATCTTCATGACGGGACTATCAAACTCCGTATCTCAGATCTACTACTCTGTAATCACCTGGATTTCGACGTTTCCATATGCACGTGTGAAATGCTCATAAGCCCCCTATAGTCGGGTAAATACGAGTATCACCCTATTTATTAATCACACTGGACAGGACCATGGTGCCCCTGACCACATGTAGTCGGCAAGCATTACTGTCAGCAGAGAAGCCAGTCACGATTGAAGGCCCGGGCGAAAGAAAATGCAATCGCACAAGTGTTTCGGGGGTATCTAGACCTTTCTTGTTCTTTCAAAGCGGCACGGATTCCAAGCCCATCCCGGTTGGTTTTGTTATAAAGCTGGCCTCTTCTCGCTCATCATCTTCCGATAAGATGTAACCACGTCGTCCCTGATAGTCTGTAGCTCTTCTCTCCGCCGCAGACTTCCCGCGGCCTTCGGGATACCGTCAACCTCGACCGCAGCACCGCGGACAGTCATCTTCTTCTGAGGCTTAATGGCGAGTTCCGGCGGCGCTTGGACTACGTCGTGCAATCCGGCCCTCGTCTCCCCGCGCTTCTTCTTCAACGCCTCCCACGGATCGTCCTCGGCGTCGTCAACCTCGCCCAGGTACTTCGTTTTCTTGCCCTTCTTCTTCTTCTTTCCCGACGTGCTGTTCTGCATCTCGATCTTCCACGAGACGCCGACTTCCTCCTCCTCGAGCTCCCTCTCCGCCTGTAACTCGAGCTCCTCTTCCCTCTTCTCCTTGATCTTGCGCTCTTCCTCCCTCCATTCGTCGTACAGTTTGTGCATTTTTCGCTCCTTGTTCGTCCGCCATACCTTGAGGCCGAGCGGATCCTTGCCGTCCCTGACTGATTTGTTGACTAGACCACTGATGGGAAGAGCGGCGTCTACTCGAGCCGCGAAGTCCGACATGCGCTCGCCAGGCCGGATTTTGGGGACCTCGTGGGTCTCTTTCGCTTCACCTTCGGAAGCTGCGGTTTGTGTCGCTTTCCGTTTCTTGCTTTTTCCGCGTGTTTCTTCGCCATTATCCAGCCCCGACCGGGGCTTCTTCCCCGAGGCATAAGCCATCAATCTCTTGAAGGCGCGAGGCGCATCGTCCGCCTTGCCCCCATCGCGCTTACGCTTGAGTTTCTTTTCCGAAACGGCCGCTCCTTTCTTTGCTGAAGCATTCTTTTGTTTCTCTTGTCTCACTGGCAACGGCTTTGCGAATTGTGAAGGCGGCAGATCAAACCTGTAAAAGGACACATGATATTAGTAAACGGGGCTAGGTTATCGTCGACATGAAGTGTTTCCTCTGGAAATAAAAGCTTCACTAACGTTGATGGATCTTTTTCGCGACGTGTATGTTTATGCGGCATGTTGAGGACTGTTGAGAGATTCGTCTATTCTCTGGCTTTGATACTGCTGTAAATGTTTAAACTTCAGGATGGTCCAAGATAAGAAAAATTCCAAGAATTCCTTGGCAAGTACCTCGCGCCCCGCAGAACTTTTAGCAGCCCCACATGCGGCTGGATTCCAAAGTTACAGGAGCCAGGGGCCGGGGCACTTAAACTGGACTAAAATCGGGAAACGCGAATCCACCTTTAACGACTTCCGTAGCGGAAGCCCTCCTGACTGTACTAACAATACGTAATCGTATTCTGAAGCTATTGTAAACAACTCGATCTTTCCCTACGGCTCTTTTCGTCTGTTAGTATGAAGTTATAGACTCTCGTTTCAAGAGGTTGCAATGCTTTGGCTATAATGACCTTGTGATTACCAGCTATCACTTCCCTTTTTTGTGCAATCCATGACTCCGTCACTTGCTAGTGCAGTCAGTCATTACTATCCGATAGACTTTGCTGGCAGGATTTCCCATCGCTCTTTTTTCCTCCTGGCCGGCAACCGGAGACGCGCTGAAGCAAAGCCCGTTGGCTAATTCCGATCCCATGGCTCATGATCCTTCACAGTCTTGGCCCTGGCTACCCGATTTCCTCAGGAAGCGGCAGAGTCAAGCTTACATGCCTGTCGATGCCAATGGAACCTTAGAAGACCAGGCGAGCCCCTATGCAAATCCCGACCACGTTGAACGATGTGCGGCGAATCCCGAGCGCAGGGTGTCGTTCTGGGCAAATGGCTTCTTCGCTGGGGTGGGAGTGAGCCTAGCCACACTGTACTTCACTTCACGATGGGCAAGCGTCTTGTCGAACCATGCTAACCTAAACACAGCTCCATCTTCAGCATCCTGTGCTGGCTTGCCCCGCGTGATTTGGGCGGCTCCTCGCCGAACCGGGAGGAAGCCGGTAACGAGAGCTTAGCCCGGTATCCTACGGATTTCCTCCGGGACGTGGTACCCATTCCGTGTCATTCGCACAATGACTACTGGCGCGAGATGCCCCTATTCTCCGCCATCAGGGCCGGGTGCATCAGCGTGGAAGCAGACGTGTGGCTCTTAGACGAGAGCACGGAACTGCTCGTAGGGCATGATACAGCCGCCTTGACAGTCAACAGGACCTTCGGGTCCCTCTACGTCAATCCGCTGGTGGAGTTACTCGATCGAATGAATCCCAAGACGCCATTCTATGATGGCACCCGCCGCGGCATATTCGATGTCGATCCCGAGCAGTCTTTGACTCTCCTAGTTGACGTGAAGACCGACGACGCCACGACGTGGCCCCTAGTCCTCGAGCAACTTGAGCCACTGAGATCGCGGGGCTGGCTAACGTACCTCGAGGGCGGGGTGGTCCATGAGCGCCAGGTGACCGTAGTAGGGACGGGAAACGCCCCATTTGACCCTTTAACAGACAAATCGGCACGTCGAGATACGTTCTTCGACGCGCCTCTTGACAGTCTATGGAAGGATCCCGAAGTTCCGGACACGGAAACAGTCAGGCCGTACGATTACTATAACCGCACGAATTCGTTTTATGCTAGTACCAGTTTCAAAGAAGCCATCGGTCCAGTTTCGCATGGTGCTTTAAGCGAAGACCAATTACTCACCATCCGTGGGCAGATCAGAGAGGCCCATAGCAGGGGCTTGAAGGTGCGATATTGGGAAACCCCGAATTGGCCAATCGCTCTGAGGAATAGCCTCTGGCACACGCTGGTGACTGAAGGTGTGGATATTTTGAACGTGGATGATCTTCATGCAGCTTCCGAGTTAGTTTGGTGAATTTGTACTTGGATACATATGTTTATTTACATATGTACCTGAGACACTTACATACATCCACCACATGTGTACTTAAGGATATAGATGCGAGAGCTCCTGAATTATAGCAGCAAGACCCCTGGATCCCAGCATCAAATGCCAGCAGTTCCATTACGATGTCTGAGTACAGTTGCAGCTGGCGGCCGTACCGCCCGCACCCGGCACTCCGCCAAACGTCCCGCTCACGAATACCACCAACACGGCCGCGTACGCGGCGGTCGCCGCGAATATCTGGTCCCGTTTCGCATTCGTGAGGAAGCCTATGCAGCCCGCGAACAGCATGGTCCAGCCGCCCACCATGCCCAGCATTGCGTAGACGTTGCGCACGAAGCACAGGGAGACCATGGAGCCGAAGAGCACGGCCGCGGACAGGAGCGAGCTCAGCAGGGCTACCGCATTGGCAACGGACCTCTCGGAGATCTCGGCCGTGTGTCCGTCGGAGGATCGAGTCTGTGGGGAAACAAGGGGGAAGCGTGTGAGCGGCTCAGCCTCATCCTCTCCGGATTCCTGCTTAAGTCGAGGTAGGTGTCACTCAAGCAGGGGCTACGGACGGCTACTGCTTACCTTGAAGAACGCCCCGAAGTTGTTCAGCACGAACAGCGACAACCGGTCCTGGTTCGCGGGGACCCTCAGCGCGACGAGATCGTCGACGTCCCGGAAGCGGTCTTCGCTGCGACCCCAGAGCTGGGGCCTCCCGAACCTGGTGTTCCTGGCCTCGAACCAGTCGCGCATCCCCCTAACCGTTGTCTCCGCCGGCCTCTCCAGGTTCAATAGAAACTGGTGAGCCGCCAGTGCTTCGTCTTAGTTATACCGGTTACAACGGCGTTTAGGATGACTGAGGGGAAAGTCGGCCTACTTACGGTACTCTCGCAGCTTTCCCCTAATGGTCATGGCGAGTTCCATGCGTTCCACTTCGTTGGGCTGCTTGGCACCGTTCGCCAACTCCTCGAATGTCTTCCAGTTACTACGGCTCTCTTGCACGCGCGGGTGGTTGGGTCTGTCGCGATCTTCGTAGTCGTATTCCGCCTGCCTAGCCTCGAGCTCCGCGATTTCCGCCTCCAGCAGTAGCAGGTTCCGCGAGGCCAGTGTGTCGAACCGCCGGTATATCGTGCCAGTCTTATCAGCATCATGGGCAATTTTATATGCCACTCTTGGAAATCCGTGCATGGGTTGTTGCCCGTCCTCTTTATGGTACCCCCTATTCATTTTTCCGAAAAATGAAATGCTCCGGTTAAGCCGTTTTGATTCTGATCTCCTGTCCGTTTCTCTTTTATCATAAATGTTTGCGTGCTAAACTTAAGGCTGCGAGGCGAAGCTCGAGTCGTTGCACTGCAGCAGGGACGTGTACGAAGTGTGCTTCGCCCGTTATTGGCGTTGTACGTTCGTGGCGGAGTGTAGGGGGTCTCCATGGGCATGCTCGCGAGGCCTCCCCAATTCAGGCTGTGACGTCAGGATGCCAGTGATAAGAAGACACGAATCATTGAGCTAAGAGATGGAGGGTCGTCCTACATTACATAAATAAACAAATGATTGGAAGAGAATTGCATGCGGGGGGACTGACTGTCAGTCACTTCCCCCTGCAGGAGGTCCAGGTAACGGGCAGCGCCGTTAACTAGATTGCGGAGAGCCTTACGTACCTCAGAACGCCCTCTTATGTTTTCCAATCTTCCTCCTCGGTACCCAGTCATTCTGTTCCACGGGTAACTGCCACTGTCCCCTAAACGTTGAACTTCCAAGAAAATCGCGCATCTAAAACACTATCCATTGTCCCCCATCAGCAGTGTGCCTCAACATCAGTACAGTACTCACTCAGAGTCGTACTGCGATAAGGACCTAGTCACTAGCAACATGCCCCAGCACAGCCTCCTGGAGCAGAGCTTCACGGCATTTCTGCGGGCAGCGTCGAGAATACATTGTCCGATCGACGAATGTTATGAAGGCTTCCCCGATCTTGACGGGAGGATCAAAGCTCATCTGGAAACGCACCATCCCGACCTCCTAGTCAAAAAAGAATTCCCTACACTCCTCCAATGGATAAGGCGGGGTAAACTAATCATGGCCTCCAAGATGTATGGAAGTCATTCTCTTTAAATTCCGAGGCTAGCTAATCGTCGTATAAGCACACGTACTAGTGAGACGCCGTACATTGTTGGCCCATTTGAATCGTGGCCCGACAAGGCGGAGCCATTGGATGTAATCAACGCAGTCAACGAACTCAACGAATTCGGCGCAATTCAAAAGAGCTTATTAGCCCACCGAAAACCGGTTATATCCAAACGCATGGAGGTTGACAAAGGCCATTCGCCACAGAATTACTTCGAAGTAGATCCTGAAAAGCGTGAAGATAAGGAGGCATGCCACCGAACCCAACTGGCTAAGATAGCCGCTGGAGTCTATTTGCCTCCAAGCCGATGCCTCCGTTCCTCACCTGCCCCCCGTCCGCCCAAAAATAGTCGTGGCGCTCTCAGCGTTATGATCAATCTCGCGGAGAAGGGAGACCTAGGATATGCTGACAGCGGGTCTGGTAAAAATATCATGTCCGAGGCGTATGCTCTTCAGAAAGGGTTAATAATAAGGAAGGGGCGGAAGAACGTCAGGCTCTTCCAGCTCGGTAACGGAAAGTTAATATATTCCGTGGGTCGGGTCCGTACATACGTCAAACTTACAAAAAGCTGCCGTGGTCCGAAAAAGGAGTGGTTCCACATCCTAGCTAATTGCCCGGTGCCGCTCATATTAGGCATGCCGTTCTTGAGGGAAGCACAGATCCTCACGGAAAACACGCAATTGCTGGAAAGCTGCCCGTCCGAATTCAGTACTATAGAATCCGTATTTTGGATCGGAACGCCCCACAACCGGATCAAGTGCAACCTGGACGGGCGCAATGCGATTGCCGTTGCTGACTACGGATCAGATGTGAACCTCATGTCTCTCTCATACGCCAAAAGGGAAGGCTATCGCATTGACCGCAGACTGGAAGTCCGAAAGCGTTTGCAGTTCGGCGACGGGTCTCACGCCGATACTCTGGGTCAGGTCATCGTCTCCAATCTAACTCTGGATTGGCGAAGACCTGCAACGACGAGGCTAGAAGATATGTATTCGGACCACTCTGCAAAGGGAGGGCAACCGGAATCCAGCCCGTCTCTTGATTCTGAAAGCGCTCAAGATGCCAATGCCACCTTCAGCGCCGTTTTCGACATCTTGCCGAGTCTACCCTACGATGTTCTCCTTGGCCGCGATTTTCTCTGGGCCACAGATGCATTTAATGTCTGCACGGTGCTGGCTTCTTCCACTAGGACAGATGGCTGTCTCTACGCCGAGTTTAATTTCACTAGGTCTCTTGGTTACATCGACAAATTTCTGCGCTGGATCAGAGGCGATCTCGGACAGTCCGGAAGCGAACTCGAAGATGAGAAGATGCACGATGAAGCGCTCCACGAGAAGGCATATAAACTTTGGAAGATAGATATGGAGTTGGTGAGGCTGTCAGGTCAGAGCAAGGTTAAGAAAGAGGGCGAGAGGAAGAATATTGTTAAAGACTGGCAGGGCCGTCACGGAAGTTGCCAGTTCTGTAACAGCACCTGCATCTCCCCATGATTGCTGTTGATTGAGAAGGAGAGTGAGTGGGGATCGGTGTGGTAACGGACGAGACTATCTTTAGTCTGTTATGGTCTATATATTATTGTGTTGGGTTCGTTAGAATTGGAAAAGGGGCTAGTTGCGGTGGCTTTTCCCAAAAGGACTGTATGATGGGCCGAAGGTGACTTGCACCTACTGCAATGCTGTGCAACGTTATGCTTACACATTCCTAGGCACTTTCCTGTTACTAGCTAAACTTATAGCTTTCCTATCATCTAGGTGCTCATCACTTTCCCTTTGGATGTTTTCCTAACACATAGGTGACGAACGATGTCACTGACTTTTGGACTTCCCCGACTTGGCAACATTTGTTCTTCACCTCGCATAGCCTGTTTTGAATGCTCGCAGATGAGTAAGGGGCAGAGTGACGCCAACGGCTGCGCCCATGACAGAAGGGGATAAAGCTCGAGTACGTAGCAAACACCAAATATTCGAATACAACACACCCGTTAGAGCACGTAATGGCAAACATCCCTCCATCGACCCAGAGTCTACGAGCCGCTTCTAGGTTCTGTTACTTCCATCCATTGTACAGAAGCAGTCACTTATCAAGACCATACGGGGAATTCCGGTGGACAGCATGGCTGTTATGGCGTTGGACGCTGGAAGCATTGGCGTAACGGGTGGATGCTGACACCCATATAGGACCACTTAGAATCAAGTCAGGGACTTGGAATTCTGTATCTCTTTGGTCATGGGGTAATTGGTGTAGTGGTCTAGCTGGCTGCCGTGACGGCAGCACTCCTCCATATCGGGGAACTACGGATTGCAGCACGGAGACCTATCGAACGTTGCTCGTAACCTTGATCATAATAATACTCGCTTTTCAAGTCGGCTGAAAATGGCCAAACAGCAACACGACGAAAAACACGCGCATACAATGGATATACAACGTGATCGTATAGCACAGCACTCTTCCTCGGGGGAGGCAAGAGATCTAACGGCTTCCCCTTTATAAACGCCCCTCCCAATTGGCCCTGTTTCACTTGCCATCCGACGCCGCCTCTTTCGGCTCCTCGCTACTAGGCCTCTTTTCGTCCGACTTGCTCGTCTCTTTTGAGTTGTCGCCATTGCCGGCCTTCTCCCTTTCGCCGTCGGCCGGGCCGCTGGGGATTTCGGCCTTCTTCGCCTTTACGATGGCTAGCAGCTGCTCTCCCATGTCCCCGAACCCCTCGATCTTACCTAGCCGGGAGATGAGGAAGTTGATATCCTGCTCCATCCTAGTTCATATGGTTAGCGCGAAAACGGTCCACCGCGTGTTGCGTGGTACAACTAGGGGGTTAGTTTACTAACTGTGTAACACCGGCGCTCCCTTCCGGCTTCAGGCCATCCAGGGCCTGGCCCAGCTGGCTCTTGAAGCTGTCGAAGACCTGCACCATGATCATCTGGACGGCGCCCTCGGGCAGGTGCTTGGAGAGGACGCGGTGGAGGGTGACGGTCTCCTTGACGAGGGCCTCCATGTACAGGTTGACGCTGGCGGCCCCCTCGGCCACTTGCCTGTCCCAGTTGAGGGCCCTCATGGTCTTGATGTGGGCGACGGCGCGGCCGCTCATGATCTCGATGAACTTGTCGAAGATGTTGTTCTGGTGCTCCTGGAAGAGGCGCCGCACTTTGTCGAACTCGCCCATGAGCGCCGCGACGGCCGCGTTGTTGACGTTGGGGCCCGTGGCCGCGTGGCGCCGCGCGAACTCGCGCATGTGCGGCACCAGCGTCGCGATGAAGGACAGCGCCTGCGCCGCAAGCGCTAGGTGCCGTGTGGTGATGTTCTTGAGCCCCGCGGACCTCGTGGCTCCGGCGCCGAGGATGAGTTGCGTGCAGCGCGAGTTGAAGAGCTGTAGATACGCGATGAGGGAGCCGGAGATGTCAGTGGCCATGGACGGAATGCTTGATATGAGGTGAAGGAAATTGCTCATGCCTTCTAGGCAGAGTATTGCCGAGTTAGGAAGGATGAAATTCTCCCCGTCTATGACTGCGCTCCGCGTCTTTTCCTTAGCGGTCCCGTTTGATTCAGCCCGAGCCCGACCGCTAGTACCTTCTTCCTCGTCGGGGTACGGCTCCCAGATCTTACTGCCCTCTGACCATGCCGCTGCGTCCCGGGTGCTGCTTTCTAGAATGCGATTGAGAAGTATAGTATCCTTTTCTGTAAAGTCTTTGGCGCTCCATTGGTCAGATTCCATAGCTTGGGCAAGCTTTTGCTTCTCTGCATCCCCATAAAACTGAATAAAGTCTTTGATGTGAGAGTTCACGGCGGTTTTTAAGGAGGTTCCGCTTCGGCCAGAGATTGCTTCGCACTCATTGGCGAAGTACAGATTGAGGGTAAAGTATCTTAAAAACCATATTAACGGCAAGCGAGAGCTCTGTTCTGAGCGTACCCGCAGTATCTTAACGATCTTCTCTTGGGCAATATCGACTGATTGACCAAGCAAGTTCGCCATGTCCATAGTCAAATGGATGTCCTCCTGTAGATCACGGTTGGCACTGTTCAGAGGAGGAGATTTGATTGGTGGAGGCGACCTCAGCCCTGAGAGGGCATCCGGCGGTTCTCCCATTAGGCTTGCAGCGTCAAACAAGACCTTCACCTGAGTGCTGAGTCTTCGTAGTGTCTCGGTGACGCTAGTGTAGATCTTGACAAAAAGTGCTTCAGCATCGCCCTCGTCAAGCGCCCGAAGGTTCCGCGCAAGGATCGAAGACTTTTCTTGCTGCGTCAAATGTCGAGAGCTTGTCGTAGAAGAGGACCTTATCGTCTCGTTGTCATCGTCATTTGAACTTGGAAGTGGTTTCCGGACGAGATTTTTGACTTCTCGTAATACCACTTCCCGATATGTTGCTATAGCTACCGTGACATGCTTTGACTTCTGCAGGCCCGCCAGCACTGGCATAAGTTGCGACCTCAACTCATCGGTTGCGGACAAGTATGCAGGAAACGCTGACGGATCTCTACTCTGTCCTCCACGAGCCCGCATAGCTGAGCTGCTCCACCGCAGAAGGACCTCCTGGGTTGAAACAGTAGCCACATGTCGTCGTATATCTGCTAGTAGTATGCTGAGCAGGTTCGATTCGTATGCTTTGCCTATACGTAATCGCAAAGTCGATATATCATCATTGACTCCTTCGAGGGCAGCAGCGCCCCTGAGATCGCGTAAGCGAAGATTGGAGTGACTTGGTCTATCTTGACTTGGACTTGTGGTCCTCTCCCCCGCGATTAGCCCCTCCAAGCTTTCAATGCTGGCTAAAGCTTGGTCGAGCTCCCCCGAGTCGACCTGGGACTCGCAGATTGCGACTGACTCGACTATTGCTTTCAACTGCTGGACGGCATCGTTCAGCTGCTGGATATTTTCGCGCCGCCGCTTTTTCTGGACGATGTCCAGCCCTGTTGAGGCAATCTCCTGGTCGAGTGCTTCGAGCTCTTTCCGTAGCGCTTTTATCCTTTCTACTGATTCAGCGGCCTCGGAATGCAATTCCCTAAGCGAGCCTAGTGCTGTAAAGAATGTGGTGGACGCCGTGGAGATCGAGGAGATCAGGTGCATCTCGATCGTGTCCATATACCATGATAGTTTCTCCTGTAGGATCGCGTTCGTAGCAAGAGCCTTCCGCGGTGCGGCAGCAGATCCATTGGCATTATTCTCCTCTTCGGTGGAACCGGGCGGTGGTCGCACAACTTCCGAACGTTCGCTAACGACATCAAATGTACGGGGATTCTCGAGGTGGAAATCTTCGTCGAAATACACATTTGGTATCGTTGATAACGGAGGCGGACCTTGTGCGGCCTTTTTACTGAAACCTGAACTCGATCGCCGGGGCATCGGGGGTGACTCGACGGACGATATACTGGTTATAGACCCCGCTGACGCTTTTCGCGAGATCGAAGAGGACCGGCCCTGGGGTTTTAAATAGCCATCGTCCACGGCGATGTCTTCTGATTTACCATTCCTTCGCAAAATGTGGGCGCTACCGTCGTCATCGCTCTCCTTGACCCTCCGTAGCGTCTCGTACAATGCGCCAACTTGCGACAGATAGGGCTTGAATTCGGAGGAATCGACATGAGGAATGTTGGTCAACGTCACAGGCGGTATGTCTCTCGCAGTCGGTGGCTTGTGCGCACTCGAGGCGGGCGCACTTGTATGTGCCACGAGTCCAGTTCGGACTATGGGGGGCTGAAGAAGAGTCGATATGGCATTTTGGCCAATCTCGTGGACGGCTTGGGATGATCGGCCGGACGGATCGAGCTGACCCCCTATTGAATGAATAGAGCTGGCGGTAGAGCCACGCCTTGCATCGGAGAATGAAGCTACTGAGCCTTGTCGGCGGAAGGGGTATTCGGATCGGAAACTGGGGGACAAAGGCGGGAAGCTGTCGACGGACTTTCGAGCTCCGGAATTGGAGAACATGGTTTCCCTGGCAGAGAGGACGAATTAAGGCCAGAGAAGCCGTGAAGGCTTGTTGACAAGGCTCTCGTGAGGCTACCGGAGAATCATTGCTGTATTGAAGTATCGACCGACTGTCTTAGTCGGCAGCAACCGGGCTGGGTATATAGTTTTCCTTGAGTCCCGGGGGTTCATACGTAACTAACAGGCCTACCTAGTACGTACGGCACTGACTCCCAAGGATGCGATTACCTAGGTATATAATGTAGTCCGCTCCCGTCCCTCAAAAGGCCGCAACTCGTCGAATTAATAAGACACGAAAGCCAAAAGACTCCTGCAACCAGTGAGAATACGCGAGCCAAGGGCGGGCGTAGGTTTGTTGTCAATTAATTCGCTGTCGCAAAGCTAGCTGTACAATGATATACTGGGGGTTGTATCGTGTTAGTTCTACTACGGGTAGCCAGGAAGGCATGCTCCCTAGTAGCACATATAGCATATAGTTGCATACTCACTGGAATATTCATCTAACAAAGAAGTATTGTCTATCGTACCTCTGCCATGAGCACGGGCCATTTTATACTGTACGTAGTCGAAAGGGATTCCCAGTCATTCCCGTTTCTGTCTTAGCGTCATGCAAGCACTCAAACGCGAAAATCAGGCGCGTTTTATACGCGTCTGTACGCGCCCAAACTTTTCAATTAACAGGAGGTGGGATGCCAGGCACTGAATACCCACTGAACTAACCATCCCCACGACAACCGCTACCCCCCGTTCCCACGATTGTTACTCCTGACAAACTTGACGAATGCATTGCTGTCGTCACGTTTAGACAGGCCTAGCATCATCAAGTAAAGTGGTCAACTATTTCAGTCTTCTTCAAGATGGATCGCCAATCCGTCTACTCGGTTTCTGTCTTTCAGTCCAACGCTGGCACCAACGATGACAGCAGACTGCAAGTACTGGAGCAGCTGGTCACTTTCATCCTCCAGTTCAGACATGACAATATCTTCATCTACCGGTTCGTCGCCCTTATCATATCTTCCCTGGTTTTTATTGCGCTGCGCAGGAGCACTAATGTGACTCTTGCAGAGATCAATTAAAAGAAAACGCCCTTTTAAAAAAGTATTATTGTGATGTCAACATTGGAGACCTCATCAAGTATAATGAAGAGCTGGCACATCGTTTGGTTACGGAACCAGCTGAGATCATCCCCCTTGTATGTATAACAAGCTGCGAAATCCCTTCCTTCGGCCCTTTGCCAGTCTGACCAGAAATAGTTCGAAGCAGCCCTTAAGAAATGTACCCACCGCATTGTCTTTCCTCACGACTCCAAAGCTGTCGTCCCCGAGCACCAGCTTCTGCTTCACTCTACTGCCGAAGATGTCTCAATCCGAAACCTAGATTCTATGACCATCTCGCGATTAGTCCGAGTGCCTGGTATCGTCATCGGAGCCTCTGTCATGTCATCGAAGGCAACTGAATTGCATATTCAATGCCGGAATTGTTTACATAACCAGACTATCCCCATCCTTGGTGGTTTTACCGGCGTCACCCTTCCACGACAATGTGGCCGTCAGCGACCGCCCAATGACCCATCCCCAAAGTGTCCTCTCGATCCTTACTTCGTCATTCACGAGAAGTCCCAGTTTGTAGACCAGCAGATCATCAAGCTACAAGAAGCTCCGGACCAGGTTCCTGTTGGAGAGCTGCCTCGACACGTCCTGATCTCCGCAGATCGGTACCTCACAAACAGAGTGGTCCCGGGATCAAGATGTACCGTCATGGGAATCTTCTCCATCTACCAGAACAAAGGCTCCAAAGGCTCCTCCGGCGGCGCGGTGGCAATCAGGACCCCGTACCTCAGAGCAGTGGGCATCCAGACAGATGTAGATTCGACCGCGAAGGGGCATTCGATCTTCTCAGAAGAGGAGGAGCAAGAGTTCATGGAGCTTAGTCGGAGACCGGACCTTTACAATGTCATGGCGGACTCCATCGCGCCATCCATCTATGGGAACCGAGATATCAAAAAAGCTATCCTCTGCTTGCTGCTCGGCGGATCCAAGAAGATTTTACCAGACGGCATGAAGCTTCGAGGTGATATCAATGTCCTTCTTCTCGGTGATCCGGGTACAGCCAAGTCCCAGCTCCTGAAGTTCGTCGAAAAAGCAGCGCCCATCTCTATCTACACCTCCGGCAAGGGGTCCTCTGCGGCCGGTCTGACCGCATCGGTACAGCGCGACCATTCAACCAGAGAGTTCTATTTGGAAGGTGGCGCGATGGTCCTTGCAGATGGCGGTGTGGTCTGTATTGATGAGTTCGACAAGATGCGCGACGAAGACAGGGTGGCCATTCACGAAGCAATGGAACAGCAGACAATTTCTATTGCCAAGGCTGGTATCACCACGATTCTCAACGCTCGTACGTCTGTGCTCGCCGCGGCCAATCCTATTTTCGGCCGATACGACGATATGAAGACCCCGGGTGAGAACATTGACTTTCAAACTACCATTCTGTCACGTTTCGATATGATCTTTATCGTCAAGGATGAGCACACACGGGAGAAGGACGAGAGAATCGCCAAGCACGTTATGGGCATCCATATGGGTGGCCGTGGACTCCAGGAGGAACAAGTCGAGGGCGAGGTTTCCGTAGACAAGATGAAGCGGTACCTGAGCTATTGCAAATCGTAGGTTGCCCGTACCCTATTTCCCTCCCCTGGCCATTCATTAGAAAGCAGCCCATGCTGACAGCCCGACCCAGGCGATGCGCACCCCGCCTCTCGCCCGAAGCGGCGGAGAAGCTCTCCTCGCACTTCGTGTCGATCCGGAAGCAGGTGCACGCGTCGGAGCTCGAGGCCAATACGCGGTCGAGCATCCCCATCACGGTGCGGCAGCTCGAGGCCATCGTGCGCATCACCGAGGCACTCGCGAAGCTGACGCTGTCGCCCGTGGCGACGGAGCATCACGTCGACGAGGCCATCCGGCTCTTCCTCTGCAGCACCATGGACGCCGTCAACCAGGGCTCGTCGGCGTCGGGCGGGCAGGTGGGCAGCCGCGAGCTCAACGAGGAGGTTGGCCGCCTCGAGGCCGAGCTCCGCCGCCGCCTGCCCATCGGCTGGAGCACCAGCCTCGCCTCCCTGCGCCGCGAGATGGTCGAGGCCAAGGGCTATAGCGAGCAGGCCCTCAACAGGGCCCTCATGATCCTCCAGCGGAGGGACACCATCATGTTCAGGAACCAGGGCGCCCAGGTGTACCGGAACGGCGCGTGAGGGACGGGGAATGTGGTGGAGCTGCTTAGGCCGTGACGGCTCCGTTGTGAGTTCATTGTGTGGGATATTTTTTTGGAGTTCAGGGTTGGGTTTAGGCACATATGATGTATGAGACCTGTATCAATAATACGCATGATCATCTAACGTCTTGACATATGACTGTCCCTTGCTCCGCCAGTCCCTTTCTCTCTCAAATATCACCCTTTATTTAACCGCTCCCTACCAAATCCGAGAACAGCCACAGTACAAGATATGCACGACTCCAGACATTCAGTCGGTGCAGTGAATACACACCGTTTCGATTATAGACACATCGCTAGTAATGGTATGATACTAGCCGTCAGCGATTAAGTTCCCCTATGTATATATCCTCCATCACTTTGCTCGTGTTTGGCCTTCTACTCCATTGGGGTCCGCGGCGAATTTAGAGCGTGGAAGCTGGAGCCGCCTAGTTATGCAGTCTTTCCATAGTCGCGGTGGGCGCTTAAATACCCCCAGTGCCTCATAAGCTAAGCATATCCCAAGACCTTCAGCATCCTCCCCTTTCTTCCACCTTAGCCGGCGGGTGCAGGGTACATACTAGAACAACCGCCAAGAACGAATTACCGCAGCGCCGCCCGTATCATCGTCGTTGTTTAGATGAACTAAGAGCTCTAAGCATATCTCCTGCGGACAATACCAATCTTTGCAAGCCTCTATAGTAGAGTTACAATTATTATCGAAGTGTATCATTTCCGGAAACCTTCATATCTTGGGGGTTTTACGTGTTTCTGCGGAATACGGTAAATGGGGTTTGGGAAATGATCGACCTACTCGAGCACACATATCCCTCTCGTTAAAAGAACACAAGGACCATTGATGATTGCACGGCCTCTGCGACCCCGGGGCCTAAGCTCGTGGGTTCTAGGGGGGTCGAAGCCGAGGTATTCTCCAAATTCGTCCTGGAAGGACTGCGCTAAGGTAAGAGGGCAATAAACTGTAGAGAAGTAGGCTGCTCGAGTCTCATATATTTAACTCGTCATAAGATGATTAACTTTACTTGCAGATGACATACGATAGGTGCTTTTCTCACGATAGTTGGGTCTCTTCTGACAACGGGGGATGGTAGTTTCCTGTAGCAGAAAGGAACCACGCGGCTGCCTCGTCGTCCAATGATACATTGCTACGAGTCAGCCGTATGCCATGGAACGGTGCTTGTAATATGCCAATCTTGAGTCTATACACTTGTAACCAGTAGAAGACGCTTGCATGAAAGAGTCCACAGGAATCTCAGAGCTGCAAGTAGAAAAGAACTTTATGTACAACGATTAAAAGAGGCTACTAAGTAGGTGGTTCAGTTAACCCACATCTCACAGCGATCTATGGCGCGTTTCCAGCAGTCCATAGTCATCCGATTTTTGCAAACCTTTCCTGCCGTTTCGTGCATTCGTGAGACAGAAGAACAAAAGGAACTCTCCCGGAGTTTTAAATATGGGCGTTCACGGGACTTAGTTAGACCATATCGCTACGATCCCCCCTATCTTGGCTCTTCGTGGGAGCCATCGAACGACCAAAGATATGGTGGCCATGGCCGTGCTGGCTGCCCTGGCGGCTGCGGTGGGTGGAGTTGCTCGGCAGTCGGTTCAGCTCGAGACTGGTCGAGTGTCCGTGGTTTCCGATTACAACCTCCTCATCCTCTTCGTTGATTCGCGGGGGTGGATGTCTCACACGGGCGTTGCTGGCTTTGCGGGCTACGAAGACATCCTGGAAGTGATCCGTCGTATCCTCCAGGGTGGTCGATTCGGCGCGTCGACGGGTCGCTTGAAGTAGGGATGGATCGACGGAAGGATACTGATGCTGGTTCTGCTCTTCGTATTCCGGCGGTTGAACATTAGTCTGGAACACGGGGAAGTCCCGGCCAGAGATCTGGTACTGTCTTCGGGGTTGCTCGATGCCAAGGGCCACCATCTGGTTCATCAACTCGATCGCGAACTTGTTATGGCGGGTAAGGCGGAGCAATTCGTTTTGGAAGCTGGTCTTGTGGAAACAGATGAAGTTGACCGTCATGCGGTATGCATCTTCGAAACTCCTGACTTCGGTGATGATCTTGCTCGTGTAGTCGCGCTTGTTTGCCAGTACCCACTCTTCCATGCGGGCTTGTAGCTCCCTGATTACACTTGAAGGGGTGCCGTATTTCATCTTCAACTCGAACACACCCGCCAAAGCCCCGCTGCGGCGGTGGTTTAGGATGAACAAGTTGTTCAGAACGGAGTTTGGCGCCTGCACAATATGACCCTCCATCTTCTTGAACTCGGTGTAGAGCAGCGAAATCTCGGTGACGTAGTAATCGTCTCCCGTCATATTAGTACCGGTATTGCCATAAATTGTTACACGATCGCCGACATCGAACGGATGCTTGACGAAGACGAAGATGATCGACTGGAGGAACTCCTGGGCTGTGGCAGCCAACATCCAAGAAAGACCGAGGACGGCTGTGCTGAGGGAGCCCAACGCAGCGGCCGCGGATGGGGAAATTATAGAGATGAAAATGATCACCGCGATGATAAGTATGATGAAGAAAAAAACCCGGTCAAGCTTCTGGATCACGGAATCAAGGTCCTTGAGCGAGGCTGCAATGGCCTTCTTCTCACGGTGGACCTCATCACAGAATGCTTCCATTTCCTCGACCGAGACATCCCCGTTAAGATCACGGTCAAAGATACCGAATGCGGCCTCGGCATCCTCGTCAGTGGGAAACGCAGGCCTAAGATCGTGCGGTGTGAGGAAGTCGCTGCCCTTATCGGCAAATGTGCGGAATAGACGTCGACCGAGTACCTGGGCAGTATTCGTGTCACGGAGCAGCTCGGTAACCACCTTCCTCGGATGGTTGCTCAGCCTAAATTCGCGTCCCGTGAAGTCGCCGGCCACACGGTTGGCGATGTCCCCTACTCTCGTCACGACACCACGGGCATTCTCTTGTAACAAGGCCATGGGTGTTCTGCTCCCTGAACCCGAGTTGCCCGTCCCGTCTCCATGCATGACTGATGCTTCCGAAACGAGTCGATCTTTTGTATACTCATAGAGATGAACCAGGTACCTATACACCGTTGTTAGCTCAAGTTCGAAGGCGCTGAATGATCCGCAATATGCTAGATGGTACTCGTATCACAATATACAATTAGACGAGTATCAATGTGTATGCGAGACCCTCAATAGATCACCTCTTCTGCAAAAAGAAATGCAAAATTGCGAGGTCAAAGGGACAGAGAGACCTACGCGATGCTTTGCTTGTTGAGGGCAATGCGAGTCGAGTAAGTCCGCATGTGAAATGTCGTCGCAATCCACTGAATCAGTATCTTCTCGGCGAAGTTCAAAGCGGACAGAATGAACAGAGCAGTGATGACCTTGTATACCACGTCGATCCACTTAATATAGGGATATGGATCATCACCCGAAGCAGGCACTTTGTGATTGTCGAGAATAGGGTGATATGAAATGAAGACAGCAAGCATCCAGAGGAACAGGGCCGTATGAAGCTCGATCTGGCGGCCGACATCTTTCCACTTCTTGGGGTTTCCCGAACCGATGACTTTCGCGGCCAAGCTTATAACATATGGCAAGATGGATGTCACCATTCGGGCAGCCCATAGTGACAGCCAAACTACCATGAGCCAGATTCCAAACCACAATAACTGGACACCTCCTTCACCACCAACAGCCTTCTGCTCACTACCTGGGACATATATGCCAATCAAGATAGGAATCAAGAGTATAGCCGAGATGGGAATGTTATACAAAACGTAGCGGAAGAACCGAGGGAGCTTCCTAAAAGACAGAAACCATAGGTTAACTCGATTAGAGCGCTGAGGCGGGAGGTTGATAGTGGGTTGATGGGTGGGTTCGTTGAAAACGTCCGGCTTAGGCTCTCCTGTGGAACGCGCCCTTGAAGCGGACTTGTGGAGTTCGAGGCTTTCTCTCTTGCTAACGGCCTGTTCCGCCTGCAACAGAGTGAGGTCGTCGGCCAGTCGCGTTGCATGTTCCCTGCTGGAGCCTGGGGGTGAAAGATATCTTGGGTCTTGCGGCTTAGCCGTGTCATTTGGCATGTTGAGCTGCGGAGGCTGTTCAGCATGGTAATTGGCATGCCTTCCTCTGTCCTCCTCTTTCCCGTTGTCATGTGTGGTGTCGGAGACGGTGGCTGCAGCCGTCAACGTAGGAGATTCATCACTGGTGCCGTCTTGACCCAGCTTCTCATTATACTCATAGCCGGAATTTGGTGCCATTTCCCTCGTAAGCAATGTTTTGTGAAGGAAATGGGATGCGTCGAGTAATAGTGGAGAAGACGCAATGGACAGCCCAAACTCGGTGATCAACACCCGAAAGGTTGCTTCGTGCTGTCCGGGTTATGGCGGAATAGGAGATGTCTTGAGATGTTGCCCAAACGAATGTATTGAATGATATCTAACGTGTGTGCGAGAGTATTGATATCATATGTTGAGTGGATGTAAATTAGAACTCTACGTTAAAATGCAAACGATCTAGACCCCAGGGTCCAATTGTCGATCCTCGGAATAACCCCAAGGAGTATCGATGGGGTAAAAGCTGGAAAGAAGAAGAGATCTCTACTCTCCTTAAAAGACTCCAGAAGAACATTGAACCTTATGGACCCAAATGAGTGGTCGTACTTCCTAGCAGAGTGCCCCAGCCTACTGGTTTAAGGGCGAGAACCTACCTAGCCTCTTGTAGTAGTGTAGATACTGTACAAGTACCAAATACGTACAGTGCACATGGTTGGTGGGCAGTACTAGGTTTTTTTTCTCGCCTCTGATCACTTCCTCAAGGGGGAGCTTGGTGAAGAGATACCAAGATCACCGATCACTTACAGTACAACAAACCTGTGTTGGTAAAATCCACAAATCCGTGGATGACGCGCCCCGCGCCCCACAGACGTCGTTCAAAATTTCGGGTACTAATAAGTTGTGAAGGGCAAAGTTAAACTACCAAGCCAGTTAGGTATTCGCACTCATTAATTCGATACATATGGGTAGATGCTGAATGTACTCAAAGACAGTCTACGCCTATATTAATATGTTGTGCTTCTAGCGTAGCCCGCAAGTATTTGAGTATTAGATAGGGTAGTTTTTATTCTGCCTGACACCAAGTAGGTTTTGTCCTGGACTGGAAAGCTCTCAGGGTCTTGGCTGATGTTCCGTCTCTGGCCTCGCATGCCCCCAATTGGATCGGCAAAAGCTTTCGTCAAGATCTTGGAAGAGGAGTCCGGTAAAAGTGCACGGGGATTATTGACAAAGGGATGAAAGGTATCCTTTACAAACAGGATAGAAAAGCAGCTAAGCATATCAAACTGCGTTTCTTAATACTTGGATGAAGTACAGTGATAGGAATAATGAACCGCTGTATATTATTAATAGGTACACAGTATACCTAGTAGGGGAGTAAAACATTTAAGTGCTCTGCCCCACTCAGACCGCCAGATCGGCAGCCTCGTCTAACAGGTACAGGGACCATGCAGGGGTGTGGAATCTTGGCGCTACTTGTATCATCCACGACGCCGGCCGGATTGGATCACGCCAGCCGATTGGGGAGTTTCAATATCTGCTGTAGCCCCGGCCGTTTCAAATCATCAAAGTCTGCTGGCATGTGCAAGTCGACGTACCGGTAAATTTGATCTTGTAGGTACCGTATTGAGCCTGGCATGTGATTACGACCTTTGAAAGGCTTCAAGTTTTTCTTGTCGGAAGGCTGGAGACGAAGAGTAAAAAGCCCATCCTTGTTTCATCGCATCCCAGCTGCCAACTTGCCCATTATCAAAGCTCGCAAGTGGAAACCATTAATGCGTGGGGGGTTGCCCTCATCCATGCAGCCGCAGAAGATGATCAATACAGCAGTCGATCGGCTTTCTTGGCCTTCTTCTCTCCCTCTCCTCTCCTCTCTTTTTATTAAAAGGGGTCATTCATCGCCTTCCGTTTCGACGTCTGACGTGGAAATAGGGGACAGGCGCGCGTACGTATGCCCATGTACCGCGTATCCCTTCGTTGAAGATCTCCAGTACAGTAACGTGCTACAGTACGGAGTACACCCACACCCACTCCACAACTTCTCATCTATTGCGGACTACAGAATCCCGATTACTGTAGATCGCCGTTTTCCCAGATCACGGTAACCACGATATTATGGGGAACACTGCACAGATCGTCGTGGGCCTTATCTACAGTATTAGCACAGTAAAGTATCCAGATTTCTGACTCGTGGTTCGGGGTACCTAGGCATATCGTCCACTCCGCCAACGGTCAGAAGGAATGATGCAACACATGCGACAGAGAGCCATCTTTCGTCGAAAAGGGAATTCATTACGAGCTATCAAATTTCTTAACTCTTTGGGATCCATTTTGAGTTCAAAATTACCCGAAGCCGAGTACCCAGCACGAGGCCCGAAGCCACAATACGGTTCAGCAGGGAGTGATGCTGTGAAATCGAAGCATTCGCGTTCCAGTCAATACCACAGCAATTTGATGGTGTATCTGCACTTGATCTGAGCCCTCTCCCCTAGAGTGTTTCCGAGCACTAGGGCAACCATGTAGGGAAGATTGCTACCTCGGACTACTGCGCCTGTTCTTGGGGCCGCGGCCCGCGGATCTTCGGTGATGAAGTGCAGGCTGAACGCCTTCGGATGCGGACCGCTTCAAACATACCAACTTCATGTTGCGAAACGCTCGAATACTGCACGAGCAAAGAACAGGGCATACATGTCCTTCAACTGTAATCCCCAGTTTCCCCGGTTGACTCGAAATCTGGATAAATTCTAGCAGAGCCACATCACGCGGAAATCCGATTGAGCAGTCACTTTTCTGACGGGGAGGTCTTGGAGTTCGCAGGATCAACGGCCCTCGACGTTACCGAATATCAATGCGCAGGCGCGGCGCTCTTTGGATAGGTGGCACAGGTGAGAAATTGCATAGCAGGACAATGCTGCCTGGTGAGATTCTCTTCTGATAGCTCGGCCGTATGCCTAGGCAGCATCGTTCACAGCTATAAGGATGCCCAGACAAGCACCACGCAATAAGTATTAGAATTCAGGTTCTGAAACTGGATCTTTTGAGAGAATCTTCGCTTATACATCGTCGCTCATTCGTTTCTATGTCCACTGAATGCGTCAGCGGTTCCACGCAGGGGGGTGGCAGCCCGCCCGCTCTTCGGCCTGACAAATCACAGCCTCCGTCTCATTCAAGACTTCTCCGACACCCTCGAGTTTGACATCAACCGCGTATCATTGGTTCTGACCATCGTCGGTTCGCGTCACGATAGGTCCGATATGGCGCACTATTGCTCAACCGGGCGATCCTGTGGTGCCAGCAGTTCTTCGCCGCCAGCATCACGGTGGCGGCGAAAGAAGAGCCGCACGACCAAGTAATAGACTGACTCAGGATTCATGTATTAGAGCCTCAGGGCGCCAGATTCCTCACGGCGCATGTAACGTCCACCAAGAATGGCAAGCCTATAGTCCTGGAGCCGCCCGGATTCCCACCCGTAATCACGGCGTCAGAGTCCAAGAAGGACAATGAGAGGGTTTCGGTCATGTGTATCGTCCGCTCGACGAAGCCGATCAAGAGGTTCTTCGAGGCGTGTCGCGAATAGGCCGACAGGCAGGGCGGCCCCCTGGTCGCGGTTTGCAGGTGCGGGGCCACCGGTGGGAGACCAAGGCGCAGAAACGGAACCGGCGATTTGAGATGGTACATTTCGACGAGCGGGCCAAGCGGGACCTCGTCGAGGACATCAAGAATTACCAAGGCCCAGCACCCAGAGGTACTATGTCCGGCAAGCCCCTACCGGCGGGGCTACATGCTGCTCGGGCCGCCCGGCAGGGGCAAGACGTCCCTCTCGCTGCCGCTCGCCGGCGTGTTCGGCCTCGACCTCTACGTGCTGAAGGTGCAGAGCGCCAGCGGCGACACCCTTCTAGAAGAGTTCTCCCAGGAGCTGCCGCCCTACTGCATCGTGCTCCTCGAGGACATCGACGCCGGCGGCATGAAGCGTACGTCTGGGGATGGGGAGGAGGAAGAAGGGACCCAGAACAAGCTAAGTAAGCTCAGGAGGCTCGACTCCGACGTTATCACGCCCGGGTGCATATTGTCGGGTCTGCTAAACGTCCTCGATGGCGTGGCGTCCCGGGAGGGCCGGATAATCCTGATGACGTCTAACCTGCTGGAAAAGCTCGACGAGACGCTGCTGCGACCGGGCCGCATCGATCTGAAGCTGTACCTCGGCCACGTTGAGGCGTCGGGTGCCCAGCAGATGTTCCGGCGTGTCCTTCGAGCCAGACCCGCTCGAGCACCCGGATGTCGCCGACGATGCCCACCAGTTCCTGGAGCGGGAAGAGCGGGACAACGCCGCCTCGAAGTTCGCCGTCCAGATCCCAGACCATGCCGTCACGCCGGCGCAGCTGCAGGAGTTCCTACTCCAGCACCACGATTCCGCCGCGCGGGCGGTCGGTGAATCTCGGGATGGATCGCCGAGCAGACCGGTGGGGAAGGCCGAGAGAGACCGGGCCCGAAGTGGAGCCCGGGAATGAAGGAGGCGGCTGACGTCGGTAATAGGTGAGCGAATGACATTTTGAGCAAGGTTTACGAATGCTGCTGTGCAATATGAATGTTGCTTTATCCGCGAACCCCATGAGACTGGATGACCCGGGACCTACCTCTGCCAGCACTGCTGATTACAGCAACAAGCTGGTCTACATCATGTGGCAACAGGAGCTTAGCTAAGATGACTGGGGGCCAGACGGCTCAAATAAAAGAGAGACTATGCAGGCCACCTGCGAAAGTGGCTCGAATGGCTGTTAGGGCACCGTGGTTAAAGCTGGCGACTTTGGCAGGAATTTCGGAAGGCTTGTGTTAATTCCTTAACACCCAAGCGGGACTGCGAAAAAAAAAGCGCGATCGAACACAACCATATCACACGAACAATGCTACGTGACATAGCATAAATCACGAAAGATACACGATCCACGCAGATATTATTTTAGCAACAAAAGATATGATTGTATGTATGTACGCAAGTTGGGATGGAAGTATGCACAGTAGAATAATAATAGGCATCATGTCACAGATCGAGCGACTACCTCGGCCTGCGAGATCTGCCGCACTCTCAAGCAGTAGCACCCGAAATAGTAACGGTGTAATCCAGGCCCGTCTGGACATCGCTTCCGAGCTTGAAGGCATCGTATTGGATCAGAGCGGGGGTGTTGGCCACGATCAGGCTAACCTCCTCGCCGGCGGCGACGGCCGTCGAGCCCGACCCGTTGGGGAGGTCGACGTAGCGGGTAGCGCCAGAGCCGGTGTTGCGGACGGCCAACGTGGCGGTGAAGGCGCCGCCGCCGTTAGCGTTGACCCGCACGTTGACGGTCGTGGAGGAGCCCGAGGTCCGCAGCGGCACGATGTTGGCGCCCATGTACCGGGGCCGGCGCGTGCTCTTGACCCGCCACGTGCCGCTGCCCTGGGCGTCGAGGTTCGCGTAGTTGATGTTGCCGCGCTGCCGCAGGAACACCTGCTGCGCCGTCGGGTGTCCGATGTCGACGTACGCCATGCGCGCCCAATAGCGCCCCACGACCTGCTGCGCCGTCGCCGACGACGCCGCCACCAGGCGGTTCAGCGTGTGCAGCGGCGTCTCGTTGCTGCCCCGCTGGTACTTCCGGAACAGCTCGCGCACAGTGTCCCGTCCGAGCCCTGCGAATTTGTCCGGGTTCGCTGTCAGGTACGTCAGGAACGGCCACGCCTCGTAGTAGTTGCCGCTGCCGGCCGTCCCATCCACGAGAACCTGGAACGAGTCCCCGATGACCTTTTGAAGGTTGATCTCAGTGGCGGTCGTGGGCTGGCCGAACTGTGACCGCGCGCCCGCGCACAGCTCCGACGTCTTGTACGTGTCGGCCACCCAGTTGGCCACCGTCTCCCACCAGGCCCCCGTGCGCGTCTGGTCCACCCAGGTCCGCTCATGGTAGGTGAGCCCGTGGCCGTACTCGTGCACGGTCACCCCCGGGTTCGACGTATACGCGTGCTGCACCTCGAGCCACGACATGCCCGTCGCGTAGTCGCTGTGCATCACTCCCGCGGCGCCGGACAGCGACTCCACCGAGTACAGGTTGACCTTGGGCCAGGGCCCGTCGTCGGCGTCGTCAGTGAACGAGAGGCCCGACGAGCGCCACCCCAGCGCGTCGACGAAGCAGCTGTAGGCCGCCTCGAGCATGTTCAGTGCCGCGTCCGCCGTGCCCGCCGAGGGCGCGCCGTACACGCGGAAGTGCGCCGAGTCCTTGAAGTTATTGCCCCCGGGCCCGATGTTGGGGTTCGCGGTGAAGGTAGCCGGCGGCGCGGCCGCGGCGACGGTCCCGGTGGCCGCCTGGGCCACCGGCGCTGCGGCACAGCCGATCGCGTGAAGAAGGACGGCGGCGGTAGCCGCGCGGGTAAATGCCATGGTGCTGACGATGATGCTGAAGGAGAGTCTGGAGGTTCCCAAGGACCAACAACAGCCACGACGACCTGCTGCACTTACCCCGACATTATATAAGAGGCTTGAGCAGATCACTAGTCGGGATATCCTCCAGTTGTTCTCCCTGGAACAATCCAAATTTCCGGTGCCAAGGAACGTAGCCCTAGATGGTCATTCGTTGGCGGCACCATGGGGGCACTCTTTCGCCGTCGAAGAATCCGTCACGGAATTTCGAAAAGTCGACGGAGTCGAACGGATCCGGCAATGATCTACCGTTGAGATTGCTTAAATCGGTCGCAGGGTATCCCTTGTTGGCACCGAAGGCTACCGAAGCATTTCGGAAGGTAATGGGATGCCGGTACTTGTCGAAATCATCGCGCTGGTCTTTGATTGAAGGATAATCACAGACATTGCCTATTCTGGTGCTTAATCGCACCAATCGAACCCGGTGGTGGGAGCGAGATACTGTATGAAACGTAAGGTTTATAGTGTTTTCATTAAGGACCGACGCCAGGGCCTGACAGTCGCTCGTATTGTCGTGAACTTACGTAATCTTATATATTAGCAGTCTGAGGCCTGTCTTCCTAATATTCTCCTGCTTCAGTATTCTATATGTTGTCTCTAGCCGCATTGGTCAATTTGTCCCCATTCCGTTCCCCTTTTTAGGTTACTACCGTATTTCGAAGCACAGCACACAAGTCCACAAGGCTAAGTGATGCGACATTGTATACTCAGAGCTCAAATAGCTCAACAACTCGTGCAGAACTCTAATTATACGGCTTCCGACCCATAATTTCCAAAACCTCCGTTGTGTTACTAGAGACCTTTAGGTTATTAAGACGTCCTATTCTTAATCAGCAAAGTACGCTTTTGTCATCGCTTTTAAGTCTATCTTGTTAAGATTAGTCCTATTCTCATAACATCGCGCAGGTTGGAGTATGCTTAGAGTGTAATTACGGAGGGAAGTTCACCATTATCATACGTCTGACGGTTGAATATATCGAATAAGCTTTGTATAAGATTATAAACCTGTTTCCTCTTACAATAAACATGTGGGATAGAAAGGATGGATCCTTTGGGACAACTATGTTGACCGGCGTTTCCTATAGGAGGATTTATAGGTACCGAATGTCCTGAAAAGCGGACATGCGTACTGGACAAGGTACCCGGAAGCTTCCAGGTAATAAATTCCAGGCCTGGGAATGACAGGGTAGCCACTGCAATGGACAGAGCTCGACGAGATATAGGGGTTGTGAGCTCAACAAGTATAAAATTTTTTTCCGGACCGTCCTTATCCCAAAGGAATCTAGTGGAGCTTTCCATATATACCTTCTTCGGGCCTCCCGAAGATGCGCTTAACAAAGAACCAAGTCCATAATCCGCTCTGCCACCATCTACAAGTCATCGGCGGTTGGAACACAGGGCGGCTAGATGAATCACACTTAGGTGTATGTGTCGTTGTGCCGGCTCCAAAGCCGTTAGGGGTGATCACCTGGTATGGGCTCTCACGGGCACTCGACCCGATTAATAAAAACAACGGCTTAAACCCCTCTCCGGAGAAATTGATGATTGATACGCGCGGAGTCAGAATGACTGTTAAAGCTATCATGTCGATGTAAGGAGCTGGGTGGCTTGTTCGTTTTAAGTTCCACTCACATATTAGGTGTAGAAGCGTTGGGGTTTAGAGACTAAACTACCTTATTAGAAGATGACAGTAGCTTGCCCCTTTATACAGACATGTAAGATGCCTAGAGGGCGGATTAGCAATATACAAGAGCCAGCTACACGCAACTGTGCATCTGCTGCTATCGGGTCTCGTAGGCACTGTTATATGCCAAAGGTTGTGATACAGAGTTAAGGGTGCACGCTTGCATGCATGGAAGGGTCTAAAATATGGTGTTGATGTAAGGAGACTCCAGATCCCAGGTTGATGAGTGTTCATGATTTGACTTGAATATACTCATCCACCTCCCGAGACACCCGCTAGCAATATCTACCAAGTTACGGCATACACTTGAGCTTATAAAACCATAAGACTACCCAATTCCTCATTGGGAAGCACACGAGACTCGTGCAGTTGCGACATGGAGTCTCCCATGGCAAATAATCGGTTAAATCACTAGACAATCTCATCCTATAGATAGAAGAGCTGAACTTCTCATGACTGAAGCCGAAATTTCAACCTTATGACTGCTAACCTGTCACGTCAAACTCACTTAAAGGATGGTCTTCGCAGAGCCCATCTTCAGGTTGACTCATTGTATTGCTATAGGCTTTGCTCGTCATCACAACTAGTTTCTAGATTCCAAGGGGATCCCATGGATTAGAGAGAAAGGAATATAACCGGCTGGCGACGACGAGAATACGTAGTCCCCCCTTTTCCTGCACGCTCGAAAGCCGACCTCTAAGATCGAAGAAGGTTAAGTGCTTAGACTGTTGGAAGGACTGATTAGGCGAGAATTAACATGCATCGAAGTGAGGATGTCTGAGACTGATCTAGAGATCAATACTGTCAGTTTCTGGTTAAATCAGAGTGAGAGGAACAACGAGTGTGTATTAAGGACTAATCTAAAGCTTGCCCTTTTCCTTGGAAAGGGGCATAAGAAGATAGCTATATAGCCGTTACCTAACAGCGACCTCGTAAAGATTGCGTAAATATTGCGCGTAAATGTCTCGATAACTCTCATATTCCTCAGCTCCTGACAAATACGCATATGCGTCTCTGAATGTAACATACCGTATCCCACATATCCAGTTCATCATAAGCGTACAATAGGCCGGGTTTCGAGGTTGATTTCGCACGGTAGCTCTCCCGGAGGTGAATGGCGCTTCGTATATACAAATCACATATAAGATGAATGTCTATAAATATAGCCATTTTGCTATTCGAACACATGATCAGGGATGCGGCTTTGTCATGTTTATTATGATAACGACAGATTAATTGCTGAGTAGAAGAAGCTTCCCAGGCCATAATTTATGAAGGCTAGCTCGAACAAGATATTTACGCCCTCTCCCGCTTAATTAGATCAAAGGCAAACCGGACAAACACCGCGCTATGCATTCAAGTCCCAAAACCTATCTGACTTCTTTCGACTGTACGGGCTCTTCCTCTCACGAAATCTCATGACAAATTGCTTCGGCGATGGCTGACCACGATGGTGGTTCAAGTAAGAGCCCATTGCCTCTTCCAGATCAAGCTTGCAGAATTCAGGCCACAGGACCGAGTTGGCCACTGTCTTGACCGGGTCCCGTGAACCCCTAGTACCCAAGAGCGAAGCGATAGTAACCGATCCCAACGAGTCATCGCACTACAGACCCAACATGCGACGCACGCTCTCCCTCACCCTAGCCTCGTACTCCGGCCGCCGCTCCCGCCACATCTTGGCGGCCTCGACGTTGGCCGGGCTCTCGTCGTTGGGCTCGGCCAGCATGCTCATGACGGAGATCAGGATCTTCTCGACGGACTGGATGGGGCTCCAGCGCTCGGAGGCGTGCTCGTAGTGGTTCGGGTCGTCTCCGGGCGGGTGGAGGATGGAGATGCAGACTAGACCGCTTGGGTAGACTGTCGTTTGATCGCCGTCAGTTCCCGGCGTTCGTCTTGGGCTGCACGGACTACCGGGAAAACTCACCGTTGGGGTGGAAGATCTCTCCCAGGAAGGTCATCTTTGGCGGCGCGAGGGGGTAATCCTTAGGAAACCGAAGCTCGGCGGGAAAGATGCCGCCTTCGAAGGGCGTGCCTTCGGGGCCCTGGATGAGGGCTTCCCAGTGCAACAGGTCGTCTTCGCTGACGGGACCAGCGGTGATGCCGTCAGGAGGGTTGTTGGTGAGCGCGCGGTACTCCTGGAGGAGCCGGCGATGAGCTGTCGACTGTGCCATCGAGTGGTTTCTCTTTATAGGAAAAGCCGTCTAGTTTGGAGGGGGTGGGGATATTCTTTTCAGCCCGGTAGAGGATATACAAATAGCGTGCGACTGCGAACCGGAATTGCTGGCGGTGGATATTGCGAAACAAGTATTAGCTGAGTAAGTATACGGAGAACAAAGTTTGAAAATTAGGGAGTGCGTGTTCGTTGTATTCTTAGCATCGAAAAGGGAGGGGGGGTTTCCAGTGATGTGTCACTTTAAGGAGAGAAGAACAGAGGTAAAGTCGTTGGATTCCGGCTGGACCGCTTGGCGGGGTTGTACTTCGGTTAGTGGAAAGATTCATTTAAGCGAGGTTCCGCCACTCCACAGCGCCGCTCCTCCGCTTCCGAAGCCCGCGCCAAGGCCCCGCTTCTTTATTCTTCCCACCTGCGCTACTTGCGACGTCTACGACTTCAATTCATAGAAATGCTGCATCGGGCTTCCACAACCTCCCAAACGAGGCCGCAATATGCCTCCACGACTCCCATTGCGTCCCATCGGGGGTCGCAATGCATTCACCAAAAAGCCTTCAGTTAGAGACAGGGATCCGATCTGCCTTTTCTGTTCCCTGTCGTATCGGAAGCCAGTTCGTCGACTGCGAACCAAGGACAAAAAGGCTTTGGATGATCGCCGATTAGAGTCAACTATTTCACCCTCTACCACCACTCGTACCGTGGCTGACCCCAGGAAAGAGCTTGAAGAAGCTCTCGTTGACCTGCAAAAGCGCGCACCGAATTATGTGAACCTTTCCCGTGTACAGCTTGCTCTCAATGGCCTGCGACAGCCGCGGGGTAACGAATCGATACGAATTGCCATCCTAGGCGTGAAAGATGGCCCCAGGACCGGCCATACAGCCAAGGAGGTGCTGAAGTTACTTCTTGCCGATCCTTTAAAACCCGAGGAAGATTGGGAGAAGGAGATAGATAGCCATGACCTGTCCCAGCCGCTCATAGTCCGGATCGGACCTGAGAAGCCTCGAGAGACATCATTTACAAGGGGCAACCTGCTACACGAGATCAACGTATCGTCAGCCGTACTCAACAGCCACAACATCGAGCTCCTGCTCATGGATACTAACCCACTGTTAAATCGACGGGAAGCAGATACGCTCGAAAGCTTCGAGGACTCTATCCTCGTCCCCACCGTCGACATCCCAATGTCAAAGACTGGGAGATATACGCCGATTACAACACCCGTGCACAAGGCTCTGATCGTAGCCGACGGCTTCAAGGGTGCGGCCTCGATGTTTTCTGTTCCTGCTCTGGACGCTTCGACCCTGGTCTCAGCAGCTGTGGATCTACCAAGCTATAGACCTGAAGAGGCCGAGGCTTCAACTTTCCCGTTTACTCCTATCGATGTCGGAACTGCAAACGTTGGTTTGAGACTCGTTCGACAAGATCTCGGTGCGGCTATCGAGTTTGAGCATCTCTGGTTTCGGAGCAATGTACCCAAACTTGTTAAGTGGTTAACATCGGACACGATTGCTACGGATGGCAACACCACCAAGCCACCAGTTAAAGCATTAGTCGCCTCGCTGCTAGTGAATACAAGTAAAGCTGTGGAACGGGAGTTAGCGAGCAAGCAAAGACGGGCGACTGCCCCAGGAACCTCGTCAACTTCCGTCCGCAGGCTTCGTGCGAATCTCGAGACCTGGGCGGAAAATGCGCACGGGGAGCTGCAAGAACAGCTTAACTTAGCGTTCGCCGGCAAACGATGGCGACGCTTACGCTGGTGGAAGCTGTTCTGGCGGGTGGATGACGTCGGGATGTTCACAAGTGATATCATCAGCCAGCGCTTCTTGACGGTGGCCGAAAAGAACTCCATCTTTCTCGCGGGGCAAATGCACGAAGCCGGTATCTCCTCGGGCCCGGCAGCGGCCTCGAAGCCAGGAGAGATAACGCCACAGAACACCGGCACGTCGCTCTGGCCGACGAACATAGCGGCCGCTCGGAATTACCTCCAGACGGAGACGATCCCGGCGCTGCAAGCCCTGGCACAGAAACTGGTCATGCAAACCCTCACAACCTCGGGCCTCATGAGCTCCCTCGGCGCCCTGGTCTACCTCGGCACCCTCACGACGACGGTATACGAGGCCGGCGCCGTCGCGGCCCTGGGCATCGTCTGGAGCATGAAGCGCATGCAGAAGCAGTGGGAAGCGGCGCGCGACTTCTGGGAGGGCGAGGTCAGAGAGGAAGGTCGGAAGGCGGTCAGGGACGCCGAGAGGGAGTTCCGCAGGTCCCTCGCCGACTACGAGATGCGGGCCGCCGGGAAGGACCCCGAGGGTGCCGAGAAATCACCGGAACTCGATCAGGCAAAGGAGCTGGTGCGGAGGGCTTGGCGCGCTTACGAGAAGCTGGACTGAGGTTCGCCCTGGCTGGCAGAGGACAAGATGCATTGTACGATACCGTGATACCACTTGTGATAGAGAATCCATCGATCTCGATCCCTCATCCTCCACGATGCTTCCTTTGGCCATGACTACGGCAATGCGCCATGTTCGTGAAGAGTCCTAAGGTTATGCTTTCTGATGTTAGTTCTTGCGAGCATTAACGACGGTCTCGCTGTATCTGTTGGGTTATTCCCTAGAGACCTTCCGTACCGGCCACGGCACCCCTCCGCAGTGTGAGTCGATTACTTTCATATGACGGTAACAGCGTTGGGTGACTTGCCATCCGGAAGTGTGACAAATAGAACCCTGCACTTTAAATGCAAAAGTACAGATATGGTGTGTCTCGATAAAGATATATATGTATATATTGCTTTCTATTTTCAAGACCGGCATCTCACCTATGATGCTCTACTGGCCCCGCCCTTCATCTGTATAATCCTAACTAGACGTGCAATGGTATCTTCAAATTCGGTAAACTATACATACATCAACGCAAAACGCCCAAGTGGACCATATGGAGCAAGAACCTCTTTTTGTACCAAAAGAGTAACGATATCTGGGAAAGCAGATACCCAGAGCCCAGTACGCCGTCTGAGCCCGAGCTGACAACAGCTCGTTTCTTTACCAGCAGTCGGCCCAATCACCGCCGGTATAGTCAACCGTCTTTGTTCACCAGCCGGTGGCCTCGGCGCCAGCACCAGAGCGGGTCCTCAACCTTCCCTGTGCGGGGAGCGGCATAGGCGGCGCCGGCTGCATACCGGTCGCTGCCGGTTGATACGGGGCCCGCGGCTGCATCAACGCAAACTGGGGGTGATGATGTCCTCCTGGCGGTCCATGCTGCATCATCTGTCTCGAGACGGACCCAATAAGCGCGTTACCTGACGCACCGGGCGTGGGTTGCGCGGCGTACGTGAAGCCTACCGGCCCGGGGATGCCCGGGGGTCCTGCGATCGGCGCGTTCGGCGTGGGGGATGAGCTCCGGAATATCTTCTTGGCCCATTTCTTGACGCCCTTCCCCGTATATGAAGCGACAACCGCTCCGTTTGTGCGTGGTCCGAGAGCGGGATATTGGGCAGGCTGCTGGGCAGGTATCGGTGGCCACGTGGTTGTAGGGACCGTGTGCACGCTCGGTAACCTCTGATGGCTCTGTTGTTGACTCGGCGCTCCTTGCTGGCCAGGGTTAACCTGGGTTTGCGGCAAGGGTTGGTATGGGCTCCCCAGAGTCATCTGCGAAGACGCTGTACGGGCTCTCGCTTGAAGCGGTGTATGGTTTTGTGCCGGCTGTCTGGACCCTGGGTTGACTGGTGATAGTGGCTCTCCGGACTGTGACGGTCTAGGAGAGGAGGGCGTAGACGGAGATTGGGCAGATGCGCTGTTATCAGGTAGAGCGCGTAAGGGGACAGGATCGGACCCTATCTGCGAAGGCATCGGCGTCACTTGTCCGGGAAGCATAGGAAAAGGCTTGGGCTTCGGTAAAACGACATCTGCGGCTGGAGACGGAGATGAAGTCGGTGGCGTCGCGTCAGGGGAGGTCTGCTGTGTTGAGACTGAAGCCTGCCGCGATATACTGTCCGATTGTTGCCTTCGAGTCCCGCTTACGGGCTGTAGGTACGATGATGTGGTCGACGACGCCCGGTTAAGCGAAACGGATGATTGAGCGGGCGAAGACGTCACGCTCTGGAGCGGGGATACCGCACTCTGTAGCGGAGAAGATGAGCTGACAACATGTGACAAGCCTTCTGCATGAGGGCCATTACGAGCCCCTGTTTGAGAAATCGGATCCATGGTTGCCCCACGAGTGCAAGCAGACTGTTGGCCCACAACAGCTCCCGAGACCGGTTTCTGCGCTTGTTGCGATTCTTCAGCAGTAGACGCCTCGCTGTGGTTTTCGATTGCGACTGTGGAGATAGCGTTCTTGTGGACAGGTTGTTCTGATAGCGAATAACTCTGGCTCGAGTCAGGCGCATGGGTGGACAGCACCTGCGACGGGTGTGGTAGCTCGGCTAGGACGGTGGAAGCCAGTGGTGGTCCTGAGTCAGCGCTAGACACAGCTGGCGATACCGTCGATGACGAGACGGAGCTTCGGTGAGGTGCCACCCCGCGAGTAGGTGATGAGCCCGCAGGATCGGTTACCCCTTGAATGATCGTTGTCGAATCGTCGTTCGGGTGTGGGCCCGTCTCTAGAGGCATGATATTATTCAATTCAGCGATGACGTCAGATATCTCAGCTACGGTATTGGGCATTGAATGGCTTGTGTGCGGTAGCACCGGTCGTGCGAAAGGGGCAGAGGCACCTCGTCCCGGACTAGGAGACTTTCGAGGTCTCAACGGTGCGACAGGTGGAACGACGGGGGAAGCGCGCTCCATAGTGTAATCGCTCGAATTCCTTATATGAGACGCGGTGGGATTCCGTGAGGGACAGACTCCCTGAGCTGAAGACGCTCTATAACTTTGTCCGGGATCTGTCGGATATGACGATTGGTTTACCGCGTGTTGAGATTGTGGAAACGAGACGTATGAGCGACGATGGGCTGGCTTAAGAATTGAAGGCACATGGGACAAGTCCGCATTTCTATTACCACCGACAGTCGGGCATGGATACGAAATACTCTCGTGTCTAGCCCCTGATCCAGGTAGAGGAGGCGGGCTTGACTGACGAGGAGGATGTCCGGGAGACGGTTGATCGATCGGTATCTTCGGCGGGACTTGCGGAGATTGCGGGACGGATTCAGATGGATGTCCCACCTTCGACGGCGATGTAGACTCAGGGCGTCTCGGGTCCACTGGGTGTATGAAAAGCTCATGCTCCCCGGAGTCGTTGCTCATAGACACAGCGGCCTCCTTGCGCTTTACTATGGAGTCGAGGGGGCCACGCTCGCTATTCTGAGTTTGGAGTACAGTCGTGCTTGCTAATACCATGCTAGACCTTTGCGCGTCCTTCTTGGCCTCTCCTATATGTTGACCTGGCATAAAGGGCTGGTATTTCACCTGGGTCTTGTCTGCTGACGTTCGCCCTTCTTCCGAGAGTGCATCTGTTTGTTTCTGAGGTTGCGCTTCTTCGACTCTTGTTGAAGATTTGCCAGGCTTTTCCGCCGTCCTCAGCGGGGGATAAGCGAAGGACGCCGATACCAAAGGATAGGAATCGACTGGTTGCATAGGCGCAGGGGGTGGCCGAGGTTGCGGCGTCCTCCGTTTCACCGGGTAATTATCTGCGGGCAACTCTGCCACACCCGGACGCATGGCGGGCATCGCATCGAGCTCAACAGGGGCAAGCTCATCCGCGCATTTGGCCGTATAGGATCCAGCGAGCTCAGCAATAAGACCCAATGGAGACCTTTTCCGCTCATTGCCACCGGGAAGTTCAGCTGCAACGTTTACTAGCTCGCTAGACTCGTCGCTTGCCAATGGTCGATTCGTAGCAAGTTCGCTGTTGACCGTCGAAGGTGTAGGTCCTGGGCTTTGGGCCGGGTCGACAGCATTGGCCGGCGATTCCTCAATCTCCTTGCATTCGGCCCCGTCGGCTTCAATACCGCGTTTGTCGGCTTTGGAACCAGCATCTTTGGGTTCTTCCGGTCCGAAGTACATGAAACTCGAAGGGTCAAAGTACCCAGTAGCTCCCATCGAAAACTCGTCATCTTTAATCCTTTCGACCGTTTTCTTCCTCCCACTACGGCTTCTTTTGGTATCGCCATGGGTGTTTAATTCTTGGGCATTTCTCTGCCGGAGCTGAAGTTCGCTAGCGAGTCTCTCTTCCGGCTCGAGTTCGCCATCATCACCTACAAAGCTAGGGAACTCGTCACCGGGTTGTGGAAATTGAAACTGGGTGAGACCGTTTGGCTTGTAGCGGTAAAACCATCGCTGACCGTCATAGTCCGACTCCCAGCCCTCGGGGAGCCCCAACATACTCATCAGTGCCGCTGGGGACCGTCAAGAATCGATCCTTCGCTGGTTAACGATGGGAACGGTACGTTGGAGCCAGACCGTTTTACCTGGTAACATTGGTTGCCGGGCCTTGTAAGTATGTTGCGCAAGTCAAGATCGTTACGATCAGGAGGCTTCGGCACTAGGTATCGCTCTAAGTACTATTGGCTGCCCGTTCGCCAAACGATCTCTCGTATTCAACCGACCACCCGTTCAATGATGCCGAACGAAAACAAGACACAAGCTAGACTAGTAACTGAGATACTTTTCTTCCAACCAAGAGATCGTGGCTCGGTCCAAAGCGGTTTTGGACGGCAAAACTGTAGGGCGGTCTCAGCACAAGAGCCCAATCTGGGTCGAAATAACATTGAACGCACGACTGGACCCTGCCCTGGAGTGTAGGAGACCCCAATCAGCTGGAGCGGGCTGAGCCTGTTGTGACCTCGCATCCTACGCTTCCTCCATCTAGTATGGTATTGGGCCTTCAGTATTGAATGTGCTATTTCTGACTACCAGACTTCACTAGCCAAGGCCCCAATTGTCGTCGGCTTCAGGTGCGCTTTACGCTTTCGGGGAATGGCCCAGGGATTGAGGCTTACTGCCTGCAGAAGCTGAACAACTAGCTCCGGCTCCTATTCGCCCGCCAAGCATGTGGACTCAACCACTATGGGCCCACGTGTCCCCTGTCTCCAGAGCTTAAGCAGGTTTTACATAGTACGAAGATCCCAAACGTAGCAGCGAGGCGTTTTCGAAGGCTTAATTACATACCGCTTTGGTGCTGCGAAGGCGGCCATCACACTAGTTACGCCTCCGATAGTCGTCCGCCCTTAGAGCCATATAGTGAGTTAGGTTCGATTCCTAACAGCGCTATTGGTGTTCGGTATTTTGGCTCAACTGCCCTGTGGACCATGACGTGAGATTCGTACGGTTTTCCTAAGACCGAAAATAAAAACTATTCACTTTAACAGGGTCAGCCAGCATAAAGTTCGGCTTGCAAAGGAATATCAACAGTGCGAACCGACTGCGGTTTCTAGGCTGTGATGATGTCAACCGCATATCAATTGTCCCTGGTTGCATAAGCAAGGCCAGTTTTCATCCTTCGGGACACTTTCTCAGCTTCTGTCAGTAGCGAGCCTATCGACCACTGGAAGGGTTTAAAGCCTCTTTGTCCAATACCGGGGCAGATCGCACATTAGCTTTTCTGATATATCTTGTCTGATATATCTTGTCTTCGTCGTATCTAGGTCAACGTGCGGCTCCAGCAACACTCGGACTAATGAGTAACGAACACTGAACGTACTGGAAACACCCTGGCTCAGAATTACCCCTCACTGTGAAACTCTATAGTAGTGGGGACTATCCACGACGATGGACGCACCAGGAGTTGCCGAGTCGAAGGCGTCCGTCTTCCAGGGGAAGCGTGTCGAAGCTGCTGCTGGTCAAGATTGAGAGTCCCTCGCCAGCATATGCGAGCAAGCCGTGGTAGAAATGAAGGCCCGCGGGCATCGACCATATCGACATCGTGATAGCCAATGCTGGCACGAGCCCACCGGCCATGTCGCTCGAGACGGTCGACCTCGGGGGAGTGGCCGGTTATGTTCAACGTCAACGCCCTCGGCCATCCGGCTCTGTACTGTACCAGGCCTGCCACGCGTTGCTTGCAAAATCCAGCAATGTCAAGTTCGTGTCTGTCAGCAGCGCCGCCGGCTAACTTGCGATTCGTTCTCTAGTAGCTACCGCGGCACCACAGCGCCGTCTCCCTCGATTCTGCGCATGGGGGTTCTTCAGGACGGCCTCCGAGAAGTAGCGATGAAAAGACATCGAGAAAACAGCTATGACTCGCTCTGGAGGACTACAGCGGGACTCCAACGTTGGTCATGGCGGTTGCGACTGGCTGGCTGGCGAAACACTTTATCCACGATGGACGCATTCCCATGTGCTCCTGGCCGCAAAGGAGTATGCGTGGCGACCCCTAATTATTTCACAAGCAACATGGAGAAGACCTGGATTGTCCCTGGTAGTAGTCCGAAAAGAATATAACACAGTGGTATCCAATATCATAAACATCCAAGGGGTATATAAAGGGCCCCCCTTAAAACAATCAGTCGTCAGCCACCCAAAGATAGCCCTTTTGTCAACCGCTTCATAACGCAAAGCGCCATGCATTCGCTCATTTCCCTCCCCCTAACTCATCACCCCAGCGCCACCGCGGCCCTTCTCCACATCGCTAGCCGACGACGATTGGTGCTCGTGGTGGTCCGCAGGAGCGACGCGCGCCTTGTGCTCCTCGGTCTCCTGGTAGTCGACGAGCAGCTCGCCGTTCTTGCCGTAGCGGCGGGGCTCCTCGCGGGCGACGCGCACGACGTCGAAGTAGGCGCCGGCGCCCGAGACCTTGCGGAAGATGGTATCCATCTCCTCGAGCGAGCGGTAGGCCGTCTCGGGGTAGAAGAAGTAGACAGAGGGCACCATGAAGGCGTTGATGACGGCGAAGACGGTATACTTATCTTTTTCTCAGCTAGGCTCAGTGTATCCTCTAGAGGGGGCCCACTTACCGTGTGGTGCTTTATGCTCTCGAACGCGACAGGCGTGATCATGACGACGAGGAAGTTGAAGATCCAGTTCGCTAACGATGATGAGGGATCAGTCAGCCCAACTTGTATTAATACCTATAAATCGCATTTAGAGTCTAAGATCTGCTTACCGGAGGTGGACAAAGCGTTTGCGGGCGCCCTGATCCGAAGCGGCACGATCTCGGCAGGGTACAGCCAAGTCATACCGAGCCACCCGATCGCGAAGAAGGTGTTGAACACGAAGAGGAAGGCAATGCCAGCAATCTGATAAGAGAATTCGGTTCTCGAGTTGACGCCGGCCAGGATAGCCATAGTCGCGGCTTGTCCAACAGCGCCGAAGAGCATGAGCTTTCGTCGCCCGACGCGCTCGACGAGGAAGACGGCAGGCCACGAGGCGATGAAGTACTCCGTACCGTTTACCGCAGCGAGTAATCGAGACATAAAGGGCGTCATGCCTAGTCTGGAGTAGATCACCGCCGCGTAGTAGGTGATGAGGTTGATGCCAGATATCTGCTGGAACATCTGGTTGACGTAGGCGAGCAGAGTACGATGAAAGTTCCTGGTCCGCATTAGCAATCTAATCGACCCCGCCTGAACTCCGATTTCATAACGACATACCTGTCCTTCCCCTGAGTGAACAGATCCTTGAAGCGGCCCTTGGACATCTCGAGAACCGTGTCCTTGATCTCAATGAACTCGTTGTGAACGTCTTTGCTATCAACGGTCGAGTCATCCAGCGCGGCAAGCACCTCCTTTGCTTCATCCTCGCGACCCTTGAGGATAAGCCACCGAGGCGACTCCGGGAGGTTCCAGACAAATGTTAGGATGAAAATGCAGAAGGTGATTTGGAAGGCAAGCGGAAACCGCCACGACGCGCTGCTCTGAATGAAGCTGCAACCGAGGTCTATCCAATACGAGATCATGATGCCACACGTGATAAGTGCGCCCTCGATCATGACGAGCTTTCCGCGCTTGTGCGCGCGTGAGGTCTCTGACTGCCAAGTAGGAACCGTGGAAGTATTACCGCCGTTACCAAGACCACAGATAAAGCGCCCGGCAATGAACAATCCGAGGCTGTTCGACCCGGCCATCAGAGCGGCACCGATACTATCTGCAGTCAGCGGTTTTGTTTAAGCAAAGGAAGCTTCTCCAGTGGTATCTGAGAAAAGGGCTTGAACCCAAGGACAAACTTACATCATGACTGCTGTTCCGAGCATAATCATCCTCTTCCTGCCCAACGGATTCGAGATGAAGATGGTTATTATCGCACCGGCGAAGCAGCCCAGGTTATACGAAGCCACCGCGATGCCCTGCTTGTTCGCTCTCTGCTGGCTCAAAGTCGGGCTCATGGCTTCCTCTTCTGTATTAATAGAAGGGTAGTACTCCAAGAACTGCTCCATCGTGAGGATGCCGCCCATGACACCCTGATCTGCAATGGTCCCTTAGTAAGCTTGCCATGAGGAAAAGGAGAGAGTTGGTTGGCTCTTCTGAACTCACCATAGCCGAACAGCAGGAAATCGCATCCTGCGATTATGGACACAGCATAGTTGAGCGCCTTACCACGAAGGCCGAAGAAGGGCTTCATCGCGGCGATATTCTTATCCTAGAGTGTTCTCTCTGAAGATGATCTGATCTAAAAGGATATGGGCGACAGTCGATAACTGAGCTCAATATTCTATTATACTGATATGGCTGATCGCCATCCAATGCAGAAAGATACAGATAAGCTAGGCCAAGAGCGGAATACAGCGTGAGTGGGTTAAGGATGCCTATTTGTAGTCGAGCGCCGCGAAGAGACGACGACTTGCTGATCGCGGCCTGTTCTCGCCAAGGAGAAGTAGCACCCCGCGAAGTGGATCCGGGGAGGAGTAGGGGGAATCACTTAGACGAAAGATTCTTGCAAATATTTGGACCCTGAAAACACCGACGTGCTGTAGCTGCTGTGTAAAGTGGAAATATTGTTCAATACAGTGACCCATATTGGCAGCGCCGGTATTAGCTGAATACGCGATCCCCACAGCCTAGTGCCCGGAGGATTATTTATCAGCGACGGGCGGAGGCGGACGAGGTTAGGTTGAGCGAGCACCCGCAAGAAATGGCCTTGGAGATCCGGTGATGAGAGAGCCGCGCAGACGCCGGCGAGATGAGAACCCTGAAACATTCAGTATGCAGAAGGCTATATGCGCGGCTCACACGAGTCAAGGAGCCGCGGGCGTCGAGTACGGATAAGCCTCACATGTGTGTGGCCCGGTGAAGTTTACCGATGCACTTTCAGACGACCACTGCATCCCCACGCGTACTGACAGGCTGACAGGATCTGAAAGCCACTAACACCGATCAGACCTTATCCCCCTCACACCAACCCCCCAGTGTCAGGGGAACCCCGAGGGCAGTCGTTCCACAATGGGGGATGCTCAAAATTAAGGAGCCGGCCCCGAGCAGGAGACTATACCTGGCACTCCGGAATCGGTTGTCGGGACTTGGGGAACGAAATGGCGATGGCGATGAGCATCCGAGGACCCCCTGAGTCAGCTCGCTTTGGTCAGCCGTCTAAGGTAATCCGAGAGCACACACTACTCTTGTTCTCCAGCCCTCCAGAAATGCTTGTAATATTGACACCTTTAAGTGCCGAGATCTTGACTGCGGTAGCGGCAGGCTAGTGTCGACGGTAGGTCCACAAGAATGCTATGAGATAAAACTCCGAATTTCGAATTAACAGGATCTCCAGGCCCGATTTCATCCCCGGGAAGGAGAATTTAGTAAAGAAAATTTCGTTCCTTTTCAATGGAGCACTTGTAGAAATAAAGACTTATGATAAGTTAGTGCCTCCCTGCGTATCTTCATCTTCGTGCGAGACGTCCTCCATCGTCGCAGTGTGAGAGACACGGAGAGAGGATCTCTTTCCTCGGTATACAGAGCCAAGGATACTGGATCGCGCTCGGCCCGTCTTGGCGCTGACACATATAACGTCATATTGCGGGTGGCGGCCCACCTCCGGCCCCCGTCTCACGGCGGTGAGAAGTAAGGCGAGTACCCCTCAAGTGGGTTGTGAACAATAATCATTGACGTTCCTTAAGTTAGTGGGCCCTAAGAAAATGTGTCGATCATTTTGATCATATCTGCCGCCTAATAAGGACCCAGGACCCAGAATTCCGCCATTGTGAAGGTCGTATTAGGTCCACCGGAGGGAAGAATCTATACACAAGTACGGACAGACGGAGAGTCGATAAGTCCCTTATCTCGGATCGATCTTTTTCAAGAATCATATGTGCTCGGCACAGGCAAGGCTCGGTAACCAATCGGGGGACGGGAATCGTGATTGGATCCTGTTGTGAGACTACACGGCTGGGGAACGATTTATGTATTATCGATTTAGACGAATGGTAAGTAGAAAGGGTACCGCATTGACTTACAGTAACAAGTACAAGAATACGGCCAATCGATGATCACTTTCCCAAAGAACTGTATGCGGCTTAACAAGCTCTTGGTGCAACTGATCGGGCGGTGGTGAATACAGCCCCCATGATTGACAACGAACCAGCGATCTGCATCCGAGACATAATCCGGGAGACCGTCCGTGGGCCGTGCTAGTCGTATCCTGTTTACTCAGTGCGGTAGTATAAAAAGGGGCGAAGTAGCTACCTACCTAGGTAGATAGGCTTGTTTACGAGGTCCAGAGAGCCTTCTCTGCTGAGACTTTAAAACGAACTAATGCTAATGAGATATTCCGGGGTACTGATAACTTGGAAACAATTATTGCAACGTAAGAAACGCTATCATTGAGCCGGAGGGCGAACGTGACATCATCATTTGATTATGGGGGCTCTGTTCAATGCTTTTAAGTATCTAACAGAGAGCTCTTCAGCCTTACAATCCATTATCCGCCTTGAACTTATCCCAGCTCTCGTTCAGCGTCGCGAACACCGTAGCCGCGATGAGTCGGACCTCAGTACTTGCATCTTGTGGTAACTGTCCCGCATGTCAGCAATCCTGTCCGTATACGAAAATTTGCTGGACCCCGTAAAGGGATAGGGGGACACTCACCTTATCAGGATGACACTTAGCGATGGCTTTCATGTAGTGTATCTTGACCTTGTTCGCGACTACCAAGTCGTGCAGCCCGATCTTCTTCCACCCGCTTCCCTCCCATAGAACCTGGTCTAGGCTGCCTAGGAGCGCACGCAAGTTATCTCTCTTGCCGTCTCGCCAAGCTGAGATTCGCGCGTCGACCTTCTCGCTGAGAGCAAATTTCTCATCGTCTGCGGCCTCAGCAGCTTTGTTTGCTTCCCGGAGACGCTGCACGGCCTCTGAATCTTTTTGTGGAGTGAGATCCGACGCGGCGGATGGCTTTGGCCTTGGTCGCGCTGGTTGCGCAGGCTTCGGCGCCTGTTTGGGCTTCGGAGCAAGCGCTTTCTGGCACCGCTGCCTTCCGGCGATGGCGTTTGCGCCGCCGACGCCCGTTTCGACACACTGCTGCCAGACGTTGCCAGCCTCGGACCATTTCTCCATCTGCTCGAGAGCCTCTGCTTTGCGACTGAGAGCTTTACCGTACAGATCTTTCATGTCACGCTCCTCCCCATCTGGCAATGAGACCTTCTCACCTTCCCCGCGAGAGGGGCCAATTATGCCGATAGCAGCATCGGCATCATCCACAGCCATCTTAGGACTGCCCGTCTTTAAGGCGGTAAGAGCGCGGTTTGTCAGTAGCACAATACAAAGTGGATGATTCCGGGGTATTCCAGTAAGGGAATTCGTATAGGACGTGTGCGCCGCAGCATAGTCACCACGCTTGAAGTGCGCGGTTCCATCGAGACGATGCTTCGTCGACGCTTGCAAAGTCGATGAAGGAACGGCAGGTATCTCCCTACGCGGAGGAGGTGATCTAGGGGTGATGGACCGTGATGTCGGCTGTGCGGAAGGCCTCGTGATAGGAGGTGACTGCTGGGTCGGGTGTGATCGTCTTGGTTGAGGTGGTTCTGACACTGAAGTATTGAAGAGTAGATCTGGTTCTGACGTAGATTGCTGTGCTGGCTGAGGCACTGCTTTCTTCCGTCTTGCAGGGCTGACGTACGCCTGAGCACTCTGCTCTTCGATAGCTTGCTTGTTTAGACGTGCCCTCGGGTCTGCAGAAGGTGCCGACTGTTGCCACCTAGGCACTCCAGATGACTGGGCCGACGGCCTCGTAGGTAAGGCAGGCGACTGGTCCCGAGAAGATCCTGATCTGCTCTGACTCGGTCGAGCTGGTTGTCTTTCGGGGCGTGCGCCTGGTTCGAGCATCATTGCTTCATCTGTTACTGTCTGTGACTGTTTCTCGCCCTGCGTTCTCTCTTGTTGCGCTGACTGCATCCATCTTGGCTGGCTGGAATCTCTGCCATCATTCTGAAATTCTGCAACTGCCTTCTGGACCTGCTTCTGTCCTGTTTTCCAGAGAGAGTTGGCTGTCTTGAGAAAACTAGTACCCATGGCCGCGGCTTTCTTGGAGAGATCATCACCGGAAAGAGGCGAGTTGTTGTCCCTTCGCGAGGGCCCATCGTTCGCCCACGCTGGACTACCATTATTCCGAGAACGGCTGTTTCCCTCTCTCCCGCTGCGTTCGGCAGGTGAGTCATGGTGCGTCTGTCTGCTACGAGCTTGTCTATGCGCATCATCTAAGAGCCAGCCAACTGCTGCTTGGACATTCAAGCCAGCACCGCTTTCTGTTAAGGCTCTCCTCGCGTTTTCCACAGTAAAGCCCATGTCAACGAGTTCGGCGACTGCTTTGTCAAAAGGGTCTGAACTACCATTTCGTGAAGGGGCCGCAGGCGCAGAATCCGAATCCGAATCCGAATCCTCGATGGGCTTGCCAGGTTCTGGCGTAGGTTTGGGCGGAGCTTGGCGCCGGACCTGGTCGACGGGTTTGCCCAGGTCTCCTAGGATATCGTCGTCTTCGTCGACATTGACAGTGTGTTGTTGTGGTTGCTTTTGCGCACGCGGCTTTAGCTGGTTGAGACCGAAAGGGTCGTCGTCATCGGCGAAATCGTGTCCATTGGAAGTCCCAGGTTTGTTCCAGGCACTTGCACGAGTCAAGTCGGGCTGCGCCGCAGCTGCTGGAGTACTTCCTCCTGAGTCAGGCCGCGCGGGAGGCGGGTAATGACTTGAACTATCGACTTTGGTATCTTTGTTAAAAGCTGCGAAGAGATCGTCGTCATCATCCTCCTGGTTGACCCAAACCCGACTTCCTATCCCTTGTCCAATCAACGGGACAGCGGGTGATGCAGTTCGTGAAGCATTTGAAGAACCCTGCCCAAGAGTATCCCAGAACTGACCGCCACCGTATTGCGACTGTAGTTTCTTCCTTTCCTCCTCCTCCTTCTGGCGTTTCTCGGCCTCCAGCTGTTGCTGCCGCTCTCGGAGACTCAAATTGGCGTTACTTTTAGCACCCCCAAAGTTGACGAGGTTGCTAAAACTGTCGGCAGCGGGCTTTGAAGTAGCAGACTTCGGGGCAGCCAAGCCGGATGTTTGGGTGGAGAGCGGCGTACTACGAGCGGAAGCGTGAGGCGAGGGCGTTGGTCGGAGAAAGGGATACGTGGAGGGTGGGTTCGTTGAGTTAAGAGGAGGATTGGCAGTGCCTTTCCCAGGGTTGGTCGTCGATGACCAATTGAGGCCGGAAAGATCATCCATGGTTGTGTAAATGAATGTGCATGGTCATGTCAACGATACTCCAGCATCGTTCTGTTCACAATAATCTTTTTAATTACGTTCGTTAATTCCAGTGACCTGACGCTGGACGATATTGGAATCTCCACAACGGTCGACGCCTGTTTTGAGATTGGTGGTTTGGAGAAAGGTGGTCCCTATTAGGTAAGCAAGGCTGATGCTTGGTTCCCTCGAGAATCTATGGAGCCTTTGAGCGGAAATAATTATATATTCTCGTGACGTCGACGAAGACGAAGTAGGATGCAAGTAAACGTATAACTCGCGATTCCGACATTATTGAGATGGAACTATAAATGTATGTAAGTTCGAAAATTCCAGACATGATAGGGCCTGACATGTTTTACACAAGGTGAACGTCGGTCTCATTTTGCTATTTACCTAGCCACACTTGTGGGGCATAGATCAATAATCCCTACCCTTTCAGCCACATGTTATCGTTCAATTGAACCCCTATTTCGACATCCCTAGGCACTCCAGGATGGCTCGGCTGCTCGGATGACTCGGCTGCTCGGATGACTTCAATGTTAAGCACCATTCTCGGCGGAGCTGGCGAGATACCTGTCAGGTCATTGACACCAAAAATGGCATACTTTCAAGATAACGGGCGAATACCTTTTTTTTTATTTTTATATACGTTTTCCTGGTGTTAGAATTGTATGTGAAGCTTTTAGTTTATTTAGGACACTGCGCCAATTTTTTTGTCAACGACCCTGCCTGTGACGTAATGAGATTGTATATATCGCAAATTATCTCCTCCGCATCCCAAGGATGCCCCTGCCTGCGATTGTATATACCAGACAAAGCTCCTGAGCCTATATATGTGCATGTACTTGTTCAGGTCACGGGTGGCGTAACGCAACTGAATCGGGGAACTTGAGATGACGGCTCCGCCACGCTTCGCTACACCTATCTTATCATAAGTCTCGATTCACCAAGCCCAATCCACATCTCGATGGCGGGGCAGCTGAGGGGATTATCCGTGGTGAGTTTACTACGTAAGACGGATCAGGCTTCATAGTCATCTAGTGGAGACGAGCAGAAATTGGAGGACTTTAACCAGCAGCGGGCCAGCGAGCCTATCCTATGGCTGTCCTTAAAGTCTGTACTCGGGTTATATCACGATGTATGCAGGAATGGTATAAGTCCATACATACTCTTAGAAGGCGTTTCTGAAAACAATGCAACATAAAATCCCTCTCGCCTGTCCACAAGCAATCCACCAATACCCATCGCACTTTTAATCAGCCAGTCAGTCATCTCGCCCCCATACAGGGTTGGCTGTTGACGGGACCCAGCCGTAGGGATTTGGCAACCGACCAGCCTTACGGACCACGGCCGTCGGTAATGTGACATCTGCACGAAGCAAAGAAGAACCCGCTCATGAGTCAGGACCACACTTTTCTGCCAAACAGAAGAATCGGTTCGTTCCATGATTAGGTAACTGACCCGTTAGAATGGACGGAAGTTCTGTCACTGGACCAGCGAGGCCAACAATTCCCGCCCTCCCAGCAAGCGCCGAACAGAGGTGACAATTTGGTGGGGTGCTGACCCCGCACCTCCCTGAACCGGCAAGGGTAAAGGATATGCGGGAAGATAGTTGGTTGATTGCGTGGATCCGTAATATTAAATAGCGTGCGTTATGAGAAAAGCGTTGTGTGTTCCTGACTAGGAACTAGCCAATCACTTGCCAATACGAGTCTAAAGTTGGAATAATCAAGATTACCCCTGTCAATTGTCATACAGCCCCCCGGCTGGATTTCCTAGCATAGCAATTATCGGGCTCGCAAACGCTCCTGATTGGCTGGGTTGGTCGCGTTGCTGACTATAGCCCGGGCCAAAAGCGGCCAAAACCAAAACACGTTTCAAGAGCGTTCGGCGCCCTTCTCCCTGAATCCCCTTCGCCAATTTGCCTGTTCCTATCGACCCCCGACTAAAATGAGGTAGTAAGCTCCGCTTGTTTATCAAATGATGACCGCATGCATCAGTCGTCATTGGGTTGTAAGTATCAAAGTATCTCTAGGTACCTAGGCCGTCCTGTAAAAGTGCTCTGAGACGATCATGTAGGTCCCCTGATGAACAACCTCATTAGCATTTGGTCGCGACCAGGTACGTTGGTGAGAGACCTGCTCAAAGCGTTCCAACAGTCCGAGATGCCCCTATCCAGTCGCTGAGGGACCTTGCGGTTTTGCGGCGCAAAAGACGCACGAGAACCGGCAGGAAGCCGAACACTACTGCCGAATCGCATTTTAAGAAGCGAGATGTGCCACCTTGCCTTGGGGTACAGGAAAAATTAAGACGGGCGGGCTCCGCAGGGGGGTTAACTTTAACTACAAGGTAGCTTGGGAAGTGACGAAGACTAGCTGGCTCGACTGTATGCAGGATGAATGGTGAGTTGGCGGCGCTGTGCACCGTGCCAGATGCTGTGCGAGGAAGAGTGATTATTCAAAGCAGTGGTCATTGGCAGCTCAAAGTCATGATGGTCAGGGCGAAGAGACCAGAGGTTTGCTCAATAAGCGCTTGTGTCACATGCAGCGCCCAGCTATCTTCGAATGAACACACAACATATCTATGGGCCACCGGCCCGTGGATATTCCCACTCCACCCAGGCGCAAACGACCACCACGAGAAAATATAGCTCGTTTGTGCTGCGGACGTTGGTAGGCTGCATTGCTCCTTGGCGTGATAGGAGATGGCCAACTCACCAAGTCATCTCGCGTGGTCGCCCCTAAGTCCTTGATGCCCAAACGCGGCGTGGCCTTCTAGCAAGAATAGGTACTGACTTGGGCCAACCTGGTGTTCGCAACCATCGACATAGTGAAACTAGCAACAGCTGAGCAACTGCAAGAACAACTTCATTTCCTCGGGGCCCCATGGCACAACATTGTATAACGAAAATGAAGATGAAGCGGTCTGGGCAGGCAGCACGGGACCTGGCAGTAGCTCGCAAGGCATGCAAGTATATATGGATACGGGATGCTCCGAGTGTTGGGGATCCGGATCTTAAAAACGTAAATTGCCTCATAAGAATGGAAGAACTTGTAGAAATATTCCTCTGGGTTTCCGTTATGGGAGCGAACAGTTAACATGGTTAGAATGACTAGGTAGCAATACCTACCCACGAAGTACCATGGTACAGATATTTGTACAACTGGAATGTATATTGCTGACGGACTTATGTGATTGGATTAGATCTATTATTCGAGATCAAAGGATCCGATTTTCAAGGATTCTTCTGTCGGGTTCTCAGGCCGTACCTAATATCTGTATGTAACCTGGTATCTATCTAGCTTAATACCCCAAGATCCCTTATTTTAATCTTAACGCTTACTTGTTTCTTACTCAAGTTGTGTCAAGAAAAAAGCGATTTTCAGGGAGCTCCAATTTGCTCTAGCTGCAGGTAGCGAATCAGCAGGATTGATGAGTAGGACCGACTATTTAAGACGGTACCACCATATGCGTCGTACCTTGCAGATCTGCAGGACACGTACCGAAGTACCTTTCTTTAGCGGTGAGAAAGTGGGTCGGGTACTTGCCATGGAAATGTATGCGGGTCATTGTGGCACAACGGATATCGTGGGGACAGGGGACCCTGCTTCGCTGTCCTGTATCAGCCTCCTCCTGGATTTGATTCCCCTCTTTACCACTCTTCCTCTTGCGCGCAAACTCCACATATCACTCTCTCTTATCACGCTCTTCAATCTCTCTCCCTTCAGTCTCTCCGCCTGACTTACACACTCGTTACCCGACCACTGTCACGAATTCACTCCTTTGACAATTGTGTCACGACATTCCTTACAAGACACCTTGCGATCCATTCCGGATCATTGACCTGCCTAGTCTAGACCACATACACTATTCCACTCGTTCGCCTCGTGTTGATCACACTCATCCACTCCTTCGCACCTAGTCGAGCTTTAGCCCCCGTTTGGTATTGCCTCCCCAGTGTGGTTGGTTACAAGCCAGGAACTTGGATATTAGATCCAACCCGAGCCTTGACTCCTCATTGAACAATAGCCAAAGCCGCACCAGCAATTTCATGTCATTTTGACAAAGGGGCAAACAGGTTCTACTCATATGACTCTGGTTCCAGACTCGACCCTGACTCGGCCGTTCTTTATAGTAAAGTGAAGAACTTATTGCGGTAGGAGGGAGAGATATCAACGATTTTAGTGAAAGAGAAGACTAAAATTGGTGTGAATTTGAGAGAAGGGATTCAACGTTGAGGTTGATATTGGTATCCTACAACAGGAGCCATCCTGCGACTGGATTTGCGGTCTGGACCCACGGAAACAACGCACGATTGAGAGAACGAGCAGAGTGCTGGGTGAATCAACTGCGAGAAAGGAAGGGGCAATTCACTGCCCGTGGCTGCATCTTGGTCACTGGACACCTGGTTGTGAACGGCTGCATACGAATTTCGCACCAATCCAAGCGCAGTATAACACTTTGATATCACCTTGACGACGAGCCAACGACCAAGGTGTCTTTTCTCAAAGGTGCACAACAACTACCGGGTCACCCAACTATCATCCAAGTTCGCGCAACACCCAACCGCAATCAATTTGTGAGCAAACTTGAGCGACGTCCGGCAATCGATTACCCGCCCACGTTTTTTAAACTTCCCACCACTTCCGGATTATTCACATCGTCGACCTCAAAACATCTGCTGGGCGAAACACCTCTTTTCCCCTCTTCCACATACCGTTGGCGAACCTTGTCTTCAAATTATTCAAGATGGTTGGCAAGGCTCTTCTTGCCACTACTGTCCTCAATGCCTTGACCGGTGTCTCGGCTTTCTGGCGCATGCAGTGCAAGGGCCGTACTGGCCTGTCAAGAATTGATCCCATCATGGACTTTGGCGTCGTCTCTACTCACGTTCATGCTCTGCATGGTTCCAGTGGTAAGTCAGCTACCCACATCAGCCCTACACTCTTACAGTGCACTTGCATGTGCTGCACCGTTAGAAAAGGAGCGAGGTGTTGCTTTATCGAAGATGACTAATGATGTCTTTATAGCCCTCACTAAGTACTCTACCAGTGAGGATCTCATGAACGGTAACTGCACATCCTGTGCTGTGAAGCAAGACATGTCCGCCTATTGGCATCCCGCCATGTATTTTCAGGACGATGAGACAGGTGAATTCGAGCTCGTTCCCCAAGTTGGAGGAATGCTTGCGTAAGTTGCTACCTATGTTCCCTAACCCGAATTTCACGTCGTTCTCACCTTGCAGACTATTACTCAATATTTCTCAAACCCACACCGCACTCATCCGCTTTTGATTATCTCAGTATATCATATTCACTCTGAACTATCGCGCTCTCATTCGCCCCAGTGGAGACAGTAACTGTATCTTTTCTTGTACTAAGCCAAAACATAGGTATTATCTCCTCCGCAACCCCGAGGGTGACGGGAAGGTCAAAGCGTTTCCCAAAGGCTTCAGAATGATTGCTGGAAGCACCCATCGCCGTGATTACACGGTTGGAGATCCTAACGAACCCGATCCGCCTACTTACAACTGGGCTTCTTTGGGCCAAACCACCCAGTCTGACCTTGAGCAACGTGCTCTCGGTTTCAACTGTCTCAACTACGACAAGCAAGCCGAGGGTTCCATGTTCCGCCATTACATGCCGACCAAGGAATACCTGGATGCCAACTGTAAGGATGGTCTGCGCCTGGAGCTCATGTTCCCTTCCTGCTGGAACGGTAAAGATCTGGACTCTGAGGACCACAAATCACACATGGCATACCCGAACCTGGTCGGAGATGGCGAATGTCCTCCTGGCTTCCCTGTTCGATTGGTCACACTGTTCTTTGAAGTGATCTGGTCTACTAAATCACCTCTATTCGAAGGACGGTCGGGACAATTCGTCATTTCCAACGGTGATCCCACTGGTAAGTCGAGCCAAATAAACATTTGTCTCCGGGCGATGCTAACTTGAGCAGGTTTCGGCTACCACGCTGATTTTATGACTGGTTGGGATGAGGACTTCCTCCAGGAGGCGGTTGATCGATGCACTAACCCCTCTGGAGAGCTGTTTGATTGTCCCGTGTTCATGGAAAACGGACCTCTCCGGACCGAAGCTGAGCAGACCCAATGCATGCTGGAGTACCCGGACCCGGAGTGCGATGTTGATAGCGAGACTGGCGTGGTTTTCAAAGCCCTCCCTGGTAATGTTGATGTTATCGATACTCCTGGAGCTACAACGAAGACAACGAAGTCAACTGGTTTCTTTGACCACTTTACGTCGGCCTTGGGATTCGGTTCAGACAAGGAAACTACAACGCACACTGCGCCGACGCTTAGTTATTCCCCTGCTCCATCTTCAGGCGTGATCGGCATGCCCGGCGGTGCCTTCATCGAAACCACAGCCAGCTCTGCGTCCTCGACGAGCACTTCAGATTTCGCAGCAGAGGCCGTCCCGACCCCTCCCCCGACCACTAGTGCACCGCCGCTGCCTACGGTCACGTCCGAGCCAGGCGTGTCGTATCAGGTGGTCAGCACAGAGACCGTCACTAAAGGTAACCAGGTGGAAGAGATAGTCTGGAAGGAAGCTGTTCTGTATGTGACCGAGGACAGCGTCACGACCACAGTAACTCCCGCTGCTCCCTTGGAGAAGGCACGTCGCAGCCACTTTGTGCGGCATCAACATCACGGCCGCCGGTTCTAACCGGATGTCGCGCCGCTTGGCTTGGTTTTTCCTTTGTCGGATCTTTTCAGGGGGATATTATCCAAGTGGAAGGCACTTTTGCATCATGTTTCCGAGGGCTTCATTTCTCCGGGGACCTTGCAGGTACATTTCAGTTCTGAACTACTGTAGGGAGAGATGGAGCTTCTAGTATCAACCATACAGGGATAGGCGCACCAAGTTAGGTCAATAAGGCAAGAAATGCTGCATTGTCAACGGTGTTCTAGGGCATAACATTGCATTATGGACCGGATATGGCGTTGTGATGAAGTGACTAGCGGGTTTGAAGGGCTCTCCGGGCTGTTTGCTTGAGTGACCCGATGTATCTCTTCTGGCAAGGGATCCCGTGCATTTTTTTTCTAGTGCCGATCACAACTGACCGAGAGCAATTTGACGAATTTCAACTGAGTTCCATTCGACTATCCAGTGACCTATGACCATGCTCACCTGTCTAGCGCCTCACGAGTCTTATGCTCAGGGTATATTCAGTCTTTACTTACTCTTTCATTAAAATCGTGACATTTGCACCTGGTCTCGTTCTTTGGATCTTCCATCCTGCCTTGACTTAGGTTTTTCCGCCATTACCTACTTATTGCGAGCACGATGTTTTCACCAACCTCTTATTTGTCTCAGACTTCCCCCTCATCTGGAATGTACCACTGCAGAATGACGCATTCCAGCTCATCAGGAATCGATGAATGTTTACATCCACCGATATCTCTGGCCTGTTTCCTCGCCATGCTGCCGCCCTCCCTCACCCTCCGAGTGCCACGAAGCATGTGCCGTGAACTAGAGAGTAGAGGGCTGCAGATTCCAAGCTGCCAGCTCTGACTGACAGGCGTCACGATCACGACAGCCCGTCCGCTACGGCTGGTGGTGGCTATGCTCGCGACTGCTGTCCATATTCCTGATTTCCATGAGTTACTGAGACTACCTACTTACTTACGTTCATCTGTCTACCCAGTTTATTAGAAGAAAAACAGGACTCACTCACTATTCGAAGTACCTAGCCGACCGACCAATATGCCTCATGTCCCGCGCTCCGCGGCGGCGGCTTCGCTCTCCAGCGGCGCCATAGTCGGCATCGGTGTCCCTTCGGCCGTCCTCCTCTTCGTCGTCTTCGCGCTGCTGCTCACCCGCCTCGCGACGTGGCAGGACCGCCGCCGCCCGGCCGCCATCGGTCCCGCCAGCGGCGTCCCGTTCCTCGGCGTCGCGGGCAGTGAGGCTGCGGGGCCGAAGAGGCTGCGCAAGAAGAGCAGCGTTAAGAGCGGCGTCGGTGGTGGTAGAAGGAGCGCGGAGATGGCGGATATACTGGACACCACGTTCGGACTCCCCGTCCTACCGCCCGTGCTCTCGCGTCCGGGGAGCTTCACGTTGGGCCCCCTTATCGGGGACGGGGCAGAGGGTGAAAATAGAAATGGAAACGGAGACGCGAGTCCGCGATTGAGCGCGGACGCCATCCAGACGCCGAAATATACGACACCCATGAGGAGGTCCCTGCAGGACGTCCGTAAGGCGTCGTGGATCGATGAGGACGCCCTGCATGGCCCCCGGATGGCGCCGCCCAACAAGCGGAACAAGGGAACCAATAAGAAGAGCAAGCTCTTCTTCGGTGGCCTCGGCCTCGGCCGGTCGCTGAGCGAGAGGCTGTCGATGTGGAGGAGGGACGAGGTCACGGAGATCATCGGCAGCCCAACGCTTCCCTGCACCGACGACGGCGAGTACAGAACCCCCCAGCGCCAGGTACGGGACTGCCACCTCGTGAAGGCGCAGGAGAGGCTCGCCGGCGTCCTGCAGAGGGACGTGGACGCGGACGCCGTCTCGCCGCAATCCGGGCGGGCTGAGGGCCTGTGCAAAGTGTGCGTGCAAAACGCCGACCTCGCCGAGCACGGCTCGGCGCACCACGGCTTGGTGGTCACGCTGCCGTCCGACGCCGTGCACATCCAGAAACAGCGGGGTTCCGGCGTGGCGCTCGAGGCCGCGCAGCAGCAGATGGGGTCGTTGCCGCAGAAGGTCCCGCGACCCCCAGCGAAGGGTACCACGGACGTGGAGCTGGCGGGGATCCTGCGTTCCACGGCCGAGAGGCTGCAGCAGGACGGCGGGAGCAGGAGCACGAGACGGCAGACGATGATGATGATGCCCCAGGGCGGTGACAGCAGCACGGTGCACGTTGCCGTGATGCTCGGCGGTCGAGGAAACGCTGCCCAGGATAATTACCTGACGGTCGCCTCGTCCCGTACTGCCAGGAGCGGCGTGTTCGACGATAGGAGCACGGAATCGATCTCCTCCAAGAGCCAGAAGAGCGCACCGGCCGTCATGTCGTCGTCGTCGTCGTCGTCGTCGTCGTCGTCGTGCGCGGAGCTCGAGGGCTGCAGCCCGAAGCCACCGCCGCCGCAACAGCAATCTTCTTCTTCGGCGCCGCAGGGCCCGACACGGGGGCACCGTCAGCAGGTGTCGCACGCGTCCCCCGCGTCTATGATCTCGGAGCCGGAAAGTCTCGTCGTCTGCTCATCGAGGCGCGTGTCAGAGTCCGAGGCGCAGACCGCACTTTCGAGCCCGACCCGCAGAAACAGGGACCCCGCGCTGTCGCCCTCCAGACAAAACCAACAGGGCCGCCCGTACTCCGCCGCCAGTGCCGAGTCCTCGGCCCTGTCGACGCTGTACAGCGAGGATGAAGCAATACCAATGGCGCAGGCGCGGGCGCAGCAAAGCCTGCCAATCAGCCAGCTGAGGCTCGACGACGCCACTCCCACACCCGGACGGAAGTCATTCACGAAGGAGGCCTACTACTCGCCATACCACGTCTTCGACGCGCGCCCGACCAAGGCCGCGAGTGGTCACGATCGCAGTCCCAAATTCGCATTCGAGGACGACGAGAGCGCGCCGCCCCGGCGCGCGCGAAGGGAAACCATGCTGAACCACCCGAGCCGGATTCCCTCCCCGCAGCCCCAGCCCCGTCGTTCGGCAGCCGGCGCTTGCGGGGGCACAGACATGACGGCATCGCTGCCGCTGCCAAATTCGAGCCTCCAGTACACCATCTACGCCTCCGACACCAGCGCCGACCCCTTCACGGTCTTAGAGGTGCCGCCCAAGAACCCCGCCCACCTGTCGCGCCTCTTCCCGCCGTTGCCGGCCGAGCTCGCTGCGGACGAGGTGCGCCCCAAGGACAGTGGCAACGACGGGGGTTGTGGTGGCACTACCGACGGGCTGCCGCCGGTGTGCGTCATGAAGACAGCCGAGCCGCGGTTTCTCACCACGCAGGACGGGAGGGCCGACGTTGCGGCTACAATCGTCCCGCCGCCCCAGCAGGCGCTGCGCCCCATGGTGAGCTCGCCGACGCTGGGCACGGGCACGGTCGGACTTGAGCGGTGTGCTACCGTTAGCTCCGTGCTGTCGTCCGAGGCCGGGTACTCATCCGTCTACGACAGCGGCACGGAGATGCGTGCCGATACCGCGAGTCGGAGCTCCGCCTCCGTAGTGACGGTGCCGACGGCCGAGAGCCAGCTGACAGAGGAAGACTATACTCTCAGAGCCGCGGGATTGCGTCCCGATGATAACGGGTCTCCTGACGCAGCCTCGTCGGGCCGGGAGTCGCGGACTGTGCCCCGTGCCTCCGAAAACAGAGGCTCCGTCGAAACCGCGGCTACAGCTCGAGTTCACAAAATCCAGCTTCAACAAAGCCCTGAGACAGCAGGGGAGTCCGAGCCGCCCCGGCTGCGAGAGAGCCCGTCGTCCGATACGGGCTCGAGATACTCGCAGGACACGCTCCCACCCCTGGCGACGCCAACGAAGACCAACAACCTGCGGATCGCGAGCGCCGTCGCGGAGCTCCGGCGCATGAATAGCCAGGTCAGTAGCGCGAGCGGCCACAGCACAACGACGGACACGGAGCCCGGGAGCCCGACGCTGCCCGCGCTCAGGGGCGGCGGGTGCAGTCCCGGTAGTAGGAACAAGGGCGGCGGCAAGAAGTACCTGGCTCTGGGCGGGAGTCCGGGTGCGAGCCCAACCGGCAACGGAGCTGCTGGCAGGTCAGCGGTGGAGGACTCTCCTTCCCGGAGCGGAGGTAATGGCAGGAGCGGCAAAGGGGGCTTACAGACGCGCAGCATCGCCATTTCGGGCAGAGCGCGCAGGGGAACCATGGCCCTGAGCGGCGTGGACGCGCGGACGGCCGCGGGGCTGGAGAAGCTGCGCAGCGGTGGCGGCGTGTTGAGGGAGGGGAACGGCGGCAACGTCGGGGCCGGCAGGACGAGGCAGAGGCAGGAGTCGTCCGCCAAGCAGATAGAGCCGCGGGCCTCGCGGCTGGCGCACGAGGAGAGGGAGTTCCTTGGCCGTCCGGGCGTCGAGAGCCCGGGCCTGTACGACGAGAAGGGGTTCCTCAGGAGCTCGCCGTTCAGGGGCAATCTCGCGTCTCCGATTCCCAGGCGAGTGTAAACTTACCTAGGGGATGATGGATTATTAATGTTGTTGTACGCTGGTCGCTGATTGATCTTCGCTTCTTTCTTCAGACGTTGGGCGCATTGCTATGACGAGTTTCCTTTTTAATATAATGATAGTGTTTGGTGATCATGGATTTGCGAAGCTCATCCCCCGGAACAAAGGGGTCCTGGCTGTGTCCATGCGTATATACCGGCAACACGGTTCGACAAAACACCTAGAGAACCCCAACGGCAGCCCCCGCATCCATGACCGAAGTAAATTGCACTTGTATACGCAATCGAACATCTAAAAAATTAACGGGGTTGGTACCACCGACTCTCCGCTTCAAACCATGCTTAAACGCTTCATGGGACGAGAAGGGTTTGTTGGAGTCTTGCTGTGGTACAAGGTGTATTTACCGCCAAGCTGGTGGTTGCAAGCAGCAGAGTTACTTCGTTACTGCAGTATATGCACAGAGCGCCTCGCCTAAGCCACCCGAAATATCATGTCGATTATTCTATCTAATTCCGTGTTCGGAATGGGTACATACCTGATTACCACATGAGTTGTTAATAAGTTAGTTGCGTGCAGTTGTAGTTGACGGTTAAGAATGCCGAATATAGGCTGGTCAACTGTCACACCGTAATTCAGCAAATAAAAAGAGTGGGGTAGCTACGCTATTCAGCTGCGCAGAGTGAGGCGAGGTTTGCTGTACTACTGTATTAAGTAAGTACAAGGAGGTGAGCGGACCGATGCCGGGGTTTGCTAGCCCAGTAAAATTCTTGAGGCAAATTAACCATGTCCTCCTATTCTAGGCCTAAGAAATGATCATCAACACGGTAACATCCGGTTTCCCTTTCCAATCCCATTCCCTTTTATCGAACCCAAAACAACCCAAACATATTACCCTTGTAATTAAACATAGCGATCGCCATCCTCACGCGCGGCCGTCGCTTTATTGATGCGCGAAATGAACGGTTGAGATTTACTACATTTGACTTCCTGACGTCATGAAGTTCGCCAAGGAGCTCGAGCAAGAGCTTGTCCCAGGTATAGCGGCAAATCTTAAAGTTTAAAATCACTTATCACCAACCGCTAACAAGTCTAATAAGAGTGGAGGATTAAGTACTTGAACTATAAGGCTGGCAAGAAACATGTCAAGGCCGTGTCGAGAGCAATCCATCGGATTAACAACAGTCCGCATGGGACGGCAAAGAGAAGCGAGTTACTGCCACATCGGCCGTCGTTCTTCTCCAGTCCGTTCACCCCTCGTCAGCGCGGTGCTGATGGGCTGGATGGCGGCGGTGCATTAAAAACTACCCCGGCACCCAAGCCGCAAGCAAAAGCAAGACATCCAGAGACACCGAAGTCCGGGGCATTGCCGACTCCGGCTCAAGGAGAGCGTCACTCCTTGGCCCGATCTCCTGGAAATGAAGGAAACTATGGAAGCTTCGGGCCGAGACCGGCCTCGCAAATGGGGCCCCCTTCTACGTCAGGTAGCCGGAACCTCTTTCAGCTACCAGATCCGGCCATGCGAGTACCCTCGAATTTGAGTGAGCATCCGTCGGTGCGTTCCGATGGTGGCCGGGAGTCCTTGAACCGAGCAGCCATGCAACGTAGTGCGACCATGGTTCCTGCGGTCTCGAATGGTTCGTCGTTTACGCCCCAGGCTCATTCTAGCCCTGCCTCCCACAACCGTCCATCATCCAGCAGGCTTCGCCGTCTGTTCACGGCTACCCAACCCATCACCAGGACCGAGAGCGCCAGGTATGACGTCGACATGCAAGCCCTGGACACTGTACGACAGCGGGAAAGGGAGTTTTTCGATTTTCTCGACAGTGAGTTAGACAAGGTTGAATCATTTTACCACCAGAAAGAGGAGCAGGCTGGCCTTCGATTAGCCGCTTTGCGGGAGCAGCTGCACGAGATGAAGAACAGGCGCGTCCGGGAGCTGGCCTGGGCGAAACACCGGAAAGAACAACGAAATGGGAGTGCTGACAGCAACGACGGAAAAGCTTCTGGCCACGATCATTCCCAGGGCTTGTTCAACCCCATCAAGTCTAAGCTTTTCAGACCCAGCCCTAACTCGAAAGCCCTTTCTGCAATGCCAATGACACCGGTAATTGGCGGTACGCGATTCGATGCAAGCAGGGATTACACCAAGAAAGCCCAAAGCGACGATGTCCCATACCGGACGGCTAAGCGCAAATTGAAGCTAGCCTTGGAAGAGTTTTATCGCGGCTTGGAACTGCTCAAGGCATACACCTTGCTGAATCGCACCGCCTTCCGGAAGCTGAACAAGAAATATGACAAGGCAGCCAATGCGCGACCGGCCTATCGCTATATGAACGAGAAAGTTAACAAAGCTTGGTTCGTGAACAGCGACATTGTGGACAACTATATCCGCGACGTAGAAGATCTTTACGCAAGATATTTCGAAAAGGGGAACCGCAAAATCGCTGCGGGCAAACTTCGACGCTTAACGCGAAGACCTGGTGATGAGTCAGGAACGACATTCCGTAGTGGCCTATTCATTGGAATGGGAGCGGTATTCTCAATACAAGGTCTGGTATATGGAGCTCAACTCCTATTCGATGATGACTCAACGGTACGAGAACAAACTAGCTACCTTCTACAGATATATGCGGGCTACTTCCTCGCTCTCCTCTTATTCTTCCTCTTCTGCGCCAATTGCTCTGTGTGGACGAAGCACAAAATTAACTATCAATTCATTTTTGAGTTTGACCCGCGGCACCAGCTAGACTGGCGCCAACTATCTCTTTTCCCCAGCTTCTTCTTAGCCCTACTTGGTTTATTCATATGGCTCAATTTCACACAATATGGATCGCCCGATATGTATTTATACTATCCAGTCATTCTGGTAGTAGTATCGGCGGTAATCATCCTACTTCCGGCTCGTGTCCTATGGCACAAGAGCCGTATGTGGTTCGCATATTCTCATGTGAGTCCCAGGATGAAAAGCGGCCGCTTCTATTCTGACCGATATAGTACCGACTGCTTCTAGCAGGACTCTTTCCCGTGGAATTTCGAGACTTCTTCCTCGGCGACATGTATTGCTCTCTAACTTACGCGACCTGTGTGAGTCTTCCGCCTCTAACTTCGTGAAACTCCAAGGCTGACAACCGCATGGAATGTTGAACTATTCTTCTGTCTCTATTCCAACCACTGGGACAACCCTGCCCAGTGTAATTCTAATCATTCTCGGCTCATGGGCTTCTTCTCCGCTCTGCCGCCGATTTGGCGTGCCCTGCAATGCATCCGCCGTTACCAGGACACCAAAAACGTCTTCCCACACTTGGTCAACTGTGGCAAGTATTGCATGACCATCATGGCAGCGGTTACACTGTCGCTATACCGTATCCACGGAACATATGCGACCCTTGGCGTCTTCATAACGTTCGCCACGATCAACAGCATCTACTGCTGTAAGTTCTGCTTGTAGGCCTTCTTTGATTTTGACTATGCTGACATAACATCCAGCAATATGGGACCTGCTAATGGACTTCTCCCTCCTCCAACCCGACGCTCGGAACAGGTTTCTGCGCAACCTACTGGGACTTAAGCGACGATGGCCCTACTATGTCATCATGGCCATCGACCCGATTCTCCGCTTCGGCTGGATATTCTACGCGATCTTCACGTATGACGCGCAGCATAGCACGATCGTGTCATTTCTGGTCGCTTTGTCGGAAGTCATGCGCCGCGGCATGTGGGCCCTCATCCGTGTTGAGAACGAACACTGCTCCAACGTGGCCGCCTACAAGGCCAGCCGGGACCTGCCCCTGCCGTACCGCCTGGGGCACGAACAGCCCGGCGGCGAACGCGCGAGCTCTGATGAGCCCAAGACGCAGTCGACCGAGGAAAACGCGGTGGCGAGCGCCGTGGACGCCAGCGCCGCGGGGTCGTCGATGCGCGCACGGGAGGAAGCCGGGGTGGCCACGCAGCCTACGCCGGCGCTCGAGGCGGGCGACGGGGGCGGCGGCATACTGGGCCTCAGGCGCCACAGGTCCGAGGTGCCGGGCGCGAGGTCGATCCGCGGGATCATGGCCGAGGCGCACAGGCAGGACTTCGAGAAGAAGAGGCGCCCGCGCGCGGAGTCTTCGGCGACGGCAAGGGCCGCGGGCGACGATGACATCAACGCCAGCGAGGAGGAACCTGACGACGATGACGACGATGAAGACAATGACACGGCGAGCGTCTTCGACGAGCGCATGGAGGCCAGGCGGGCCGAGAAGTTGGTCAGGAGCGATAGCGGCGGCGGTGAATGAGAGTTATTACGCGTAGAGCAGATGGAATGAACTGGGCCGCTCTTTCTTTTTGGGCCACTAGCATGGCTAGCACCATCTTGCGCCGTGCCGCCTTATTCGGACGGCGGACGTTATGACATGATTAAGTACATAAATATGAAAGGAAGGAATGTTCGGAGGCTGAGACGAGACTCCGAGTATGTGCCACTTGTGATAATATATTTAATGACACGGTGTGTCGACGTTAGAGGCTAACTGTTATGGTAGATTCGATGGAGATATGATTTATGGGAGGTGTCAGGCTTCTGCTATGAATAGAGTCGTTTCCGGCTCGAGGTCCGACTCATTGTTTGAATGGCATATCTTGCGTTTTTATCTTTTGCTAGAGAGACAGAGACGATCCGTGCGGCGGTCACAGAGTTCCCTCCCCGAGTTCAGAGTGACTAGACCTACTCCTGAGACCCATCTTGCCCGTTGCCGGAAAGCGGATTAAGTGAAGCGTGAAGATAAGTTGACCTCAGGTGTCCCATCAGGATTCTAACACTTCATGTTACCTACATTGGCACGCTTTGATAAGCCCTCTATCAGGAGTACAAGTAAGTGATACTCGAGACCCCCCTCGTCTTGCTTATGACACCTTTCTCGTTTCCACAAGTCAGAAGTCTCAAAGCTCGTGTCCCGGAGACTGTCGAGGAAGCGATGCAATATTAGACATAAAATCTCTCTAAGAAGTAAAAAAATACCAGGAAAAGAAACGCGATTCGAAGTACCTCCCTTTGAAGAGGTGCATCGGGAATTGAGCCCGATGCGGGGGTCACCCCGTAGCCTTGGGATCAAGAATCCCACGCTCTACCGACTGTTTTATATTAGTGGCTTGATCTAGTAGAACGGAAAGACGAGGGACTTCCTTACTTGAGCTAACCGGGCTTTGTTGATAGATTGCCCGGATAATGTCGCCTAAGTAAGTAGCAGGACGTGCCTGCAGATCCCCCCCCCCCAGGGCGCTCTACGGGGAGTCACTCCACCGAGCGCTTCAGGTTTTTGTTCAAGACCCGACCTAAGTAAGGAGCGTTCTGGATTTCTCGGAAATAGAAAAGTTTGGATCGCATCTGTGCAATGATTCATCCCTTGGCTGGGAAAAGCAGATACTATAACCGAGGTAGACGTACATCTAGCTCCGTTGAAGGAGATCACCCTATTTCCATCAACAGCTGGTGTACACACCTCTACAGATACTGTCTTCTGAAACTCGGCGTCGACGGCTGGGGGATGAGAGAAACATCGGCATGGATGAGGACCAGCCTTGCCATCTGGGGGTCGAGACCCGGGATCTAGCATGGTGGCTTCCGAAATGCGTGGCGGAATGACCTGTCAGGTGGTTGATAGGTGCCCTCACCGTGGCTGCCTGTTTCGGTGAGTGTAGCGGCGCCCATGCCACCAGTAGTCCTAGCGAAGAAGACACACCAATCCAGCGTCACTGGCAGCATGTTCGAGGGTTTGCCATTCTTTTCACCCTCTCGTAGTGAAACTGATAAGGGAGATATTAATAAACTTATACGACCATGTGGAATCGCACGTACAGTTATAACTTATGCTTCAACTACCATCGTCTGATGCGCTAGAGTAGTATTGGAAATCATCGGGCGTGGTAAGCTCTACCTTGTCCGCAGTATCAGGATCTACTTCCGTCGTCACGGCCGTGGGATTCTTCGTCTCTGCGTCGGCGACCTCGGCTCCCCTACCCGTGCCCCTCAACAACCTCGTCATATGCCGCGCCCATTCCCACGGCCTCTCCCGACCACCGGGCCAGCCATTGAAGTACTCCCAGCCCATGACGCCGCCGAAGCGCGGGAACCGGCGTCTCAGCAGCGACAGGTTCGGGCCGAGCACCTCGAACGGCACCCAGCCGGCGCCGCTGTCCGGGGCCGTCACGAGGCCGACGACGAGCTTCTCGGGCGCCCAGCCCCGCGCCGCGCACATCTCGTACATGACGGGGTTGCTCGCGTCGCCCCACCCGCAGTAGAACTGGGCGTTGTACCACGCGATCTGCGCGCCGCGCGCCGCCTCGAGCGCTTCGTAGTCGAAGCCGCTGAGGTTGAGCCGCGCGTCCAGGAGCGCCGTCGCGACGGGCGCCAGCGTGATGACGAACGCCGCGCCGAAGTCCGCGCGCAGCCTGTCGATGAGCCGGATGACGCCCGCGAGGGACACTGCCAGCAGCATCCGGGATCAGTAATCGCGCGGGTTCGCTAGAGTTCCTCCATTGGGAAAATTTTATGCTCGTGAACTAGGTGGGGAAATAAGGGGCAAGACGGAAATCGCTTACTCTCCTCCTCGACGTCGAGGTCGAGGCCCTGCAGACCGCGCTCGCGGATTAGCTCGTGCAGCGGCGCGTAGTACCTTTCGAAGGCTTCCTGATCCCCATCGAGGCGCGCGTACGAGCCCTTGGCCGCGCCGCCGCGCATCCCCATGACCGTGACCCCGCTCGCCTGCGCCACGCGGAGCTCCGCCCACAGCGAGGTGTAGCGGGGATCCGACGGCGGGTGGTTGTTGAGTGTCAGGCCGTCCGGGTCCTCGTTTATGTGGATGGCGGCCACGATCAGATGCGTGATAGAGACGCCGGGCTGTGTGAGTAGGGGCAGGATGGATATGAGGTTCCCGTCGCGGTCGTGTATCGTTTGGTGGTAGAGGATGATGCGGGGAAGCGCGTGGTTCGTTCCGGATGCCATTGCGACATTGGAAGCCTCGCGCTGTGAGCGGCCGACCGACTCAGGCGCCGATGGAGAGCCTCTAAGTGGCACTGAAGCCGTTTTGGAGCTTTCAATTAGGTGCAAGGAGTTTGAATGTTATTATTGGGTTGCGCCTGGTCTGGTTGAGTAAGTACTTGCTGTAACTAGCAGCCACCACAGCCACATATGTCACCCTGAATTTGACTGCGACAGTAAGTCGCAGAGATTCCAGGGTTGCCTGGTAATATTATCAGAAACGAAGCGTTGCGGCTTGGCCGTGTGGATTGATACTAACCCGAGTCGCCTTCCTCTCAGGGCGACTCCGGTTCTCCGTAAGTGCGCGATGCTATTTAGTTCTCGCGGCTGACGTAAAACGGAGCTGCATTATTCAATGCCATATTTATTGCGATGTATACGAAAAGTACAAGATTATTTCGCTCAACCCTTCTAGAGTGCCGACAGTTAGGATTTATAGTTGCAGCTTTTTAGCGGACACGACGTCAAGGGCATAAAATCAAGCTGGGAGGCTAACAACCCCCATTTTGAACACCGCGCCATCGGCCTCTGCCTTATATCAGACACCACGATAAACGCGCTGGGTGGCCCCTCGACATAGTATTCAACCCTGAAATAGAGCGTCGATTGAATTTCATTGCATGTTCATACCGCCGAAGCCGCCAATGCAAGACCGGAGTCCCTCAGCTACCTAACGCCGAAAATACGTAAACCTTCAACGCCCCTTTACCCTTCATAATGCTAGAAGATCAAAAGAACAGCGGAGAGCAACGCCCCCCTTCCGAAATTATTTCAAGCCATCAAACGCAAGGTCCAACTCCGCCCCATGGTCGACCGCCATCTCGCTCACGCCTGCCGACTCCGCGATGCTCATCTCGGCAAGCTGGCGAGTCATGGCGTCCCGGCCCGCGACCTCGGCCTTCTCGGCGGCTGCGACGGGGGCGGGGCCGGATTTGCGCTCGGGCTCCAGCAGGCGGGCGTCGCTGTCGAGCCAGCCGGGGGCGACGCGGCGCTTCTCGGCGAGGTCGCGCTCGCGGATGCGGTCCTCCATGCGGCGCAGCGTGGCCTCCATGTCCTCCCTCATCCGGGTGATGTGGACCTGCAGGGCCTGGCACGAGGCGATGATCTCGTCCGGGTGCGCGGCGTGCCCCGACGGCGAGACCACGTACTTGGGCTTCTCGTCGTCCGTCGCGCCCGTGATCCCCGTCGCGGGCGCCGGCAGCGCCGACGGCATGCTCTTGTACGTGTATGGGAGCGTGGCCGCCGTTGGGAGCGAGACGAAGGGCGACACGGTCAGCGGGACCTGGGCCAGGAGCGGGTGCGTGCCTGGTGTGAGTAATGCAATGTTAGTCGTGGACTGGAGGATGCGCCGCGGAAGTTGGACGCGTACGATCGTCGCGCATTGTGCGCTAGTTTTGAGGAAACGAAGGTAAGTTTGTATTTAGAGTAATGGCTATATCGACAAAGAAACGTCTTGAATACAGCACACGGCAATTGGACTCGAGGAACAATGGAGATGCGATGTACGAAGTATAAGGGTAGTGAATGTTCTAATAGCACCATCTGGTAGGTATAGTGTAGCTCTGACGTATCCGGTTATCGATAAGATAAGATAAGATAAATAAAAGATAAGCCCCACGTTAGCTTTACGTATCTCGAGCTACAGCAGCTGTTCGTCGCGATGGGCTCTACTGATTATCATCTCTAGTTTGTTGTCATCAAATACAATTGATCCTCTACGAACTGCGTCCCCATTCGAGCGTCTACACATACTCACGCATGAGAATTTGGAGGCATGTTGCCTACGGTTATTAAGAGTTGCCCGTCGGCAGACAATGACTTCGAGCCATTGAGCGAGTACCAAGCTCGGACGCCCGAGACCTTCTTCGACGGGAAACCCATTCTTTACTACCACGATAACAAAGTTAAAGCCTGGGTATCAGACGAACAATTCAAGCGACTTTACTTCTTCTCAGACGCCGCCGAGGGCGACATTGATTCCGTCAGCCCGAGTCCTCCCGAATCCTATGCCCTCGAGAACAACGACGGCAAGCACTTGCGAGAGGATATAGTTGAGGTGTTTGTGGCGTCCAAGTATGTCGGAGTTCTCGCCATCGAACCCTCTGTAGGAAACTTAGCAGGCATACTGACTTCTACAGCAAATTGACCCTCTTTTCTCACAAGAGCGGAACGGGCATCGAGATCCCTTACCCAGCCATCACCCTTCACGCTGTTAAGAACTTTCGCCATTTAGAGAAGCCGGAGGATGATGCTTTCAAGTTCCTCGGGGTCTACATGCAATTGGAATTCTCTGATTCGAATACCGACGACGACGAAACGTTCGACCCCATTGAGCTCACCCTTATCCCGTATAAGGACGCCGCCCAAGATCAGTCTTCTACGGAAGGCCCTACCGCTGCCCCTCTAAATAGGGGGAGGACAAATGCACTATTCAACCAAATCTCGGCATGCTCAAACCTAAATCCCGACCCCCGCGACGACGAGGAGGAGGAAGAGGACGAGGCTGATAGGATAATATTCGAAGGAGAGCATGAGACGCTCGAGGGCTTTACAGGTGTCCTGCGCGGTGATACAAGTGGCGGTCTTCCGCCTCCGATGCCAGGTAGCTCTGGTTGGATCACGGCTGAAAATGTGCAAGAGTACTTCGACGCCGATGGCAACTGGATTGGAGGAGATGGCGCCGGTGGCGACTTAGGAGAGGGCGCTGGCCGCGTTCGCACTCGTGATGACGACGGTGTAAATGGAGCGAACGGGCACGACGACGAAGAGGACAAAGAGTCCAAGCGCCCGCGGACCGAATAAATATCGTCGTTGCACGCGGTAGGCACATGGAACGCCTGACAGGCGTTCTCATCTTTCTCCACGGTTTCCGAACAGCGGTGTTGCCTCCATAATTAGAACTTGTACACTCAAGAGGAGGTATATCTCCCGGGGTGCCTGAAGGTCACATAGTAAGTGGCAGTCAATTATCAGTCACATGGCTGAGCAATTGCATTTATGAATGCTTATAAAGAGTTACGCACAGAAAACGGACCTCAAGAATAAATGGAGAGCCCCAATCCTACCGTTTATCGAGATGTAGCCAATTAAAAGGACACAATCGGCCAGTGCAACTTTTGGCTCTGCCTAAATCCGTCCGCAACAAGCGATCGCATTTTGTTGCGGGAGGACGTAGGAGCGATATCAATCTTCTCCTTAAATTGCCGATAGGGGTTCCTCGATGCTGAGTCGTGCCCGATCAGGAGTTATAGTAGCTCGGTCTGCAAGGACTGGGTCTTCGTCTTTGTTGCCAACTTGCGTATAGACACGAAGTCATAGTCGGCTTTCAAGGACGCATATTCCAGCAGCGTGTCGCTGCCAATGCCCTCAGATTCATCCCTTGGAATCGATGAATTAGGATTGTGCCGCTTTAAATGACCTCTTTCCAGGTTCTTGACCAGACACTGTTCCAGTACGATTGTTCAGCGAGAGTGAGAGTGAGAGGTGGAGGTCTCTTTATAGAAGGGACGTGTTAGGGCCTTTGAAAGTAGGTGCTACGCGGTGGAAGGGCTGCATGGATTGCCGTGACAGCGGTCGTAGACTGATCTGTTTTATAGCAGCCGTACTTGAGAACGAGTCATTCACTCGAATGCTTCACAACCGTTCCAATCGGCTTACCCGGCTGTAAAGTGTTGCGCACACAGTTTCCGGACCGTCCCACAAGAGTGACAGTTTTGGTGGAGCTAGTACTCTTTTATGAACTCCTATTGTACGCGCTTTTGACAACGCATTGCAGGCCTACTTATTTGCAATCGGTTCCGCCGTAGACAAACGTCCCATCCGAATTCTCACACCCACACGTCCCGTCGACCGGACTCTTAATACATCCCGCACCCTCTCCCTGCTCTTCCCCTTCATCGCCCCAGTAGAAAGTCCAGTAATCCTCATCAGCCGTCAAATCTTCATTTGACGGTGGGGTGCACGTGTACGCCTCGCAGGTTCCGTATGGCGCACCGTGCGAGCTATCATATTGATGGTCCGTCTTGAAGATGGCAAAGGTCTGGGTGCCAGACACGCGCGTGTTGTGCGAGCATTCGGCGGCCTGGATGGCAGTTGATGTTTTCGCAGCTGGCGAACATGTTAGATATCAACCACGCGCAAAATAGGAGGAGACGTACGAGAACAGCCTGGATTGGCCGGGTATTTGCCCTTGGTGTTCGACGTCGCCGGGTCGAGCGTTGCAGTAGCGCTGACAGCCAAGGTCAGGAGGGTAATCAGCGTGGTAGAGCGGAACATTTTCGCGTTTGGTAAAGAATGAACTATGGTGAACGAATGTGCTCTTTAAACGTGGTAGACAACGCCATATTTATACAAGAATTAGATAGTAAATGTTTCGTCTCCTGGACGCATCATCCCTCATACGATATATATTAAGGCCCACTGTTCGTGACCAAAGCTTTGTTGACCGAGATATGAATCTCATGAAATGTGGGCACAATGGTGGTAGAAGTCGTGAACATGAAACTTGCTACTGCGCCACGAAGAACCCGTACGGCTAGATTCCATCAGAAACTTATATAAATATATATAGACACGCCAACGTAATCAATTTAACACAAGACATCTGTCACGGGTATATATAACGCTATTGCAGAACACGCAATAACGGCGCCACTGTTGCGACAACACCACCACCTGGATCCGCGAGGCCAGCCCCATAAAGACGGTAGTGGGAAGTCAGTTTAGCTGCGACTCGCCATGCGCTGCCTGCCGTTCTGCTCCAAGGCATTAACACACTTTCTCCGAGCGCGCATTCCCTTCGATTGCGTTCGTTACGATGAAGGAGCCGAAAGTGTCATAGACTGTTATTGCGCTGACATTCTGTCACATTAGAGTTGGCTATAATTGATCCCTAATATGGAATTGCGGTGTGAATGGTATATCTAAGTCGCTGGACAAGAATCAAAACAAATGAGCTCCACGTCATCAGGGGAACTTCCGCAGCCACCGCCATCGCGGCTGGGATCGTCGCACTCGTTCAGCGGTACTCAAGGCAGTGTGAAAATCACGGCCAGAGAGTCTCGCAGTCACATCGATCAGACTGGGACGATATGCGTCACGTTTTTCTTTGGCATGGCTGAAAAGCGGGACGACTACCAACTTCTTGCGCCACCGAAGACTTTTCATGAGACAGGCGATGACCGCCATTTTATGGCCTGTCAGAGTATATCCTGGCTTTTAGACGCCTTGTGAGCCCCCGGGACAGGATTCATACTGTAAAAACTACTTATTCGACTTGGAAGTAATAATTTCAGTTGGGTAGCATTGCTAGTCGGAATCATAGCAACGTGTTGGACTTACCATCGTATCCCTTAGTGAGATTGTTAAAGGGGATATTAAAACCATCGGCAGAAGCGGTTCAGTCTTGTTAAGAACGGCTATACTTTGCCTTTAGAGATCCTAATTTACCCTTAGATATAAATAGCATTAAGTTCTCTATAGATTCAGCTCCATGTTTTCTTTAAGAAATTATAACTATAGAGTCTTCCCGGATTATTCTGGGGGAGTTAGTAGATCTAAAGGTCTAGTAGTTATAAGTCCAGTTAACATAATGGTATAATTCCATAATGCTCTGCGTAACATATATAGACCTGGATCACGCTATTACACCGGACACCCTAGGTCGTATCAAACATCAAATCTTAAAGTCACTTATTCGAGCACGAGATGACGCGCTCTTCTTTACGGTACGCTACGACGAGAGACACTATACCTAGACGCTACACAACTACTAGATGGCAAAAAAGCCATTAGATAGCAAAGCTATTATATGGCAAAACTAGCGGTGTAGGCGACTAGTAATAAAATGTTTCTTCAGCTTTGGTGGTAGGGATGTCGACGGTACTGACATTTGCTGTTAAGCCATGAGCCGTTAACATCCCTTAAAAAAAGCCCTTAACGAACAGCTATTTAATACGTTGGGGTTATTGGTGCTTAATGAGATTATACTATTTCTCTTTTAATGCTGTGCTTAATAAGGGATGTAGATCAGGGCCGGCCTTAGGCTACGCTCGGGCCGGGCTCGGGCATAAAACGGCGCGGTTTAGGTCTATATATTCTATTAGGTACCGAATTCTATATGTAAAACATATTTATCAGGTTATTAATAAGACCTGATATAATATATTAAAGTATATATAAAACAGGCCCGTAAATTTCCCGGGGCTAGTTAGCCCCTTATTTTAGTATTTTCTGGCCCCTATCCCAGGAATCCAAAATATACCATATAAAATAGCCCCGGAAATTTCCCGGGGCTAATTAACCACCATTTCAGTATTTCCTGGCCCCTATCCCAGGAATCCAAAATATACCATATAAGATAGCCCCGTAAAATTTCCGGGGTTAGTTAACCGCTTATTTTAATATTTCCTGGCCCTTATCCCAGGAATTTAAAATATACTATATAAAATAACCCCGGAAATTTCCCGAGGCTAGATAACTACCATTTTAGTATTTCCTGGCCCCTATTCCAGGAATTTAAAATATACCATATAAAATAGCCCCGTAAAATTTCCTGGCTTAGTTAATTTTTTATTTCTGTATTTTTAAGCCTTTATTTAAAGAATTTAAAATATATCATATAAAATAGCCCTAAAAAATTTCCGGTATTAGTTAGCCCTTATTTTAATATTTTCTGGCCTTTATTTTAAAAATCTGAAATATATCATATAAAATAACCCCGTAAATTCCTAGGGCTAATTAATCTTTTATTATAGTATTTCTTAACCCTTACCCCAAAATTTAAAATATACCATATAAGGATAAGGGCCAGAAATCTGATATATACCGTATAAAATAACCTTATAAATTTTCCAGGGCTAGTTAACCTTTTATTTTAATATTTTCTGGCCCTTATTCCAGGAATTTAAAATATATCATATAAAGTAACCCCGTAAATTTTCCGGGGCTAGCTAAGCCTTTATTTTAATATTTTCTGGCCCTTATTTTAGAAATCTGAAATATACCATATAAGGATAAGGGCCAGGAATCTGATATATACCGTATAAAATAGCCCCGGAAATTTCCCGGGGCTAGATAATTACCATTTTAATATTTCCTAGCCCTTAACCCAGGAATTTAAAATATACCATATAAAATAGCCCCGGAAATTTCCCGTGGCTAGATAACTACCATTTTAGTATTTCTTGGCCCTTAGCCCAGGAATTTAAAATATACTATATAAAATAGCCCCGTAAATTTTCCGGGGCTAGTTAACTTTTCATTTTAGTATTTCTTGGCCCTTATTCCAGGAATTTAAAATATACCATATAAAACTGCCCCGTAAATTTTCCGGAGTTAGTTAACCTTTTATTTTAATATTTCCGGGCCCTTACTTCAAGAATCCAAAATATACTATATAAAATAATTCCGTAAATTTTCCGGGGTTAGTTAACCCTTTATTTTAGTATTTTTTGGCCCCTATTCCAGGAATTTAAAATATACTATATAAAATAATCTGGTAAATTTTCCGAGGCTAGTTAGCCCGTATTTTAATATTTCCTGGCCCTTATCGCAGAAATCCGAAATAAACCATATAAAGATAAGGGCCAGAAATCTGAAATATATTATATAAAACATCTCCGTAAATTTCCTGGGGCTAGTTAACCTTGCATTTCAGTATTTCCTGGCCCTTATCCCAGGAATTCAAAATATACTATATAAAACTGCCCCGTGAATTTTCCGGGGCTAGTTAACCACCATTTCAGTATTTCCTGGCCCATACTCCAGGAATCCAAAATATACTATATAAAATAGCCCCGGAAATTTCCCGGGGCTAGTTAACTACCATTTCAGCATTTCCTGGCCCTTACCCCAGGAATTCAAAATATACCATATAAAATAGCCCCGGAAATTTCCCGGGGCTAGTTAACTACCATTTTAATATTTCCTGGCCCTTATCCCAGAAATCTATAATATACCATATAAAATAGCCCCGGAAATTTCCCGGGTCTAGTTAACTACCATTTTAGCATTTCCTGGCCCTTACCCCAAAAATTCAAAATATACCATATAAAATAGCCCCGGAAATTTCCCGGGGCTAGTTAATTACCATTTCAGTATTTCCTGGCCCTTACCCCAGGAATCCAAAATATACCATATAAAATAACTCTGGAAATTTCCCGGGGCTAGCTAACCCTTTATTTATATATTTCCTAGCCCTTATCCCAGGAATTTAAAATATATTATATAAAACAGCCCCGTAAATTTTCCGGGGCTAATTATCTTTTTATTTTAATATTTCCTAGCATATATTTTAAAAATCCGAAATATATAATATAAGAATAAGGGCCAGAAATCTGAAACATATTATATAAAATAACTCTGTAAGGTTTATTTTTAAGGTTTATTCTTAAGGTTTATCTTTAAGGTTTACTGCAACCATGCGGAACCAGCCAGCTGGCATAAGGTTTATCAAAGTTAAAGCTTATCGGCAACTACGTATTTTGCTTCAAAGTGAGGTTCTGCTTTAAAGTGAGATTTTATAGAACTAAGGTATATAATTTATTTTAACCGTAAAAACCATTAATTAGTTATCGTCTTCGAAGATACTGGGTATAATATCTATCGTATGGATTATATATATAATGATTTTCTGTATATTTAGCTCAGCCTGAAAAATAAGGCTTGAACTTATATCAACCTTATATAAAATAACCCCGGAAATTTCCTGGGGCTAGTTAACCTTCCATTTTAATATTTTCTGGCCCTTATCCCAGGAATCTAAAATACACTATATAAAATAGCCCCGTGAATTTTCCGGGGCTAGTTAACCTTCCATTTCAGTATTTCCTGGCCCCTATCCCAGGAATCTAAAATATATCATATAAAACTGCCCCGTAAATTTCCCGGAGCTAGTTAACCCCCTATTTCAGTATTTCCTGGCCCTTACCCCAGAAATCTTAAATATACCATATAAAATAGCCCCGTAAATTTCCCGGGGCTAATTAATCTCTTATTTTTATATTTCCTGGCCCTTATTCCAGCAATCTAAAATAAATTATATAAAAATAAGGGCTAGAAATTTAAAATATATTATATATAATAGCCCCGTAAATTTTCTACTGCTAGTTAACCTTCTATTTCTGTATTTTCTGGCCTTTATCCCAGAAATCTAAAATATACCATATAAAACTGCCCCGTAAATTTTCCGGGGCTAGTTAACCTTTTATTTCAGTATTTCCTGGCCCTTACCCTAGGAATCCAAAATATACCATATAAAATAGCCCCGTAAATTTCCCGGGGCTAATTAACCCCTTATTTCTGTATTTCCTGGCCCTTATCCCAGGAATCCGGAATATACCATATAAAATATCCCCGTAAATTTTCCGGGGCTAGTTAACCTCCTTATTTCAGTATTTTCTGGCCCTTATCCCAGAAATCTGAAATATATGATATAAGGATAAGAACTAGGAATTCGAAATATACCATATAAAACAGCTTATAATTTTTCCGGGGCTAATTAATCCTTTATTCCTTTATTTCCCGGCCCTTATCCCAGGAATCTAAAATATACCATATAAAGTAGCCCCGTAAATTTCCCAGGGCTAGTTAACCTCTTATTTCTGTATTTCCTGGTCCTTATCCCAGGAATCTGAAATATACCATATAAAACAGCCTATGATTTTTCCGGGGCTAATTAATCCTTTATTTTACATAATTATAACTTAGGCCTTGCTAGCTCATTACGGGGATTTGGGGATTTGATTAGTTAATTTTTAAGGTTATGGCGTGGTACTTGAGTGACTTTGAAGAAAATGGAGAACGAGCCAGCGGGGTCTGAGCTAGCTGAGGTAAGCTGAGGTAAGCTCCGGTTAATCAAGTCCGGGACCTTCTTAGGGCTGCGACGTAACAACCATGACCCCTACGGCCGAAAAATAGATATACGGGCTTTTCCCATATAAAATATACTTGGGAGACCCGGTATACGATAATGCGACCGATGGTTATGCTGTCGCAGCCATAAGGCCGTTGCGGTCGCCTATTTCCCAGACCTAAACCTAGCTATATTAGTTATAGTTGCCATTAAATTTTTTTTTTTTAAAATTCTTATACATATATTAGCTTATATTCGACGCCTATTTATATTATCAGACTTATCGGACGTCAATTAGGTGCAGAATAATTTCTTTTTATATAAATCATTTAATTTTTTTAAAGAAACGGGGAAAGTTGATGATTTTGGTAGCAAGGTATGAAACGAACCCGTGTTCCGCGCAATTACCACTGAGGCCTCGCTGACTTGTTACGGTTTTATGGGATTTGATTGGATAATTTTAGCGTAATATAGCAGTACATTTAGAAAACAAGCCGAGGAGGCCTGAGCTGGCTGAGGCAATGCGCGTTCTAGAGCACTGTAATGATATGGGTGGCGTCGCAGCGTTGCATGCGCTCTTTCTTATAAGGTGGATTTGGGTGCCCAAACGCCAATCGGGGTTTGGAATTGCTGATCTTTTTGGTCTTGTGGTTAGGTCGCACCCTCGCTTATCTCACAAGCACCTGCAACTAGTCATGCAATACACCACAACTGATGTCCCCTATATCTGACAAATAACGTATCCCACTAGCAGCAAAGCCTAGCTAAGCCACGGCTTAGCTAACAGATCTAGACCTCAGTAGGATCTGACAGTAAAAGCGGAGACTGTCCCGGCTACCTCAGATTGGCTTGGCTCACCAGGACGATCCGACGATCGGTGCGTCTGACCATCTACTCCCTTCCCATGGTGCTAACACAGTCATAGTCAAATTCCAAGGGACGGAGTCCATGTTAAATAAGATATACCCTGACCGGGACCACGAGAGGTTGATTAGTCGCCTTGTCAGAGTGGAAAGTTGTTAGCTAAAAGATAGGATTCGTTGCCCACTCTAGCCAGGACGATCTGGGAATTGTCTTGAAGTTTTCTCCGCAGTTCGCAAGGTATCTATCCACACTTGGATGGAAGCGGAAGTTGGCCACTAACCGGGCAGCCGGGATCCCATCACAGCAGAGGTCTGGTAAAAAGTAAGCGAATCGCTACTATATCTCTTGGCAATTCCTTCGAGGTCGCCCCTACCAAATTACGGTTCTCCTGACTCGAACATATGCACTAGAGCTATTAGCACCTCCTTCCACTTCGTCGTAGTACTTAAGTAATTTCAATCAAGTGACTCTTCTCGGTAGGGCTTACTTCTGTTGAACGTTGCAACTCTTGAGAATGTTCCTCCAGGAATGAAACGGATGGAAGGTCCCAAACTCGCACAGAACAAGTCCACGCTAGGGGCAGCGTCATATAAGAAGCGGGTCTTCGCGTCCAAGGTCAAGACTGGCTGTATTACTTGGTGAGGATAGGCCTATAGCCCCTACTACTTGACAGCAACACTAACTCGGTGAGCAGCAAGTGAGTGGTTCAGATTGTAACGAGCAAACGTCGGCTCAGAGAGGGGCTCATATAACACCTAATTCTTCGATTTAGGATACGGAGGATAAAATGTGACGAGAAGAAACCGGCCTGTGTCCGGTGCACTTCGACGGGCCGGAGATGCGATGGCTATGGCGGCCCCGTTGTTCACCCAAATCCCGCTCCACGGGCTAAGGCTGTGAACGCATTAGGCCCTACGGTGCGTATTCTCCAATCGATCGCTGCCGACATCGTAGGAACGCACGCGGAAAGGTTGTACTTCCACCGGTTCCGCAGCGCCGCGGCAAGGGGCTTCGCCTTGCATACCACGAACCTCGGTTCGTTCTGGAGCGTCCTAGTACCGCAGGTCGCCCACCATGATGAGGCCGTGAAGCACGCCGTCGTAGCGCTGGGATCAGCGTTGCACATGCACGACCGCCGCCTGGAGGAGGGTGGCGCGCAGAGTCTGGAGCTGTTCGTCGTCACGCAGTACAACAAGGCGATCCGGTCGCTCCAGCGGCACGTGGCGTCGGCCACGCCCGAGGGCACGGAGATCGCGCTCGTCTGCTGCCTCATGTTCACCTTCCTCGAAACCATACGCTCCCGCAGCCAGGCCGCGCTCGTGCACTTCGCCCACGGCCGCCGCATCCTCGATACGCTACCGGTCTCCGTGTGCTCTTACGTGCGCGCCCCGCCATCCTTCGGAGAGCTGCCGCCACCGCGCAAGCAGCAGAGGCAGAGGGAGTGGGGGCCCATCGTGCGCCACATCGCCGAGGCAGAGTGGCGTCAGCTGCTCACCTTCTTCGTCGAGCTCGAGCTCATGAGCCATATTCACAGCGCCGGCGTCGCCGCTGCAAACGGCGGCGGCCTACTCGGAGATCTGGTAGATCCACCTCCACCACCCGGCAGCAGCAGCCACCACGCGACGACGGCAGCAGCAGCAGCAGCGGGGTCAGGCTCCGACCCCGACTCGTCCACGGCGGCGTCGTGGCCGCATTTCTCTGAGGCGGTGGTCACCCTCGGCGCCGAATACGAGGACGAGGACTGCAAGACGCTCGACGAGTGCCACCAGCAGTTTTTAGCGTGGTGCCTGTGCACCTTCGCGCGCGTCATCGAGACGTTCCCGCACAAGGGCGACGCGGCGTTCTGGGCGGACCCCGAGCAGCGCCGCCAGCACGCCGCCCTCGTCGAGCGCGGGCGCCGTGTCCTACGGTCCATGGACCAGCTCGATGTCGCCAGCCGTAGCCGGCGGTCCTCCGTCTCAGCCGCTTCTAGCGCCGAGGAGCGTGGCGGCGGCGGCAGCGGGGCCAGGCAGACCCGGGCCGAGCGGGTCTCCCTGCTCTGCGACCGCCTGCACGGGCGCGGCATGCTCTTCGTCCTCCTCTGCACGCCGTACAACTACACGCGGCGCCAGATGATGGCGCGGTTCGACGCCCCGTTCCGCGAGTGGGTGGACATGAGCGAGGAGCTTGCGGGGTTGCTCCTCGACTCCTCCTCCTCAGATTCGGGCACGGGCCCGGGGGGAAACAACAAGAAGAGAGACACCGCCTCCTCCGCCGCGGCCGCCCGGAAGGAGAAGGAGGAGGAGGAGGAGCTCAAGTTCCCCGCCATCACCCTCGACATGGGCGTCCTCGTCGCCCTGCACGTCGTGCTCTACGGCACGGGCAGCCGCGACCTCAGGCGCCGCGCCATGCGCGTCCTCCGCCGCCTCGGCAACCGCCGCGAGGGCGTGTACGACGCCGCCGCAATCCTGCGTGTGTTCGCCAGCATCGGCGCCAAGGGCGAGGACGGCTGGGACGACGCAGAGGACCCGCTGCTCGATGAGCTCGTCGGGCCCTCCCTCACCGGCCTCGGCGGGCTGCCGGGATTCGAGAGGCGGTTGGCCGCGGCGAAGTTTGCTGGCGGGAAGGGGGTGCGGGGAAATGGGACGAGCGAGGTTAGTGGAGATGGCGGGACGGGGACGAGTAGGGACATGGCGATTTAAGGCAAGCTGTTTTTTTTTTTTGTGCATGGTGTAGATTCCGTCTTTAGACACCAGGTGGCTACGCCAACACTGTGTGGATGGGGTTAAGGACTGGAGTTATTTCGCTATCGTAGGAAAACCTCAAGGCCTCAGAGAATGTAAGATGAGGGGTCGTACGCGCCAATATACCGGAATGCATTAAAACTTGGGAAACCTGCTCTACGGCTGACGTAGCTGCTCTACCCGGTGGCGTCTTTGTACGTTGCTGGCTTTGAATCATGGATAACTTTGTAGCGTAGACCAATTATTACTGTTGTATATAGAAGGCCTTACCTTGTTAAGGAAGTGGGGGAAGCTCAGTTTGCTCTGGGGTGCATTCCTTACTTCGGCGAGGCATTTCATCGGAAGAAAACCAAGGGCTGTACCTCGTCCGACGGGTTGCGATTTGAAAGGGGCCGCCCCTTTTTGAGATACTGTGGCTTACCTTAGAATAGACAAAAGGGGGTGACTGGTGATAACACAGGGGGGTACCTGAGCGTAGCCTTGATCCATGATGCTCTTTGTCTCCGAAATGTATCCATCCATCGAGTTATCACCCTTAAACTGGACGTGCAGTACCCGGAGCTTCGGCGATGGGCTCATTAGTTTCCAAGCGAGCCACGCTATAGTGGCCACGGCAATGAAGTAGTACAGGGCCGCTGACATAGTCGCGACGGAGCAAGGCCCTATGTCCAACGTGATAAGTAGGTTGCTGGGATGATCCTCCATATTGAGGCGGAGGGGCTAGTCGAACATGTCCCCGGATACGTGAAGGAATAATAAGGTTCCGCTCCGAGCCTGCGCGGTTAGAACTGAGGAGGTATTTGAAGGAGATACCTGTTACAGGTCGTGATGTAACAAAGGACGCCGGCCTATCATTCTCTACTGCAAGGAAGTTCATTCATGTAACACATTCGGTTACTATATAGATCGGGATCGGAAACAAATCTGTGTCTTTTTAAACGGGGTTACTGGGTAGTAAGAGCATACCAAGTCTAGTTAAAGAGGTTATATGAGATCTTAAAACAAGGGCTACTCCGAGTGACATCAATATATCACATGAGTATATTGTAGGCGTATAGAGTTGAAGAAACATCGAAGGTCGCCTTTAGACTACGACATCGTCCTAGGAGCGTATGGCGATAATGTAAGCCCCTTTCTGCCGTGCTAAGTGTACTCGCTGGATCTGAGGGATAAATTCTGTTGGCCTCCGGAATTTCAATGCCACGGCAGAAAAGGCAAACGAACAGTAAGAGTTACACGCGGGTAGAAGAAACCCGAAGGCGACAGTGAACAACACGCCCGAGAATACACGCGATTAAGCGGAAGTGTCGAGACCTTCGGATTCCTGTCTCATTGGAGAACGACAAGCCGTTAGGATAATCACTTGGAGCAATACATGGACGGTCAATTGATAGGGATGCATCTCGTCTATCATTGCAACATCTACTTGCCTTCAGAGTGATCGACAACTGCTTAATGGCCTAATGGCCCATTGACCATGTGTACATCAGTACATGTAACAAAATTCGTGACTTATTATGTATCATTCGTATCTATTCCAGGGCCTAATTTAAAGAAGTTAGAGCTTTCTTGGCTGACGTTATCCATATGTACAAATAGCGTTGAAGCCCTTTTTTTGCCACCCTTTTAACTGCTTCATGATACCTTCGTAACGTTGGTCCCTTAAAAAAATGGGAATCATGGGAACCTTTTTCCTTATTTTAACGAAAGTGATCGCCGTATGCCGAATCTGTTCCTGAATCGGAAGCTCCTCCATATTGTACGTTTTATAGCGATAAAAATGGCTTCAAATTAATGGATTTATCAGTTAACAGCTTCATAAAGCAAAGGTGGCGCTTTTTAAGCGATTGTTAGCAACAGTCGCTTAGGAAGCGCCATTTCGTTGATTTTTGCCACTGATCTAAGCCATCCTAGGGACTCCGATAACTCCAGGCGAAAAGATACATTGCTTTGGGTGTGAACGACTTATTCACGACAACTATTACGAAAACCACACCTAAAATGGGCTAGATTCGGTATTTAGCGTCTTGGCTAAGTCTTGTCTGCCAAGAAGTGGTGGTCAATAGGCCATTAGGCCACTAATTTGTGCCCCTACGAGCGTTGTCGATCACAGCCTCAGTCAGCGAGACGAAGATGAGTTAGAGGACATCCGAATTCCCCTCCTCTCAAGCCTTTTGCATGGGCAGTGTGATCTAGAGGCTACGCATTGCACTTAGAAATCGTGTAGACTCCAGCAGCTCCTTATTTGAAATTATGTGGTTTTCGGGACTGATACCTTATATACTGGGCGTTTCGACACCGCTCTCGGGGATGGCGTCCGCCTCACCAATAAACAAAAAACCACCAGCACGCCGACGTCTCTGCGTGCAAACTACCCGCGATCGGCTGCGTGAGCCTCAGCACCGGGGTTCGGATTCGCCGCGGACTGCACGCCGAGCACGGGGAGGCTGAAGGCGTTCATGCTCTTCGTCGATTTCCCAGACCAGGGGGCGACTGACGCGCCGACTGGTACGCCCGGCCGCCGTACGGTAAGCTGTCGCTGGACGTCGCGGTCAACAACTCTGGCTTCAACCGCATGCCTGAGGCGGCCGCCGCGTACGACTGGGGCCGGTGGCTGACGTACGAGGCGCACTAGAGGTATATATTCGACGCCCTGAACGCGTACACGGGCGCCGGCGGGACCATAACTCCCACGGACGTCTTGTACATCGTGCCGACCGCCAACGCCACCGCCATCACATTCTCTCCGACCTTTATGGGCGACGTGTCGACCCGCGCCGGTATCCCCGTCGCGAAAAGGCAGTCACGTTCGGCCTCGATGTCTATGACCGGGGGCTCTATCTTGTGTTGAACCACGAGATGAGCCACACTATGTGCATGCCCGACCTGTACCCCATCCACGGGCGGTCCACGGGGTTGTTCGTGGGCGGGTGGGATCTCACGGGCTATAGCAACGGGCCCAGCCACGACTACCTGCCTGGAACAAGTGGAGGCCCGGCTGGCTGTCCGACAAGCAGGTCGACTGCGTCGCCGAGGCGGGCTCGAGCGGGCATACGCTGTCGCCGGTGGAGGTCGGCGGAGACTCCGTCAAGGCGGTCGTCGTCAAACACAACGGAACCGCGGCCCAAGTCGCCGAGGCGCGCTCGGGGCTGGGCGTCGACGCGGGCGCGTGTCCGACGGGCGTCCTGCTCTACACGGTCACAACGGATACGCATTCCGGGGAGGCACGTTCCGGGTGCTGGATGCGAACCCCGGGTCCCGGGGTTGTGGGGGCGACGAGCTGAATGGTATGACGTTGACTTTGGACGGCAAGAGTGTTTATAGCGTTCCTTGGTGGGGTGTGACGGCGACGGCTACGGCGAAAAACGGCAATGACTATACAATCCGGGTAGACGTCTTGTAGCACGTGGGACCTACTGAGCGATTCATTGCTAGAAGCGATAGCATGCCGAACTCCTCATAATTACCCGCATTGGAGATGACCGGAGATTATCCCCTGTGCAGTTTAAGATACTCCGCATGTTATATCTCGGTTCTCCCGACGGACAGTGTTCAAACGCGGCGGTTGATCTTGAAGGACGATTGAATTTGAGGTCCGGTGCTCCGCCTCGGCGGTTCGTTGGCTTCTCCTGCATATTTTGAATCGTTCGCCATCGCTTTCTCTCTTAAAGGTCTGCCTAGGACATTCAAATGCTTGGTACGCCATGCCTGGCTACTACGTGGCTCATTATAGGGGTAGCCCCGGAGCATAGTATGGGCGAATTTCTCAACTACCAGCTGCAGTGATTTCCTAGGATCCGAAAAACCCACCCCTGAGCCATGGGGCCTGTGTCTAGCCTACACTCCTCAATCGCCTTCCCATACACCGATAGCCTTTCTCCGAATCTAGCATAGTGACTCAGCTCGAAGGTCATTGCTTGCGTATAGGCTATACCAAGAGAATGATGCAGCATAAGTGGCTTATTCCCACTCAGAGACGTCTAACGATGCATGAGTACACGTTGTGCAAAAGAAAGGGGCACAAGTGCGGGCGGACTGACGAGCTTCAGGCATTGTTCTCCAGTAGCCCTTCAGGAAATCGCCGCAGTAGAAGAAAATATAAACAGACCCACACACCGCCTCTTCTAGACAGTCATACCAAGGCATTAGAAAGTTGTAGGCTGGGATAATCCGACGCGTAGTCCGGCGTAAGTACCGACAAGATGGCGTGCACGCGTTCAGTAAGCACGAGGCTCAGATCTAGGCCAGAATTCATGAAGAAACGGAGATTAGCTTGAGGGGAATGTGCGATCCTTCGCCAGATGAAAGAAAATAAAACTACCGTGTTGGTTGTCCACCGTTGGTTGGTGTTGCAGTCATATGGAGGCGAACGAAGAAAATCGCATTCGAGGGCGCACCAACACGATGTCTTAGAGCACCAACATCTAGAAAGGCTTACTAAAATTGATGTATTTGATAGGCTCAATGTTATCGCATAGGTTCCGGCAGATCACAATGATTAGAATATACCTATTTTACACGCCTAGGCCGGATGATGGGGTGTTAGCATTCCCCAACTGCTACTGAGGAACTGCTACACAACAAAATGGGCTCGCGCTACTATGTAGCAGTTGCTAACGAGATATCTACTCAGTTTTGGGCATAATTTTGATTCGTGATCGTATTTCTAGTCATTAATTAGTAGGACTCTCCAGGAAAACGGACGTTGCAGCTGTGTAACTCCACAGCCCTTGAGACATCCCCTGGGGCTTTGCCCGTTGCAATATCGTGTACAACAGAAAATCGTGAAAGATAGGTCGGATACCCGTTGGATTTCATACTAGGTTGCTGGCTTGGCGGCTCGGGGATTTCGCAATTATATGCACACAGAGGTATGGGTCTTCCAGTTACCCCTATTCTACCCCTATTTAACCCCTGTTCAAACAAATATGAGTAGACAGAGGACATATGGCGTAATGGCGTTGTAGTGTGTAGAATAATAGCACCTGGTTACCACGCCCCGAGGGGCAAAGCCGTGTTTTCAACATTCCCCCATCAGATCCTTGACAGTACATAGCAGAGTCATCTACATGATTTGGGTTGGCGCTGGAGACCGTTGACTTCAGATATTCTCATTGGTTCATTCATTGTGGTCTCTAGTATGGACCATTGGTTATGACAGCTACTTGTATACTTCGTTTCATAGAATCCTAAGCACTTGGTAAAGTGTAGCCTTAGAAGATTGTAGGCCACTGGAAGGCTTTCCTATACATATAGATTTACTACATTAACTGGTGGAGGAACTTTGGCATTGGCAAACTCAACGACAAAGCAGATTGAGGCGGCAAAGAATGAGGAACTTATCGTGTTCAACAAGTTTAATAAAGAGTGATGATCCTGACTCTTTTATCCAGCTAAAGAGGGCGAGTTTGCCATTATGAATCTGAGAGAAGCCTTTGATACCACACAGTAGACCCTACCAACACAATCCAGGTTTCTCGTCCCAAAGAATGTTCGCCATCACCGACCTACTGAAGAGTCTGCTCAAAAGTCCCGTAGACTGTCAGAGGCACCAAACCCCTCTTCCCCACCCAATTTAAACGGAAAGAAAGAATAAGATTTTTTCATACCACTATAAAAAGCATATAGCACTCCTCAGCATCTCCGGAGCCCAGTATCCCTGCCTTTCTCTTAATTCTTGAGAGCCCATACCAAGAGAGCAAAACCTCTTTCGCCGTTGAACCTGACCACTTTGTACTCGTACTCGGCTGCTCTCGGGCTCCTGCGCGCTGTTAGAGCTGACGTCGCAAATTAGACTGGTTCTTCGCGAAAACCGGGAGGGGCAATACCGCAGGGGCATGTTGTGCTGGTTTCAAGACGTCAGGTATGCCAACGATGATAGGATCCCATATGGGTTGCGCTTTATGTCCTTCTTCAAACGCATTTTGGTGCCCGACCCAGTCAAATTTCGAGGCTTGGCCCTTGGGCTGGGACTCACCCAGGCTGGCTTTTAGGTCGTCAGATACGGTGAACTATGATGGCGAGCGATAATAGGGAGTCAATGAGCAGGAAAGAACAAAGTAACTGGATGGCTGAATTAATTGAAGGAAGAGAAATTATCGGAACTTTTGAACTCCTCCTAGGAAATTCTTGGACGGTCCGGCGAGCTTTGTTAGAGTTGATGCAAGTCAGTGTATCATGGCTGTCGGTGGGTAATTAGAGCCTCCATATGCCACCATATATAGCCGCTGCATGCAGCAATACCAACCTTTCAGCAGGGGTAAAGGGGTCAACGTGCATGTAGACCGACACACCACATTTGATGTCAACCAACATCTTATAACGATCACATACCTAGATAGGTATCTACCATCTGCGGATATATAGAGGTACATGTGTATACCAAGCGCCACAGACTTTCATTTAGAGAGTCACATCAAAGTACGAGCGGCATATTATCCAAGGACAGGGGCAACTGAGGGCGTTTCTGATTCCGGCTGGCAGCTATATCCAGATCCATATGGTCTTAATTTATCCCCTGATTTGGTATGCATTGAGGATATAAAGGAAAGCCAGCGATCAAATGTTAGCATATGTGGGTTATTACAAATTCGAAAGTCAGCACTAACCGACCCGATATGTCCAGCGAAGGCACGTAGCACGGGTAAAAAAATTAAAGACACGTCCTTTATTCTACCAATCCTTCTGTTGGGATGTGCATAAGCCCCAAGTTATATACCCCTGATTTGATATGGGTTCGACATGTTCAAAGAATGCCAATGAACAGAGGTCATGGAATCCCGGGGACAGCCCAACTGATCCCGTACATTGAACAGAGGCTTTGTAAGGTGCAAGAGGTAAGCGTACATTCTTCCTTCTCCCTAATATTCATGCTGGACATATGTGTAAACCTGAACTTCGGTTGTTTCATGTATCAATGGAATAGGGGTCAAGTCGAGGATGGTCCACAGCAACCTCACCCGCCCTTTCCAGCATCACTCACTGCATTCGTCCATCTTTTAAGAAGTCACTAGGTGGAGACTAACGCTGAACTTTTGCTCGGAGAGCAGGAGAATGCTTGACTTTCAACATCGAGGCTTGGAAGCCAGTTGCCCTCCGTATTATGATGCTATCGGGATGTCCGCATTCGTCGTAGCACGATGCTATAGGAGAAATTACGAACTGTAAATCCTGTTGGCAACAGTCGGGCCATCTTTGGTTACTTGCAAGCAATGGACTGGAAAGATACTCGGAAGGCAGGGATGAAAGAATATAATATCCCTCCTGTGGCTATATAGGGAGGCAGTAGGCCTTTCCCTGTGCAGCATTAATCTCTGTGAAGCATCAGAGTCTGTCGATCTATGACGCATACTTACTGCAAGAACAGATACCACAAGCAATCATATACTATTTCTATTTTATCCTTACGAGATGGCATCATCCAAGTGTCCCCAATCCCTAGCGTTTGGCATTGAGATAGATGTTCTTGTCTGCCCCCAGGACAACTTATTCAAGAAAAAGTTTGTCGAACCTGACTGGGATAGAAGGTTACACCGCTTACTCTGGAGAGCAAGATAAGCCTCCCAAAGGAAAGAGCACCTCTCCGGAACCATACAGGTATAGGGCCACCGTCCTGAACCTCCCAAAGACAAGAACCGTCGTCTACTCCCAGAAAGCCCTAGCTCGCCTTTTAGCAGCCACAGGCGCCAAGGCATCTAACGCGACTACGAATTAGAAATATTTGACTGCTACAAATGAAATCTCTCTGGATGAAACCGAATCGCACTGTAAGCTGAGTCCATTGTTAAAAGGGTAGGCTGCCTAGTTGATGGGACTGATTTTGGTACTTACAGGAAGATTAGAGATCGTTTCTGTGGTTCTAGTTACTACGGATGCGTAGCAATCGGAAATCGACCGTACCTTGTCCATTTTACGAAAATACTGTACCTTTAATCTCACATCGGGTTGTTCGATGCCTGTCCACGTATCGCTTCCCAAGACGAACGATGAAACCTACACCGTGTATCAGCTGCAGAACCTCATTAGAGCCATAGCTTACGAGACGATCAGGTCACCAAAATATTGCCAGAGCCTCGAAAGAAAGACCCATGGGCTAAGTCTCACTTCCAAGGCGACAAGGCACCAGACAAACGGAAGAAGCTATATGGGGGCGTGCCCACCACAACTTGGGCGCCTCTATTCAATTCTGCCAGTGCCTCCAGGAGTCTGGAGGTATTGCTTCTCTTCATAGGTCAAGACCGGTACATATGATAGGATTTCAGTAACATTGAACAAGAATGAAATACCGTGGAGTTTAGGCGGCCCCCAGTTGTCGAAGATGCTTACCACGCAAAACATTGTGTGACTTTTTACGTTGGATTCGTCTAGAAAGCCTTGGAAGAAAAGTTGGGAAATTACGAGGCTGAAAAGAAGTACCCAGATGTCCAGCAAGTTATATCGTTTGTACAGGACGGACTTAAATCACTGCCACCAAAGGGGAATTCGGAGCTCGAAGAGACATTGAAGCTCGATCTCTTGCTGAAAAAGGACCCCGTACAAATCCCAGGTTAAAGAACTGAAGAATATCGAGAACAAGATGATTAAACTGACAAGGAAAGTTTCTCTACCAAGAAGGTAAGTGGTATACCTTCACTTTCTTACCATTGGCATCGCCTACCGAGAACCAATATTGAGGTGACACAGGTGAGTTCACGCTCCAATACCTCCACCCTTGCAGGACCCTTGAACCTACACAGCTTCGAATAGGGCTACTTGAGGAGGGTTGCCTTTTTCGGTTCTACTATTTCCTATGCTGGACAGGGCTTACTAGTGTTTGTCTTGTTCTTTCTTACGGGTTCACGCTCTTTTAGCGTATCGGATTGGTTAGCAATACTGGGATGCCGCACGCCTCGAGTCATTCATTCTATCTCTTAATATATCAACAGTTGCTAATTACAGGGCCGCACTTCAAAGTCATTAAACCCCAGAACTTGGTGGGTATAGAACGAGTAGTACATATGCTCCTGGTATAAGGGCTGGACGCAAGCAGGCAGCCATTACTCCAGTGCTGGCACCATCGGGACAGCATAATAAGGTTTGCTTCACTATCTTACCACGTCTCCACCGCAACAATAGGGCGCTGATGCGACTTAAAACCACCTGGATAATGACGCTCATTAGCGATGATCCATTGAATGTTAAACCCCGAAACGTTGAACAGTTACATCTCCCCGGTACACAAGAGGGGGAGCTCTGCTACCTGTCTTCACCGTGACGAGCGTGGCGGCAAGCCGGCTGGTGATAGGAGTCACTGCCATACGTATTTATCCCTAGGTGTGCTTCTTGAGAAAGGGTTGGGCAGATAAGCCTCTTATATGCTAATACTTGATACGGGAGGCGTGGGATGAAGGACCAACTGCTACTGAGCCCATACCCCTATCAAAGTCTGGGGCATGCCAGGCTCACAGACCAGGCTTTAGCATAAGCCGATACCAAGCAGAGAACAGCTCTCCTATTGCAGGTATTGACTCTGTAATCTGTAACACTGGCAGTGAAAAATGGCTTAGATATTCACCGGCGAGCCTTTTCTCCTTGACTCTACCCTAAGCCTACCAGCACTATCCCCCGGATTATCATGAAGACAATAGTGTATACACGAAGACCGCATCAACAGGGCCTTCGGCAGCATCCAGCTCGCGCATGTGGGGTGAGGGTCGTCAATGATGATAATACCGTTCGATGTACGTTCCTAGTACGCATGGCCATCCAGGAGAGAGCCTGGACTTCAGGCGTATATGATGCAGCTCTTTAGAGTTTTCTGTTAGGGCCACGCACTCTAACTGTAGAACTACTTAGTATTATAGAGATCGGTAATCCAGCCAACGAGGACGGCATACAAGCTGACGCTCCTAAAGGGCACCGGCTCTTATTGTCGCGGCCCAACGGGCTTCTATAGATGTGTACAGTAGCCTAAGCCACCACGGCTTCGGTTGTTTCCGCAACACGCAAACACCTAGTTAGGACGACGCACACCCACACGCCACTGAGTGCATCACCGCCTTGGCATTGCAGAGTCCTTGCTACAACTGTTGATTCAGTCGCTCTGGCTGCGTTTAATCATTGGAATATGAAGAAGTAGACAACCAATCTGGATAGCGAACTTTTGCTTGGCTGGCATCAGTTGGATGCTGAATCGGCTGTAGTAGCACCGTCTTGGTGGTGCGGGTCCCGTCCAAATGACAGGGGTAGAATGCCGTCATTCCGCACGTGGGGCTTCGTCGCCCCCGACGTGTTATATAGATAATCATCAGGGGGACGGCGGGACGTGGTGCTCCTCGCGATGGCCATGACGGTCATTTGGTCTTGCATTGTTTGAAAATGCGAGGGCGTCCGACCTCGTGATTGGGCGCGTTTCCCGAGCGAGCGAGCGAGTGCTGGGGCAGCCGGACGAGCTGGATAGAGCAGGAAATGTAACTTTGCTGCCCAGCGGCCCGGGCCTGCCGGTTCCGAGCGCCGCCGCGGAGACTGGTGCTCCGTCGTTCCAGGAACTGGCTATTTTCTCCGTCACCCAGCGCTGTAATTTCTCCGTGTCGAGCTAGGTACTGTAATTAGTGACATCCAAGTGTCGAGAAAATGAAACGCGAAGAAAATAAAAGAGCCAAGGCCTTCCGGCTGGACGTGATAATTGTACGGATGGATGGTGTCGCTGAGATCTGATCTCTTATTCCAGAAGAGCTCTGTGGTCAGCTAGCTATTATGTCGAATCGCTGGTTTGCGGGAAGCCTCAAGGCGGCCCTCGTCTTTGCTGCGGGCATCTCCACGGCGGTCTGCCAAGACGCGCTGAAGTTCGAGGCCGAGGATGCGGTGCTCTCGGGGACGGTCGTGGACAAGGCGCTGGCCGGGTATTCAGGTGCGTGAAGCGTGGTTTTTTCGAGTGTCGTCTCGTTTGGTATTAAAGTGTTGTTCTGACCGCCGGCGACGCAGGAACCGGATACGTTACCGGCTTTGAGGAGGCGACGGACAAGCTCACTTTCAGGGTGACGAGCGACAGTCTGAAGCTGTACGACATCAGCGTCCGCTATGCCGGTATCTACGGCGAGAAGCGGACTAGTATGATCCTCAATGGCGGTTCGTCTAGCGAGGTGTATTTCGCGGCTAGTGATACCTGGGCTACCGCAGAGGGTGGACAAGTGTTGCTGGAGGAGGGCGATAACACCATCGACTTCGTATCGAACTGGGGCTGGTAAGTTTCGAGTCATACTATGTAGCCCTTTTGCGATTCCGGTGACTAAACGGATGACAGGTATCTTATCGACTCCATCACTCTCACTCCATCTGCACCACGACCACCTCACGACATTAATACGTGCCTGGTGAATCCCAATGCCGATGCTAACGCGTACGCGCTGTACGACTACCTCATCTCGATCTACGGAAAGAACATCTTGTCGGGCCAGCAGGATCTCTCGCATGCCAACTGGGTCACGGAGAATATCGGCAAGACACCGGCCGTCGTATCCGTCGATCTGATGGACTACAGCCCATCCAGGGTCGAATTCCAGGGTGACATTGCCACGACCATGGAGGACGCCATTACGCATCATGAGCGCGGCGGTATCGTTTCGGTCCTATGGCACTGGAACGCCCCCACGGGGCTGTACAACACCGACGAGCAACCGTGGTGGAGCGGCTTCTACACGAGGGCCACCGATTTCAATGTTGCGACGGCGCTCGCTGACACCACGAACGCGAACTATACCCTGATTATCCGCGATATCGATGCCATTGCCGTGCAGCTGAAGCGTCTGCAAGATGCCGGTGTCCCCGTTCTCTTCCGCCCGCTGCACGAGGCCGAAGGCGGCTGGTTCTGGTAAGTTACATTCTACAGGCTTGACTTGGCTCGTCAGCTCCTTTATATGGCAACGCAAAACCGTTGCTAACTTGATTGTGTTAGGTGGGGAGCTCAAGGCCCGGAGCCGGCCAAGAAGCTTTGGGACCTCCTGTACGACCGACTGACGAACCACCACGGCATCAACAACCTCATCTGGACCTGGAACTCATTGTCAGCCGACTGGTATCCCGGAGACTCCACAGTCGATATCCTGAGCGCGGATGTATACTCCCAAGGCAACGGGGTGAGTATCATCTCAAGTGGGAAAACCTGACTGGGCGCTCGCTGACATGTTATACCTAGCCTATGTCGTCCGAGTACGGCCAGCTCTACGAACTCGGCAGTGGCAAGAAGTTGATTGCCGCAACCGAAGTCGGGGCCGCTCCCCTGCCAGATCTGCTCCAGGCGTACCAAGCCGACTGGGTCTATTTCGCCGTCTGGGGAAGCGGGTTCATCGATAACCCCCAGTGGAACCCCGTCGACGTTCTGAAGAAGGTAGGTGGCTCTGCTAGTGATCCCAAGTCTTTGAAGACGCACTAATGAATGACAGATCTACAACGATGAATACGTCCTAACGTTGGACGAGATTCAGGGTTGGGCTGGCAAGTAAAAGTGTACATATGATAAATTCGTTGCCCCGAGTCAGGGCTCGTACTTATCAACAGAACTGAGGAAATACAGCGTCCATGTTGAGCAGTTCTCCAAACCGCCTCGTTTATTTCTTAGTGTGCATTTTCTCGTTCTTAGTGGATGTGAATTCCGGCCGGTGCGACCCTGTCAGACTTTGGCCATAATACAGTAGCTGAGCCACCTTTGACCACCCAGGTATAATCCAGTCGCTGCCATCTATATATTCCGAGCGAAAGTTCGTTTGTTAATCCAGCACCTGATAATCATCAGCTATTAATAACCGTTATGAAATATGCGAATATCCTTACCTGCCGGCTCTTAATCATTCAGTTCCCATATTTGGCCCAAGGTCGCTACAAGAAGCCCCGGGCAGTGGCACCGCCCCTGATCATCTTTTACCTAAAAGGGGTAGAGCGTAGTGTGGTACCTCCCGCTCATTGGTCTTTGCAAGATTCAATACCCCGGCAACGGCAAGGCAATACTACTAACCGCTTATCACACCAGCTCCATCTCTTATCGACTCGGTCGCGTGAGCTCGTGATCATCTTAAGAGTGGTATTCCGGCCACCGCCGGCCCCAGGCACACCAGTTCGCATTGCCTCCTTTCGTTTCCTGTTTCTCTCTGATTGCTTTTTACAACTCTAGACTTCATCATTTCATTTCCGTCCTGTCCTGCTCGTAGGGTATTGTACATAGAAGATGACCCGCCACACCCCCGAATTCTTGCGCCAGCGCACGTCTAACCTGTCGCTTCGGATGGCGGCTGCCGAGAACGCCTCATCAGTCATGCTCGAACCCCCTAAACCTGTCGAACGTTCCAAAGCCACGGAGGGGCGACCGATGTCTGCGGCTGAGAGAGCGTGGACGGTTTTCGACCTGTATCACCAGCGCGGACCGCTACCGATTTGCAAAAGTTGTCATCGCGACATCTTTTCTGGAGTGCAGATACGCGTGCGCACTACGTCCCCTGCATCGGAGGACTGTGGCACAGAGGATGGTTTCCTGCCGTGCAAGACGTGTGCTTTAATACGATCGGATCCCGAGGCATTCACCGAGCCTTTCTGTAGCTTTTTACAGGAGAACCCGACCATCTTCCACACGGTAGAATACTTCAAGAGCAAGGCGGCAGCTGTTGGTTACGAGGAGGTGTGTGATTCTCATGAGTAGGGCATAGTTAGAGCATGTTGATTGACCTCAACCCAGCTTCCGGCTCGAGACGATTGGTCTAACAAGGTCAAACCCGGCGGCAAATACTTCGTCACACGAAACGGCAGCTCCATTATCGCCTTCACGGTCGGAAAGGCCTACAAACCTGGAAATGGGGTCGCGATGATTGCGGGGCACATCGACGCGCTGACTGCGAAGCTGAAGCCGGTCAGCAACAAGCCGACGAAAGCTGGCTATGTTCAACTGGGTGTTGCTCAATACGCTGGAGCTTTAAACGAGACTTGGTGGGACCGGGACCTCAGCATTGGGGGCAGAGTGATAGTGAGGGACGACTCTGGCAAATCCTCGACCAAATTAGTCAAGCTGGACTGGCCAAGTGAGTCTGCCTCAATAAACGATGTCTTCGCTTTCGCTGACGGATGCAGTCGCTCGTGTTCCTACCCTTGCGCCTCATTTTGGCGTTGGAATGATGGGCCAAAACAACAAGGAAACGCAAGCTGTACCGATTATCGGTCTTGACAACTCCGATCTTTACCCTGCTTCGAACCCGAAACCCGTCGAACCACTTGGCCCGGCCGGATCTTTCGCGTCCACGCAGCCGCCGAGACTGGTCCAGTTGATTTCGAAAGAACTTGGCATCAAGGACCACTCGAAGATCGTCAACTGGGAGCTGGAGCTTTTCGACCTCCAACCCGCAACGGTTGGTGGTATGGACAAGGAATTCGTCTTCGCAGGAAGGATCGATGATAAGCTCTGCAGTTGGGGCGCCTTCCAGGGCTTGCTTGCCTCGGAAGATAACGACGATGACGGCGTCATCAAGCTAGTCGCGCTGTTCGACGACGAGGAGATCGGCTCCCTGTTGCGGCAGGGCGCGAAGGGTAACTTCCTATCCTCCGTCGTCGAACGGACCGTGGAATCACTATGCACCAAAGAGAAGCCGTACGGTCCCGGCGTCATCGGGCAGACCTATTCGCGCTCCTTCCTCGTCTCGGCCGACGTGACACACGCCGCCAACCCCAATTTCCTGAGCCGCTACCTGGACGACCACGCGCCGCGCCTCAACGTCGGCATCGTCATCTGCACAGACTCCAACGGGCACATGACGACCGACTCGGTGGCGACGGCCGTCCTGGTGCGGGTCTGCGAGCTGTCGGGAGTCACGCCCCAGCGTTTCCAGATCCGGAACGACTCCCGCAGCGGCGGCACCGTGGGCCCGTCGCTGAGCAGCGCCCTCGGCGTCAAGGCAGCCGACTGTGGTATGCCACAGCTGAGCATGCACTCGATCCGCGCCACGACCGGCGCCCTGGATCCCGGCCTCGGCGTCAAGTTCTTCAAGGGCTTCCTTGATAAGTGGGAGAAGGTCGATTCTGAGTGGCAGTAGATTTCGAATAGGTTAGGGCACATTATCACCGCGTGCACTGCATTATTGGGTTTAGATGCATAGCGAGCTTTAACGGGCATATGTAGAAGGTTCTATTTAGCAATGAAGTGATATACGATTAGATACATCGTATACCAATTCTTAACGGCTCTTGCGTGTGACTGCCACAGCGTTAACTGGGCGCTGGGGTATGCCAGGTACCGTGCGATGGGCGATGACGCCATTCGGGACGGGCCATGGTTATACTACATATATGTAGTACCTGAACTGGATCCATACCACACTTATTGAAGTTTGTATGCATATGTCCGATAGACATCTTCTTAGCTACCAGAAGATTTAAAGCTTTTCTTTATGCTAAGTGAACTTACAGTATATGTTCGAACCTCATATCTTTTGTGTACTAACGATCATGCAATTTTCCCCGTAATTGCTAAGAGATACGTTTTGCCTCGGTATCTTTCACATGTCGATTGGCTGTACTTATGTGGACGTCATCGTTTTGCGGCCTGGATGACGTTAGTCCCAATAGAGCAACACAGCACGAGACCGAGGCATTGGCAAACTTCTTACTTATTAGTCTTTGGCTATAAGTTGGAAGTCCATCTCGGCTGATTCATTGCCCCCCTTTTTTGACGTTCTTTTCTCTCTTTTCTCCGGGATTTCCGAGTGTATTTGCTGCTGATTACGCATGTCTTGCATACTGTCAAGGCTATTTCTTCAAAAAGAGACAGTTAGATATTTATACACCACAATAGATTCATCCTGCGCCGTATCGCCCAATTGAGGCTGTGCCGACGATTACATTTAACACCTTCGCTTGAAGGGCTTGGAACATGTTGCTATAGATATTTGGGAGCGAATGAGAACGAAAAAAAGAAAATTATCAATCGAGTCTTGCAAATACTCGCGCCGAGATAATTGACCGAGCCAGGAATTCGCTGAAAACTCGGAAACTTTAGGCATAGCGTATCTCTTGCCTAGTGACGAGAGACCGCAGTCGACCGGACATCTCGATCTCGACAATCCAGAACCGAGCCAACGAATGGCACAACCCACGAACTTCATGGCCGCCGGGAAGGTCGCCTCCTACCTCTCCCGGCTGAATCCTATTCCCAGATTTCCCGAATACACCGGACCGTACAAGGTCGGGACGGTCGATGTCGAGATCCCAGTTTCCGAATTGGAATCGCCGGCGCCGGCTCCCGCGAACGCATCCGAGATCGAGACCATCCAATTCCGCATATTCTACCCCGCGCAGCGGGACTCGGAGGGCAAGAGGATAACGTGGCTGCCGGCCCCCCAGCGGGATCACCTATCGGCGTACATCAAGTTCCTGGGTGTCGGGCCGTTCTTAGCGCAGGCCGCCTCGTAAGTCACAACCAACATCCCAGCCGCGCGTTATGCGCAAGACCCAAAGAGATCGATCGCTAATGGGATGTAACCCGCACAGGTTCCTCCCCCGGCACCTGTACTACACGTCGATCCCCGTGATCAAGAACGCGCCGCTCCTCGAACCGGAGACGCCGAACAAGCGGTGGCCGACGGCCATCTTTTCGCACGGCCTCGGCGGGAACCGCAACGCCTACTCGCAGCTTGCGGGGTTGGTCGCGTCGCACGGCATTGTGGTGGTGTGCCCGGAGCACCGCGACGGCAGCGCCGTGGTGTCGTTCGTGCGGATACCCTCGGAGCAGAAGCAGGACCAGTACTCCTTCTTCCGGCGACAGTACGCGCGGCGCGTGATACCGTACCGCCGCATCCCGCACGAGGTCACGGATGAGATCCACGAGCTGCGCAACGACCAGTTGCGCGTGCGGCTGTGGGAGCTGGGGCTTGTGCACGAGGCGGTGCTGGCGCTGGACCTTGACGATGACGAGTCAAAGTCAAAATTCACGAACCTCAACGCGAGCACGCCGCCGCAGGCCCTGGCGCAGTTCGCGCGGAAGCTGCACGTCCACGACCCGGGCAGCGTCGTCTTCATGGGCCACAGCTTCGGCGCCGCCACCACGGTGCAGTTCCTGAAGTCCGTCTACTACGCCGACCACCCGGACGTGACGTCCATGGAGCAAGTCCCGCTCTACGCGCCCGCCCCCGGCTCCAAGGTCCGTAAGCAGGTCACGCCGCACACCGTCGCCGTCCTCCTCGATATGTGGTGCTTCCCGCTGCTCGCGAAGACCACGAAGCCGCTCTTCGACCTCCCGCTCCCCGCGTACGGGGCTTCGGCGACAGGGTCGGCCGACGCGGACGACGGCAACGCGCCACCACCGCCCGGCGGCACCGCCCTGCTCGCCATCGAGTCAGAGGACTTCTTCAAGTGGAAAGAGCACCTGCACGCGACGGCGCGGGTGCTGTCGCCGGACCCGCGTGCGGCGACGGTCTCCGCGCGCGCGTTCGAATCCGGGTCCGGGTCCCGCCGCCGACTAGCACTAGAGCGGCCGCGCTTCTTCTACGTGCGCAAGTCCGCCCACCTTAACCAGTCCGACTTCGGCGTCCTGTTCCCGCTGCTCACGCGCCGCGTCTTCGGCTCCGAAGAGCCCGAGCGCGCGCTGCGCCTCAACCTGCGCGCCGTGCTGCAGGTGCTGCGCGAGAACGGCGTCCCAGTCGCGCGCACGTGCGCCGCCGACCTCGTGGACGGCGGCTGCGGCGTTGGTGCCGGCGGTGATAAGCTCGCCGCGGCCGCAGATAGCGATTCGGAGGGCGCCGACAGCGACGGTGAGCGCGTGAGCGGGGTCGACGTGGACGGGACCGATGACGATAAGGCCATATTTGACTGCGGCGGCGGCGTCGACGCCTGGGAATGGATCGACATCGTGGGCATGGGACAGGTCGTCGACGAGGCGGACGGGAAGGAGAAGAAGGGCGACGAGGTCGCCGAGAAACAGGAGCCGGAGATGGCGAGCGTTATCGAGCCCGGAGTCGCCGCTGAGGAGGAGGCGGCCGCTGGCCAGGCCATGAGGGTGGCTAGCGCTGCAGCTGCGTAGGAGCCGTTGGGCGGCTAGGCGGATGGGATCTGTACCTAGAAAGCTAGTTTCTTGGTTTCGTGCACGAAAAGGCGTTCGGGGGTTCAAAATACTAGGGCTGGTCAAGCGCGGGGATCTGCATCATGCCATCGTAGAAGCCGATGTACGGGGGTTACTGAGGGCTTTCTTGTTACTGTTCTACTGTACTTTTTGCGAGACATACACGGAGCGTGAGGAATTTGTAGGAGTAGTATTAGACAGGCTCTGGAATGGCTCGAAGCGTATCTCTTCCCAGGCTCTCCATGCCGGTTATCACTATGTGTGTGTGTATGTGTATGAGGTTGGCTGTGTGGATAGGGGTCGGTTGAACTACAAGAAGAATGAGATAACGCCGAACTCCAAAGCCTGTATTGTTTATTTCTGCTAAACCCATCCTGGACATTTTATATGAAGACGTGAGGTCTTCTAATCTTCGCGCTCATAAGCTCGCCGCCTCTTCATCTGCTGTACTTCGGCAGTGTCGACACGAACCTTGACTTCGTGTGCTGAAGTCTCGCCTGTTACCATCCGCTTCCTTCGTTCGTTCTCCTCCCTCGCCCAAGCAGGGTCAAAACCATGTTCTTCAAGTATTTGGTCCCAGACATCTTTCTGGCCACAAAACGGTAACACCTCATAGACGGTATACAACATATAAGTGTCAAAGATACAGTCCGGTTTGGCGGTGATTCCGGTCGATATAACGTGTTCGAGGAAGCGGAGCTTGGCCGCCAATCTTTCAGAGACATAGTAGCCCCTGTACAGTACGGACTCCTCGGGCGATGAAGCCATGCCCATGGACCCTTGGGACCGAGTCTTGGGTAGCTCCAAAGCCATGTTAAGCGCTGCGGCGCCCACAGGAATTTCTGGCCTTTGTCCCAGACCGACCCCACCGATTCGTTGAACTAAAGCATCGAAAACGTCCGCATATCCCTTGTCGTAGCTCATGTTATGCTTTTTGAAATGAATAACAGAGTAATCGATGTGATGACACCAACACACAACAGCCTCCATAAAATTGAATTCTGAAACAATATCGAAATCAAACTCAACTGCTTTGCAAACATCTAGCCACTCATCAAGTATTTCACTTGATGAGGAGAATCTGGGTTGTTCGAATAAGCTGTACAAGTCGTGTCTTACCCTAAAGGTGGCTGAACTGTTGTCCCAAAACACTTCCATGCTGGCTTGAGGTAGGCTTCGGAGAAAATGGAATATGGCACTACCATTAGCTTGAAAATAAACATAAGGTTGGAACGCCATGAAGAGGGCATTATCTCCGAACCTAGAGGATTTATTAGCTGTATGTGACTCTGCAGGTCTTGGGACAAAACGCAGGATTACCGGTCTTTTGCATTCACGTTGGCACCACTCTGGACTAGTGCTTTACAAATATCCAGCCGTCCGAATTCTACTGCACGCTGTACCACGTCAGCATAACCTCAATGTATCCTAAAATTATAGCTTACCTGAAGTAACGTTTGCCACGTTTGCCACGATCCGAGGGTGAAACGAGGCGCTGGCTAAGCATCGTTCGAAGTGTCGTGATGTCGCCGCTTTTTATGACACTCCACACCTCGTGATCATTGTCGAGGATACGGTAAGTCTCAAGTTGTAACTCAAGCTTCGGTTTCCCTCTCGGGTCTGTTAAGCTCTGGTATGTGACTGAGCAGCCTGTTGCCAGCCAACGGGGCGATGGAATTAGGTGCGCCGTGACGCTATATACACTAGTCGCAGGCTGGTAATCGGTAAAAACGACTGTCCGCGTGATATGTAGTGAGAGCTTCCCTAAACAGGTAGTTTTGTGCCACCGTGTCTTGGATATAATGCTGATATTTTGCTTTCTCAGTCTCTCGAATCTTTGTCCATTAGAGCGCTGAAGCTCATAGGATTCAAGCCGCGGCAGATCCTGGGGTGTGATTTCATCTGTTCGATCGGCCATAGCGTATTCATGGCCGCTGTTGGACTCGTCATGTCGCCTTGTCTCTGCAGTGTCGAATTGCACTTCTTGCATACCTTGAAGCAATGACGCGCGCGCAGTCGCCATTTCGAGCCGGGCAGCGCCTCTAAATCTCTTCTCCACCCCCTCCAGAAAGCGCTCTTCGTATTCATCGAAAAGCGATCGCATCAAGTGCTGAAGCGAGGCCTCGCATCCCAACGCCGCTGGGGGTGCTTGGGTTGCTTGAGCATGGAACCGTGAGTTTTCCACCCTTACCTCGGCCACGGAGCGCAAGATCTCGGCTGCGTTAGCATCTGATTTGACCCTCAGAGCTTGCATCGAATCCCTTAGGACCCCAATATCGTTTGCGGAAGCTTGAGAGGCATGACTTTGAGCTTGGGCTTGTTTGATCCCGTAGGTCATGTGCAACCCGAGTTCGCTCCTGAAGTACTGCAGCCTGGTGTTGATCTCGTCGATCTCCCGTTTGTTCCACATGCACCTGAGTGTCCGTTTCGCACGATTAAATCGCTTGTCGGCTTGTTGGGCGCCTACGCCGCAGGCTTTGAGCTGCCTCAGGAGGTCTTGGGCTAGTGCAGAGCAACCTTCAGCCACCGGCAGTAGGGCCTATATGAGCACAGGTTTATCAGCAGCCACCCTAGAGCGACAACATTGCAGGGCCCGAGTCAAGGGGTGAATTAGCGCGGAGTGTCGTCGGAGACAAACCAACCAATAGCTTACTTTCTCTTCCGGTGAGACTGCGGCGGATGCCCCCTCAATCTCCTGAGCCGAAGCTTTCACTCCATTGGCGATGGTCTCGAGGTGCTCCGCGATGGCAGCATGATCTTTGTTTTCCGAAGTCGACGCATCATGCCGGAGCTCATTGGCTGTTCGGACCAATTTGGCAGAAAGTTCAACGAATTGTAGAATATTCGATGAGAGACTAACTGCCGCTAGGGCCTCCATTCTTTAGTCATTCCGCCAGAGGTCATGTTGAGGTTTTCACGCTGAGCGAGGAGCGAAGTCGGCAGCAGTGTTTAGTGATCAATCTTTGAGAATAGAGAGCTACAGTAGCCTGGTGGTCTTGACGAAACTTGAAGAGCAGGGGCTTTGCGACGCTGACTGCTATGGCGCAGCCGTTCCACTTGGATCTTTGGAATCCCGCAACTCTGAATAACATATAAAATGCTGTAAGTCGTAAATTATCCGAAGAAAAGGAGGTGCAAACCGTAAGAGCTGGGCATGGCGTATCTTAGCACCCTCTTGTCAGGAGGCGCAGGTGTGCACTGCCCCCCGCGTCCAAGAAAGCCTGACAGAGAGCCTGCTTACCCCTTGGCCAATCAAACTAACAGCCCAGTCCAACCTGCATGACTACACGATTACAACCACAACCATCCAATTACCAGGGCGGCGGCACGATCCTCGAGGGACCGGAGGCTGTATACAATGGTCGGTCCATAGCCTCCCCGTACCTCCTACACCCTCTCTCACAAGCGTACTAACTAGGCTCTTTCGCCAAGCATTTACTGTAGGAGCCTTGGGCGACATTCAAGAAACTGCCAGGGCATATCAGGGTTTTTCGCAGACTTGCAGGAGATGTTTACGCTACCAAGGGCAGACTGAGCAATCAAGGTCGTCTCCTAAGCTGGCCCTTCTGACCTCACATGATTTGATATTGCGATGGATGGAGTCAGGCGTCTTATCAGTGATGTTTCTGCTCACCCAAGAGCCCCGCCAGCTGCTCTTGCTCGAGGACCATAGCGTTGGTGTGATGATTCAACAAGGAAAACATTCTAGGAAGATGGGACACATGCAACATTATTCATGGTAATTGGCACAGGGTATCATATGCGTAGTAGAACGCCATATCGCGAAAGGGGGTTTCACGAGGCGGTCTTGCTCTTCTTGGGGTCCGATGCTGCTGCGTCCCCTTCGGCCTTGCGATCCGCTTCCTTTTTCTGCTTTTTCCCCTTGAGGAATTCCCGCTTCTCCTGCTTCCTGGCTTCCTTGTCCAGGTTGCCGATGACCTTGCTCTCCTTGCCGCAGGGCCACCTCTCAAATGCGGCCGCTTCCTGCTCCTCCGACCACTCCTGGGGCAGCACGGCGAAGACGAGGTATGAGGTGTGCGTCTTGAGTTCCGCCTCCGTGCGGTGCGTAAGCCGTCCTAGCATCCACGGTTTCGTGGTTTGTGTGTCTTCCGCCGCCCCGCCCTGTTGGTTCCCGTCGCCGTTCATGTTGACATCTTCGGCGGCTTCCTTCTCAACCGTGTCGTCCTCCATGGTGACGTCGGCATCTTGAGTCTTCGCATGGAATTCCCTGAACCGGATTTCGACCTCCTTGAGTTTCATGACGGCTTCGTCAACGCTACCTGGCGTCAAATTCGTGCCCCGATCGTTTGGCATGTTCAGCCCCACGCGTTCGCGCGCGACGTTGATCCTCCTATGACAGACTTCGACCATCTCGATTTCCATCCACCCTAGACGGCGCATCACTTCGATTGTCTGAGTAACTTGCTCAATACAGGGTGAAAACGTGCAGATATATACGCTTCTGTCCGCTCGTAGGGGCGATTTCCAGTCCGAATCTGTGCCATTCAGAGCCTTTGCGTCGGCAGGTAATTGATTTTGTTTCGGCCTCCTCCGTGATAAATGTGGGAGGGCGCGCCATGGAGCGGGCAGATCAAGGAAGATGCATTCCGCCTGTGGGCTTTCCCCGTCAAGCAGAAATCCTTCGTTGTAGACATCGCGGTGGGTGAGCTGAACTAATCCATCTAGGCCATGAGAATGGATCTCCTCTTGCATCTTCTCATATCGCGATATATCGAATTCGAAACTGAAGACTTTACCTGTCTTCTCATCCGGGGTTTCTGGATAGCCATTATAAACTGCTCTTACCGCAGCATGAGTGAAACTGCCGCTTCCCGCGCCGGCTTCTATTATCCTCATGCCCGGTCTTGCCCGTATGCGATGCAAGATATAACTGTAGTCGGGCGTGTACACAACCTGAGTTCGATGCGGTAAACTGGTCGTCCATATTTCAGGAGTGGGTGGAAGGATATGAACAAATCCGCTCGAAGCTGTCACAGCATTCCGCGCCGGCTTTGCGTCCGAGGCAGTATTTTCACTGTCCTTGTCCTGACCGTCACTGTCTCCGACTTGCGCAAGCTTCCTCTTCCTGCCTCTGGAGCCTGTGTCCACGATGGATGCGCGCACCTGGGATCCCCATGGTATATTGAGCAGGGTCGAATGCGGGAAAGACCCAAAACGCGTGTTTATGACAGCGCCCTCAGCATAGCCGTCGACCACGCCCGAATCATCCCTTAGATAGACGGGCTGCAGGTTGTCACGGGACAGATGGACAATGGCAAGTGAGCTTGGTGTAGTTAAAGTACCTGGGTCCAGGAAAGGCGAGATATTGGGCATTTTTCACTCCGAGACGGAAGTCCAATATCCCGGGATGCGGCCAGGTCCAAGTATCGTTGAAATGTGCTGAAGATTCCTGTCTGGCTGGCCACTGAAAAAAAGAAAAAGAAAGCTAAGAAATCGTTGAATTGGAGCCACGAGGCTGAATTAGAGGGGCATTAGTAGCATCAGTGATCCACCGCCACGGTACACACTAAGCCGTAAACAGATAGCGGGGTAACGGGGAAGTTAGAGGAGGATCTGCGAGGCTACGTCTACACGATAACGATAACGATTGGTCAATCATTAAATTAATGGAACACATGTCTTTTGCGAATGGAGGGGTCGTTCCTTATTAAGTACCTAGGTAGGTATGTAACTTCCAAGCTGCGGCATCTGGGTTATGCATCTGTAGGTCAACTTTAAAGGGTGACTCAGCCTTGAATCCCCTTTTACACTCACTTGTTCTTCTTTCTATTTCCCTTCCTCCCGTGTCTCCTATTCCCTTCCCTCCTCTCCCGTATGACCTATTTTGGCCTTGATGAATCTCCTAGCCAGCACATCTAGACGGTCTATTACAATCATCCGAACAACTCGATTTTCGCGGGCAAGGACTTTTGCGACAATCCCCGCCATGGACTCTATCAAAGTCCACAACACTCTCAAACCGGGAGCGCCAGTGCCCTTCGTCCCGATTCAGAAGGGCAAGGTCTCGTGGTATGCTTGCGGTCCGACAGGTTCGGAACTCCTCGTCTGATTCGAGACTTAAGAACCCTCTACTTTACTGACTGCCCGTCCTCTTAGTGTACGATCAGAGTCATCTTGGACACGCCCGGAACTATCTATCGACTGTACGTGTTTATGACCTGGAGCCTGGGTCTTCTGTTAAGACTTGATAGGATATCATTCGGCGAATCTTAGCCAATTATTTTGGGTTTGATGTTAAATTTGTCATGAATGTGCGTAAGTCGCGTTTTTAAACCTTCCACCTGCGTGGTTCCCTTGGCGCTAATGCCGACTACCCCAGATCACCGACATAGACGATAAGATCATTATAAGAGCCCGCAGAAGAAGATTGCTTGAGTTGGAAAAGAAGAAGGACCACACACAAGAGAGCCTTTCCGAGCTGTGGAAAGCCGCTTTTCAATCATATGCGAAGAACTATCTTCCTCAACTAATAGAGGCCGACGGTCCGGAACTGGATGTGAACAACTATATCCCAAGAAGAGATGCTGCGTACGGGAAGGTGCTGGCTGGCGGTACCCTGTCTGGAGAGGGTAGGCCCGGTGATGCCGAGGCAAAGGTCAAGATGCACGTGAGCAACATGACTTCGGCTGTTATTGCATTCAACGCCAATCAGGTCTTCAACGGCGCTGAAGAGATTCTACTGCCCTATCTCGATTCGCTATATAAGGAGACCATCGACACTAGCGATCAGACCATGTTCACCGACTTAACGAAGTACATGGAGGGAGAATTCTTCGACGACATGGATGCGCTGAACGTCCTTCGACCTGATGTGATCACAAGAGTTACGGAGTACGTCCCGCAGATTGTGAGCTTCGTAAAGCAGATAGTCGACAAGGGGTTTGCATACGAGGCGGAGGGTTCCGTATACTTTGACATCGCAGCGTTCGAGAGGGCAGGGAACACCTATGCGCGTCTTCGACCTGAGAGCCGAAACGATAAATCATTGCAGGAAGAGGGAGAGGGTTCCCTGAGCAAGAGCCTTGGCGGAAAGAAAGGGAGCTCTGATTTTGCTCTGTGGAAGAAATCGAAAAATGGCGAACCATTCTGGCCCAGCCCATGGGGTCACGGACGGCCGGGCTGGCATATCGAGTGCAGTGTGATGGCCTCCGATGTTCTCGGAGAGCGTATGGATATCCACTCGGGCGGTAAGAAATCCCTTGTTTGGATTTCATCCCTTTCATTCAGACCTAGGATGGAATCTACTCGGGGGCTGCAGAGTCTCCAAACAAGTCTAAATATTTCTACAGTATTTCTCCATCTCTTGAGCAAACACTAATTCCAAGTGTTCTAGGCATCGATCTGGCATTCCCTCATCACGACAATGGTGGGTCATTCATAGCGATACTCAAGTTTTACGTACTTTCATATCTGACATGATCCAGAGTTGGCGCAGAGCGAGGCTTATTACTGCCGGCACGGGCAGGAGCACACCTGGGTGAACTATTTCTTACATATGGGTCACCTGTCGATCTCCGGATCAAAGATGTCCAAGTCCCTTAAAAATTTTCAGACTATTAAGGAAGCGTTGGCGTCAAGCTACACGGCGCGTTCGATGCGAATAGTGTTCTTGCTAGGTCGGTGGAACGAGGGAGTGGAGATTTCACCAGATATGCGTACTTACGCAGATAACTGGGAGACCTCAGTCAACAATTTCTTCACAAACACCAAGTCACTCTTGGCTGAGGCAACTGGCACAGTAACTGCCGCCAAGGGCGGTGTCCAGAACCTTTCGATCAGCGATAAGGGGCCCTCGGATGGCCTCTTGGCTGAACTGGAACAAGCCAAGAAGGATGTCGAGACCGCTCTCACAAACTCATTCGATACACCCCACGCGATGCGTGTGATCGCCGAGATCATCCGCAAAGCAAACATACACATGGCCGAGCAAAAGACTGAGATGGACTTGCCTGCTGTTGAAGCGATAGCGCGCTGGGTCACCAAAATGGTTGGCATCTTCGGTCTGGATGCTAATGCAAGCCCTCCATACGAGGGCCTGGGATGGGCTTCCGCAGCAGCTGCGGCAGACGTCGACCCCAAAACAGCCGTGCAGCCTTACGAGACGATGTACAGCACCGTCATATCCGATATCAAGAATCTCGAACTGCCAGCCTCTGATACGATCTCGAGTCTACTTTCGCAGACACCTGCGCCTGAATTTGAATCGCTCGCCAAATCTGGCATCAGGGATCCAGAGCAGCTCGCACTACCCTACCTACGAGCCGTAGCGAAAATTCGCGACGAGCTCCGGCGGATTGCGCCCACCGTCTCCACACAGACGAAGCAGTTGATTCTCGCCCTGAGCGACCGGATTCGCGACTTCGACTTCACCAACCTTGGCGTGTACCTCGACGACCGACCGGACGGCCTGCCCTCGCTGATCAAGTTCGTGCCCAAGGCCGAGCTGATCGCGGCGCGGGAGGAGAAGGCGGCCAGGGAAGCAGAGAAGGCGCGGGCCAAGGAGGAGGCCAGGCGGGCGCGCGAGAAGGCCGACGAAGACAAGTGGGTCAAGGCCAAGGTGCCTCCCCAGGAGATGTTCAGGGGCGACGACCGCTACGCCGAGTGGGACGCCGACGGCCTGCCGACCAGGATGAAGGACGGCAGCGAGGTGCCCAAGAGTCAGCTCAAGAAGCTGAAGAAGGACTGGGATAGGCAGAAGAAGGCCCACAGCGAGTGGCAGGCTAAGTTCGGCGGCGCCGCCGGTGCGGCTTAGATTGATGGTGGTGGTGGTGGATGGATGAATGGACCGAGGGAACTTTTCGAAAAGAGTGTAAGCGCCTTGTCTGCGTAAGGCACGCCTGCGGGAGATAGGAAATTTCGATATTGTGTTTTCCCTATTCATTTTGCATGACTGATATATCGTATTTTCCGACTTCATTCAGAGAGTGCGCGTGGAAGAGGCAGCTCGTAGATCATCTTACGGGAATCACACGTACGAATTTATGATTGACCCCTGAATTGGCCAGATATAAGGGTTTCTGTCTACCTATACATGTGCTAACATCGCAATGTCCATGTCCTTACCACTGTCGAAGTTATGTTGCTATCAACTGGGGCCCTTGGGCATAGCATTCTATGCTGGAGTCAAGTTAGCTCGATGTTGCAAACACTAGACGAAAGTCACGATACTTGACGTTCTGCTACATTAGTACTCGCTTAGGACCTCTTATCAGGGGTCCGGAATGGGATTATACGTTTGCCACTGTTTTTCTTAACCTCGCGTAAGTACGCGGTGGTGGAATCTAAAACGCTTTCCCCCCCTTAGACCATTCATAACCCTACTCCATGAGTGATAATTACATAGTCAAAGATGGAGCTAGTTAACCGCGCTTTGCTCCCATGGTACCCTCTACTTCTGTAGCCTGTTAGATGACCTTATTGTAGGCCATTCTGCATTAGGGCAAAAAGGACGCCAGGTATCAGATATAGGGGATATCAGTTATGTAATTGTATTCAGCTGGTTACGTATGCCGTTGTCACACGTACATATTTAAGTAGCTTAGCTATTGCCTCAGCTAGCTCAGGCCTCCCTGGCTTGTTTTCTAAATATTAATAAGACTTAAATTAAAGATTTTAAAAATAAATTATACGTCCGATAAATCGCTACTTGGGTTTCTATGACTATACCATTCGTAACGGATTATTTTCATTAATAAATTAATTAAGGCTAATAATAATTAAATTTTTTTAATTTAAAATAACCGTAATTAAAACCCTAAAAAATAAAGAATAATCTGTAACGAACCTGTCATATATCCACCTGGAGATATGAGCAGTATCCGAAATGGGGGTTCTTAATTTGCAGGTAACAATAATCAATAAATGGGGTGTTCGTTAAAAAGATTTGCGGACTCTTTCCTTAACTAAAAAACGGTACAATTACCTTTAATTAAAAGCTTAAATTAATAATTAAAAAGCGAAACTAAATAAATACTATCTACAAAAGGAAACCGATTATTATATATTCATCTCGAAATTTAATAAGTGTACCTGGGATTTATATAATCTATATAATTTAGCAGATCATTTAGATCACCTAAATTACTTAGGTCTTGGTAGGAAAAGCCAAACTTTTTCTGTTCCGAAATTTAACCGCCTGAAGCCTGTACCAGGCTCCAAAAGTTAGATTTCTCCAAAATAGGAACCCCTATTCCTATATTATAACATTATTTCTTTTTTTTAAGGATTTTTATCTTAAAGATAAAAACCGTAAATATCCTTTTTATTTTGTTAAAGGGGTAATTCTTTAGTTAACTTTATTATAATAGGTCGAATTAAAAAAGGAAAAAGAAAACCGCGTCTAAACCAACATAACTTTCGTATTAATCGCGCAAAATCTATCGAAAAATTTAGTTCTAATATTATCCCTTACTTAAACTGTATTCATTTTAAGGAAACCAAATATTTTTACGTAATAGATATTCCGAATTATAACTACTGTATTCGTTATCAACACCTAATATGTAACGTATTAAAAATAAACTCCCTGTCGAAGATTAAGGAGGAATATAACCGGTTACAAAAGGAATAACGTAAGGTAAAAAAGGTTTTAACCACTTTATTTAATCGTTTAAAACGCTTACGCCTTTAACAAAACATTTTGAAAAAAAAGGCTACTGCCATTTTAAAGGAAAGTTTCGAACGGAATTAATAAGAAAATCAAGAAAGGTTAAAGGAAAAGTAACGTCGCATAAAGGCAAAGCAAGCGCAGCTTAATTCTGAAATAAACGTTATGGTAAAAACGTTTACTTCCCTCGGGTAAAACGCCGAAGGTTTGGATTTAGGCAGGGGACCGTTATCGCCTACGACCTTGGCCGTATTAAAAACGGTCGGTTAGGATTTTGCCGATGAAAATCCTTAACCAGGTCCATCGTATTCGTTAAGTACTTAAGTGGTTCCCATATGTTATCTTTAGGTAAGCAATCCATCCATTTAACCAAGTACTGGATCTTATTTTTAATTATTTTAAAGTTCAATATTCTTTCGACTTCGTACTCGTTATCGTCTCCTTTAATCTCGAAACTTTTTTTAAACGGGACGTTTTTTAGGGCTAGTTCCAATAAGGAAATATGGAATATAAAATATATTCTTATAATTTTGGGTAATAATAATCTATAATTAATTCTTAAAATAATTTTTTTAATTTTAAACGGACCAAATTTTTTAAAATCAAACTTATCGCTAAACCTTTTCGTTTTAATCTGGAAAAAGTTTATCGTTATATTTTACTTTTAACATAACAAGTAGACTTTATCTCCTTTTGCTAGAATTGGTCCTTTAATTCTTTTCCTATTATAATATTAAGCCATTCTTTGTTATAAAAACCGCAACCTAGTTTATAATCGGACCTATACTATTTTAATTTTTGTTACCATCGTTTCTGTTCGTAAAATTATCGCAATAATAACTGGGGCCTTACGTATTAACTATTCTGGTCGTTGGATTATTACGTTATATCCATACATAACTGTATAAGGTGATATATCCATATCCTCGTTAACGGACGTATTATAAGTTATCTATACAAATAGCAAAAGTTTTACCCAATTATCCTGCTAATAATTAACGTAATTTCGAAGGTATTATTCCAAGATCTAATTTAATCGTTCTATCTAATTATCTATCTAGGGGTAATAAACTATAAAAAACTTAAGCTTAGCACCGATTTACTTAAAAAAGCTAGTACCGAATTTAAATATAAAAAGCTTATTTTTATTAAAAATAATCTTTTTTGGTACTCCGTATTTATCGAAATAATATCGAATAAAGGCATAAACCAGTTATTTTACCGTTACGGTTCCTTTAAAAGGTAAAAAATACTTATATTTGGTAAATCTGTTAATAATTACCTATACCGTATCATACTTAATTCCGGTAACGGGGTTTTTCGATATAAAAAAACCAATAATAAAATCCCAAGTTATAATATTCCATACTTTATCGGGTACGTCTATAAATTACAATAAACTATACGGCTTATAACGGGCTACCTTTACCTTATTACAAATATTACAATCTTTAATTATTTGTTTAATTATCTTGCAGAATTTTAAAAAATCGTATTTTTCCTAAAATCGTTTAATAATTTTAAACACTTCTTAATATCCGTATAAAGGATCTTCGTAAAATTTCTTAACAAATTCCTTCTGTTACTAGCAGGGAATATAAATTTTGCCGCGGAACAACAGTTAGTTTTAATTATTCCTTTTTAATTATTTAACTTTTTTCTGTTCTTCCGGATCGTAAAAGTTTTTAAACTAAACTAATTCCTCTGGAATTAACTATTTCAGAGTTATACATAATTATATTATCCTATCGTCCTTACGATACAGCATCTATATGCATCGCTTGGAAATTTTTAAGTCATAATTTCCTTTTCGGCTTAAAATATCCGCCTGGATATTTTCTTTACTTTTGATATAATAAATCTTAAAGTTAAATTTGGATAAAAAAACCATCCAATTTTTATGGCATTTATTTAATTCTTAGGTAATCATAAATCAAGTAAAATTCTTATGGTCTAAATAAATGTTAAATGGTTCCTTAGTTTTACTAAGGAATAGTTCCTATTTCTTAAGTATTAAAATAATCGTTAATAACTTTTTGTCATAAATAGGATACCTAAATTTTACGTCCTTAAGGGCTTTAAAAAAGTACGTTACTAGATATTATTTTCCATTATCCTTTAATTATTTTAAAACTACTTTAAGGGCGAAGTTTAAAATATTTATCTTAAATCGTTTCTTTTTAATATAATTTGGTAACTTAACTATTAGGGCGTTAATAATTCGGTTTTTAATTTTTTGGAAAGCCTTTTTTGTTTCTTTTAAAAGTTCGAATTCTTTTCCGACGTATTCTTTGGTAATAAATTTAATTAAAAGGCTAGCAAGTTTGCCGTAATCCTGGATTAAGGGTCGTATATAACCGGTAAATCCCAAAAATTGACGAATATTAGTAACAATAACTTTGTCAGGAATTAACCAGTTTTTAACAGCTTTTAATTTGGAATCTTAGATCTGAATTTATTTTAGGGTAAAGGTAAAACCTAGAAAGTTTAACTTCTGGATGTACCAAACGTTTTTTTTTGCGTTTATTAGTAGATTAGCTTTTTCGAAAGCTTTTAATACTTAAGCAATATATTTTTTGTGCTCCTTTAAAGTTTTTGAATAAATAAGAATATTATCCAAATAAACGAAAATAAATTTGTTTAGAAACTTCCGGAGGATAATGGTAAGTATGTACTGAAAACTAACTAGAGCATTAATTAGGCCCTGTGGCATAATTTTATATTCGTAATGTCCATAAATAATCCTAAAGGCGGTTTTCTATTCCTTACCTTTGGCCATTCGAATCAAATAATAACCGTTTGGTAGGTTTAAAACTATAAATTATTTAGCTTTATTAATGTTCTCCCTTATGGTATTTATTAACGTTAAGGGATATCTATTTTTGATAATAATATCGTTAAACTGTTTATAATCGTGGATTCGTCGATATATTGGATTTCCATCCTTATCGATTCTAATTTTGCCATCTTTTATTTTTGGTACTATCATAACTGGGTATCCTGCAAATAATTCGGATTTTTAAATATAACCTTTTTCAAAATCTTATTAAAAACTTTTCTAAAAAGCTTTAACTTTTTCAGGATTTATATAATAAATTTAATAAAGCTTTAGGTAATATTTTTCCTTAATAAAAATCCTATAATCCTATTGGTTATAATTAAGTAACTTTTCGTAAGTTCGTTCCTTAAATAACCTTTTAAACCGTCGATATTTAAAGGGTATTATTATTATGGGGTTAAAAATCCTAACCTTTTTAATTACGTAACAGATTTTATGGAATTTTTCTTCAGAATTATCCCATAAAAACGTTTGTTTTTTCCAATTAATCCGTAAATTACTGGAACAAAGTTACGGCATTCCTAGAATGATATCGTGTCCTAAAATATCGGCGATATCGAAAGTAATTCGTTCTAAATATTTTTATATCTGGACCTCGAATTTTTCCGTCTTTCGGAGGATTCGACCGTTATCGTAAATGGATAAGTTTTTATCAACTATTCGCAATTTATATAATTATTATTTATATTTTTAAAGGATCTGATATCGTTTAGTTATTCCGGGGGATATGAAATTTCCTTTTACTCCGGAGTTAATTATAGCATTAAATATCTTATTTCCATAATAAATAAGGATCTTAATCTAACTCCGTATTTTTTTTTTTGCTTTGTATAAGGTTTTATATATAAGGGCTTTTCGGTACCTTACTTTCGAAAACCTTCGTAATTTTTTAACTAATGGGCTCTAGGGGCTAGAAAACGTTTCCATTTACGCGTTTTCTTAACCGTATACTTAGTGCAATAGTTATTTATGCACTTAAACCATTTTCTGTTACCGAACTGGCACTTAAAGATAATTATCTTCTTTTGGCTTTTCCTTAGGTCTTATACTTCGCGAATTATTGGGTTAAAAAAGTAAACTTCCAAAGGGGGTACTTCTATAACTAGGAAATCGTGCTTATTACATGGTACTAACGCATAACATAAACATCCTTACGTTATAATTTTCTAACTTTGCTCTGACTTAAGGTATAGGTAATAAGACCTAGGGTAATCTGGCCATTAGGGGGTTTCTATACATTTACACTTTTCGTCTAATTCGGTAGGTATTTCTTTATCATATTCTGGCTAAAAGTTATTATTTTCTTTAATTCGCTAATAAATAAAGTAATTATAATTATAACAAGCAATAAAATGCAGAAGCCTATAATTATCCGCTAACTTAAGGTATACGGTACATTCCGGCAAAATGCAGTATTCGGAAGATAACTATCCATAACTATCGAAGTTTTTTCGTAACTAACCGTTTAAGTCATATATTTTATACTCTTGTATATCGAAATAATAAATATATCCTAACGTAATAGTTACTTTGGAACTCGTTCGTCCTAGATAATATTTGTAAGCTTTGGCCATAACGCTCTTATAAATAATGCAATCTTTATTATCCGGGTCGTCGTTTTTAACTTTACTGGTTATAATAATAATAAATTCTTAATTGGCGGAAATAACGCTTATTTTTTTCTTATCCTTATCCTTATTATCTATATTTCGTTCGGCCGCGCGGATTTTTTTTTTGGGCTAAGGAATCTTATCCCTTTAATAATTTTTCTAAAAATTTCCCTTTTTCGCTGGAAAATAATATTCGTTTTTGAAATGGCCCTTTTTATTATAGTTAAAATATTTAACTTTAATTTTATTTTTTTTGGATTCCGTTAAAATAATATTGGTTTCTTTTTAAGATCTATCCTTAATTTTTTTGTTATTATTAAAGCGTTTGTTACCATTTCGTCTATCGGTACCTTTTTTTTTAAGGTATCGATCAAAAATACGTCGGTCGATAATAATAACCTTATTTATATAATCTTTAAAGGGGCCCGTTTTGGGTACTTTAAATATTTTATCTTTAACTTATTCCTTTAAACCGTTATAATAAGGGAAAAATAATGCATCTTATGGAAGCTTGAAAATGGCTACAAATCGATTAAATTTAATTATGTATTCGGTTGTTAACGTAGTTTGTTAAAATCTATACATTTATTTAACTATATATTATTATTTGTCCACATTTTTATATAAGGTTCGTATTCGCTTTTCGAAGTTTCCATAATTGTTAAAGATATAATTAGTAATATCTAAACAACCGTTAAAAAAATTTATTAAATAATCGTTAAGGATAAGTTCAAACCAATCGAATACTTTTTTAGTAAGTAACTAAAAAATAACCATAACTTTCTAATAATTTTCCGTTAAAAAACTTTCGTACCATTTAAGGTAAAATTTGGCCTTAATTAAGAATCCTTTTACGTTAATAATTTTATCATAAAGTTTGGAAGTAATTAATTTATAACCTTTAATATTAAGTATTCTATGGTAAACAAAAGGGGGTATAATTCCTTTTCGGTTATAATTAAATAAAGAAAGGGTAAAAGTTCGCGGATAAGGGGTAAAAGTTTTAAAGAAAAATACCGGAGCTTTTAATTAAAAAATAATTCCTGGAAAAGCGGAAACCTTTTTTAACTATTAAACTAATTTAACGTTTTCTTTCTGGAATCTTACGACCTTTTCGGTTACAAAATCTAATCGTTAATTAGTCGTAAGTTCCCTTTTTTTTCCTTTTTCTGATTTTATAACAGGAACTTTTTCGACTTTTTCCTTTTTTTGGTCGGATTTTTTAAGCATAATTTCGATAACCTCCTCCGTTTTCTTAAGGGTAGGGGTTAATTATTATTAAAAAAAAAAGGCTTTTCCTGGCTTTTAGCTTTGATAGCTTTTAGTAATATATTATCGATTAATTAAAAAATTTTTTTAATAAGGGGTAAATTATGTAATCCGGTTATTAATTTTTTACCAGCTAGTAACGGGAATCGAGTATATTATTTATCTGCTAAACGTCGTTTTATAATATCGTTTTTATTAAGTTTAGAAAAGTTTATACCTAACTGGGCCTTAAATTATTCGTTAGCTATTAATTAAGGAACTATCAAAATGTAACGAACTTATTATATATCCATTTGAAAATATAAGTAGTATCCGAAATAGGGATTTTTAATTTGTAGGTAATAATAATCAATAAATAAGGTGTTCGTTAAAAAGATTTGCGGACTTTTCCCTTAATTAAAAAACGGTACAATTACTTCTGGTTAAAAGTTTAAATTGATAGCTAAAAAGCAAAACTAAATAAATATTATTTACAAAAAAAAACCGATTGTTATATATTTATTTCGAAATTTAATAAGTATGCCTGGGATTTATGTGATTTATGTAATCTGGCAGATTATTTAGATCACCTAGATCACTTAAGTCTTGGTAGGAAAAGCCAAGCTTTTTCTGTTCCGAAGTTTAACCGCCTGAAGCCTGCGCCAGGCTCCAAAGGTTGGATTTCTCCAAAACAGGAACCCCTGTTCCTGTACTGTAACATAATCATAACTCTGGCTCTTACTAAATATAAGGATCGTTAACGATCACTTAATTAAACAGGTTAAAAAACGTTAACAATGCTTAGAAAAACTATTTAAAGAAACCAATTTAAGCTAATTATCCTTTGTAGGTTACGTAACGGGCCTACAGATTCGGTTATGGCTATACGCCTTAATAAAACACCCTGGGATTTTAACTCTCCTCCCCGCATTCCGGAGCCTAATCATGCTCCGCTTCTTTTCAGCATCCATTTTTATTTTGTCGACCCGATATCTTAATGGTCTTACACGCCCTTTACGCGAACTTGTCTCTGCCGCCCTTTAGAGGGACAGATGACGCCTCCATACGTCTTCTCACCTTAGACGCTGACAAGTCCTGGCATCTTAACAACACCCCTTTGGCGGCATGTCCCACTTATAAGGCGCTTTCCTACCACTGGGGAGACCCCAACGACACCCTTCCAATTCCTTGTAATGGAGTCGAAATCCAGGTCACCCGAAACCTCCACACAGCCCTCGACCACCTTAAGTCCGCATTTCCCAACGGAGTCACCATCTGGATCGACGCCATTTGCATCAACCAACGCGACAAGATCGAGCAGGCGCACCAAGTCGCCATCATGCAGGACATCTACTCCCGCGCCCAGGAAGTCCTGATTTGGCTCGAGCCGTCACGCCTCCCTAAGAACATCGACCAGTGTTTCGCAGCCTGCAAACTCTACGCCTTGCGGTGGACGCTTGCTGGACACAGGATCAAGGCCGAGTGCGGTGTGACAGACGATTCCTCAGAGGAGGCGTGGAACATGCTACAGGCCATGGCCATCCGGGTCGCTCTTCGGAACGGCAACCAGGAAATCTTCTCGCCCAGCATCATGGATAGTCTCCTAAAAATTTTCCGGCAGCCGTACTGGAATCGTGTGTGGATCATCCAGGAAATGTGTCTGGCGAAAGAAGCACGGATCCTGGCGGACGGACATTGGTTATCTTGGACCGACTTCAAGCACTTTCTTCTTATGCTGGAACACTGTATGAAGTGGGTTGTGCGGGACGTCGGCCCGAATTTTCGTGCTTTGATTCGGCTGACGAGCATTTTTCATCATCATGGAGGACAAGGAGGTCCGAGCTTGGCACAGCTTCTCGTCCAGTTTCGATGGTCGCAGGCATCGAATCCACGAGATAAGGTCTACTCGTTGCTGGGGCTGGCTCCCCCTCAAGACCGCGAACTGGTCGGCGGGGATGCCGATGATCTCTACGAGATATCGACGACCGAGTGTTATACTAGGGTCATGTTTGCGCTGCTGCGACAGACACGCGACCTTACCTTGCTGGTCCACTGCCTGGCGCCTGCTTGCCTGACCAGACAACCAGATCTCCCGTCTTGGGTGCCTGACTGGGGATACGACGCCTCCAGTTTACCTCCATCTCGGTTTGGTCTGACCAGCGGAGTTCCCTACCATCGCTTGGGTGACACGAGGCCCGAGATTTACCGCGGCTATCGGGCATCGGGGGGTTCACAATGCCCGGCCCCTATACTTCGCGATGGTCCATCCGGACGGACACTCGTTCTCCACGGCATGACGGCCGGACGGATCGCAACGGTCTGCCGAACTCTAGAGATCCACCATCAATACGCACGACTTGAAAAAAAAGGTATACCAGCGCCCCGCCCTCCCGCCTCCTGGAACGAATTCTCTGGCGAAGCCCCCACTCACTTTCTTCGCGCCCTCGCATTCAACCCGTCCTTTGCGCTCTTCCTCATGTGGCCGGTGAACGCCTACAGAAAAGGAACCGCACTGGCCATCTTCCTAGAATGGGCACGCCTCGCAGATTCTCATGGGATATGGCTCGAGTCACCTGGCCCTCAAGGGGAAAGAGGCGACGAGTTGACAGCCATGTTCATAACGCTGATGAAAGGTCGGCGTGGCTGCGACTTTTACGTACAACCGCTCACCGACAGGCCCCCCAGGGACCTAATCGCCGAGATGGTCAAGGAGTTCAGGGCGCTGCGCAACGCCCTCTGGTGGAATCCGCTCCTCCGCCTGACGGGCTTCCTTGGCATCAACCGACACTTCCCGAGCCTTTACTGGCTTATCCTCGGATTCAGCTACGACCACCACAAGGGCGCACTCCATATCCCTCTCCTGGCCGTCATGCAACTTTTCCTTTCCCTCGGAATAAGATACGTATACTTCACAGTCCCGGAATGGTTAAGGCCGATGAGCCTTTTTTGGACGGTCCTCACCGTGTATGAGAATTGGAACATCCTTGTGCCGGCGAAGCCAAGGTGGCTTGACGCGGTGCTCGTCACACCGTTGGATTACGCCATGGCGAGGTTGGACGACGGGAGGCTCGCGCTAGTCCCGCACAGTACCCTGTCTGGGCACGAGATTGCGTTGTTGAAGGGGAGCCCGTGTCCATTTGTGGTGCAGAGGGTGGAAAAGGGGTGGAAGTTGGTAGGAGATTGTTATGTCTATGGGATGATGGAAGGGGAGATGTGGAGGGAGGAGGAAGGCGAGGAGATGGATATCTTCTAGGGGTGCGGGGACCGTCGACTTCTGCGCCGTGTAGCATAAGCATCGCTATCACGGAGCGTGGGGCACTGCTGTCATCACCCCGTGGGAGTTTTCATGCTTGGCTGAGTTATCGGATATCTGATGTACGACCAGATAACAAAACCAGGCAATGATAGTACTGTCCTCTCTGAGATAGGGATTACCCCTTGCCCTGTACCCCCTTTACGTACTGCAAATCGACATTCAGGGTTTGTTTTTGACTGACTACATCATAGAACACTAACTTGATGCCGTTTATCGTATCCGTATATCGTTTATCATTCTCAAGGGCTTCTAACTAGGGCAGTTAGGAACTTGTTCCAGCGGCTTGTATCCGGGTTATTTCTCGAAAGATCGGTAACGACGCCAGTAGATGAAAGATCTTCAACGGTACCTATGTCCTCTCCACCGTGCACGTAATGTGGAACCAGTCATCAAACACGTTATCTACCTCAAGCGACAAGAACAAATTAATCGACGGATTCGTAGGCTCCCAAAGTTTGAAATGATCGGTCCGAAGTCTCGGAAACGTGACAGTGGTCTTCTTCTCCCCAGCCAGGCTCATCAGACACTCAACGGTTGTCGCTAGTTTGACTTCACCAAAAGCTGCCGTCACCTTTGATCTCGCCCTCGGGGTTGATCGTAAGCTAACCCCGAAAGCGTACCCGTCCCTCTGGAATATTAAAAAGCACCATCGCAACCCCCCCTGGATTTGTATCCTGAAAAAGTCATCAGAAAACCCAGACACAATCCATGGAGGGTAGAACGACACGAGGTGGCAACCGGCAACCGTTATCACAGTCTCGAAGTCGACAACAAAGGGCACGCTTTTCGTCACGAGCTGGCTCAGTGGGTGGTATTGAAAACCCGTAATGCTCTGGGCGAGTTGGTACTCTTGTAGGAGGATCTGCATCACCTTGGGCCTATTTCCCGACAATCGTGCCCAAGGTTTTATGGAGAGCGAATTGCAATAACGCGAGAGGTTGAGGAGGAACGGAAGGCTACCCGGAGCTCGATGGAAGCGATCTGTATGTACCAAGGGTACAGCAACTAAGCTATTCGCATCCGGGGTATAATTCAGAATTGCCAGAACAACTCGATTTCCGGGATCTATTGGAAGAATAGGCAGCTTTATTTGTAGGCCCACATTAGTCATCATTGAAGGGAAAGGGCCGGCTGAACCAATTAGGTCTCTTATACGGGGGTCTAATGCATCGAAATCTTCGCAACAGCGGAATGATGCCGGTGACCAAGCAAGAAATGAGTGGTTGTGAAAATTGCGGTCTTCTGATTGAAGCATGTTGTAGCCCCAAGCTAGAAGACTATCGTCGTTTTGGCTACTGATAATGGCCTGCTGTAAACGTAGAAACGCACGACTGCCCTCCCCATACAACAAAGGCATGTTGACTCCCAAGAGTCCCAAAAGGCAGTATGCCGTATCTTCGACGCGAGTTGTCTTTCTATTTGCTGCCCAGGAAAGTCGAGCAGCGATGCATGTCTCAGAGATATTTCCAGAATGCAAGACTTTTCGCGAGATTCGAGTGATTGCCGAGAGGAGGCCTATGTGTTTGCCTGAGCGGTCTCTCTCCTCAGATCTGACCCACCACTCGTAGCTTCGTAGCTTTCGGTCAATCATAAACATGTACTTCCAGTTCTTGTCGTAAAACTCTAGCTCGAGCGGCGCAAGGAGCTCCTGAAGCGTCCACCCTCTGGTAAACCAGCAGGCCTGTCGGAAGCGAGAGTCTGGAAGAAAGTGGTCATCGTTCGCAGACACATCGGCCAGGTAGACGTAGCATTTTTGCGCATTCTTGTACCATTCGTACATCGAGTTGATGGCCTCGGAAAGCTCTGCGCTACTCGACTTATCGATGCAACATGTATCGATCCATACGTACGTATACCCGTCAAGGACGGCCTTTACGCAGAGCCCCTCGATTTTATTATAGGCCCTCTTCGCCCTGTGGGAGGGGTCTGAAAGGTCTTGGAAAGTAATCTCGTCGGAAGTCCACGTATGCGACAGGATCACATATAACGGGACCCTATTTCCGGTAAATTCTTCCAGCCTTCGAGTGTGGACATTGAGAAGTCGCATGGTCTATGTTCGCGAATGCTACAAATCCATTCTGATTATTTCGGGAAAGAAAGAGGACAAGGACGAAAGATGAATCCTATGAGCGATGAGGTTGAAATTAACGTGACGCACTACCTGCCGCCAAGACAGCAACGCATGCCAAGATCCCGCTGAGACAAATACCAAGCCATGATGGTTTACTAATCGTTGTGGCTTACTGTATTTCGAGCTTGATGCATTGACTACGAAATTGCAGCTACCAGTTGAGCAGCTGTGGTCGAACGTAAAGCCGGTCGCACTAATAGAGCCGCTCAGTTCTAAGTCGAGTTGAACGTGTAGAAGACATGGATATATGCTTTGAGCGTTAGATAAGTAGTTTATGGTAATGTGAACAACAACAATCCTTCATATAAAGAGAGATCATGAGTACCTCATGGCTTACTAAGCCTTGTCCTCTGTGTTGCTTCGTTCTACCATCAAATTTTTGACTCAGATTGGCAACGCAGCTTCATGCGGATGCTCATTCGGTATCCAGGGACATTTGAGGTTGGAAAGCTGACGGAGTCCATTGAGGGCTATTGGGTTTGATAACGACGAAGCCGGCAAAGAATTGGAATTTGAAATCGCTAGGTTGACTAACAAGAACCCCACATTATGTCCCTGATCTACTGGACATGTAAGATACACAAGAAGCAAAGCATTTCCGCCAAGCCGGGTATCGGCTTGGCACCGATCTTCAAGAGAGCTAAGGTTTGAGACTCCACATGCCTCTCGACCTCGAATCATGGATGGCTTTAGCCATGTTCAGCGGAAACGATACTAACTCATTCCGTTATCGCCATGCCACCGCCAGATTCATGACGTGGCTACGTTAAGCTCTATGATGCCTAGGTTAGATCCAGCCCGGATAGACTAGTGGCGAAACTGGTGGTATAAATCTTCAACTCTTCTAGACTGGGCGTGGACTAGGCATGAGCGTCGTCAGCAAAGATCATGGACTCCAGGAATACACACAAGCCATAAGCAAATATGTGGGGTAAGAATCAAGCTTTGCGGAGATATTAGCTCTCCACTACTACCTCATTACTGGACTTAACTGTAGTAACCACTCCCTATAATTACGTATTTGGACTGGCAAAGGTACAAGAGTGACAGGGTTAACGGCATGCTGTGCCGTGAAGGTCCAGACAATCCGATCCTCTACCTAGACTAATTAGGAGTGTCTAGCTCACTCATAGCGCTGTTCAAGTGGCATTATCCCGGCACACGCTTCGTCGTCTGGTGAGTAAGCGAAGTGTCCCGCCGGCTAGGACGGAACATGAGATCACAGACCGCCGGATATAAAAGACACCCTCGCATGCTTTGGACCGTTACCCTCCGTACATTGGGATTTTAGCTACATTCAGAAAACCCGATTAAAATTGTTACAGGACTGCTTTACATCATTTCACAATGTTCGGATTCGGTATGTCAACTAGATGCATTCCAGAACCCGATATCTAAAACTGTCAACTGACACCTTGTAGATGAGGCTAAGAATGCTCGCGACGAGGTTTACAGCAGCGAGCCACGCGAGGCGAAGTTCAGCCACGAGCTCGTCGCCGGCGGTGCCGCCTTTGAGGCCATGAAGATATTCGAGGACCGGCAGCGCAGCGAGGGTGCGTGATCATTTCATTCTTTCCCAGACTTTCCACCCCGATTCCTCGCCCCTTATTATTCAAGGCGGACGTCTCCAACCAGGTGTACTGACTCCCCCTGTGGTTGAACCAGGCAAGGCGGTGAGCCATGGCTTCGCCAAGGAGCTCCTAGCCGGTATTGCAGGCGCCGAGCTCGACAAGCTGGTTGAGACGAAGGGCATGGACACCATCGATCGCGAGAAGGCGAGGCGCCATGCCAAGCAGCAGGCTGAGCAGATGTATGATCAGCACTATGGCAGCTATGAACAGTATGACCCGTAAGTGATTCGATGGCCTTTCGAGGGGTTAGTGATTTGACGACTGACTTTGGCCGAAGAGAACGTAGCCGCCGTCATCCTACCATGGAGTACTAGGTTGAGAGCCAACAGCGATGGCCATCAAGGGGCACGATTAAAGAATAAGGAGAGACAGCGCTGGTCTCGTATCCGGGTTTGGCTGGCATGGGGCTTCATTTTACAATAGCACGAACAGTAAGAGGCAGCTATGAAAAGTTAAAATAAATACTATGTGCATATGTATGTTATTTATCTATATAAAGCAGACACAATGGCCCCTTTTCCACCTAGGTCGTAATTTATTGCATAAAACGAGCGCATACCAATGTGGCTATGGAATTTTGGACTTGTATGGAAATAGTGCGAAACCAAAATGATTAGGTACAGCAAGGTGAAAGTGTTTATATATCCAGTTCAGGTCACACCACTCAAGACGGTAACAAAACCAACAGATTTGGGCGGACAGCTCAAACCCGGCGATATCCACAATGAGCTCTTTCCTCGAAGTCAGTGGGTCAGTCCAAATATGACCGGTGGTGTGACAGAAGTTCGGATCCAGCCGGCGACGTGAGTGGTCTGCGATGAAGACACTCGAATCCGGCAATTCGATTGGCATATAGATTGACAAATGGTGTCCGGCGACAGTAATCTGAAGGTACGGCGAAATTGGCTAACGCATGGTGAATATTTGGAGAAGGAGTGAAGGACTCAAACGGTTTGCGGACTCCCGGCCGCAACCAAGAAGGGCCGCATCAGATTCGACGTTTGGGGTTGGAGTGCAGTGCGTGGCCCCAGTGGCCATGATGGCTACGGGTATTGAGGCATAGTTGATGATGCCCATTCCGACATCTCAACAAGCTTCCTTGTCGGATTTCAAGTCCGGTTCATTAAATCCGTTTCGTCTGGTAGCCGCTGTAGCCTGCTTCAGAAGCCCATTAGCAGATATAGCTGAGACGGTATGTCGCAAGTTCTATGTGGAATTACTGTGTACATACTAACAATATGTAAACCCTAGCTGTTTTACCCATATTCACCTACATTTATTTCCAGCATGGATACCTGAACCGTCGCGTCTGATTGAGGAGGGAGAGTGATTGAGCTTGACGGAGTTGGCGATACTCAGAACTTTTGCGCTAAGCTTGGGACCGTTCTTGGTCCTATTCTACGATAAGTCATTGGCATTGGCTTGGGGGAGCACTGGCGCTAGTCCTGTCAGAGGCTGTATTGGATTCGACCAGCCCAAGCCCTCTCTTGATGCGACGGTGATACGAGGATTAGCGAACGCCCTAGAAAGTGAAGGATCTTAGTTTAAGAGGTGGAAATTCCTCTGTTCAGTGATCATTTAGTCGCCTGAAAAACAAGCAGTTCATGTACATCCTCGCCACCCACCATCACGAACCAGGCATCGACTTATGGATGCTATTTCTGTATTAACTTGAATCTATGTGACTCATCTCCTATCCTCCAATATGTCGCCTACAGACCTCTGACTAATTTCTTTATCGGCATAGTCTAGTAAGAAGGGAGACTAAACGTACAGACATCAGCATTCACGATCTCGGGCCCTTCTAGCCCCTGGCGGCATGCTTCCTCCAAAAACCCGCTTGACCGTACTTCCCGTTCCTCAAATCCTAGGAAGATCCCGTTAAATACTTCCTTTCTTCGCTTTCCCTCCCACCATAACCGTTTTCTGCCACCACCTAATACAGGTCCACCACAACCGTATTTCAAGATTCCCGGTGTGCGTTCTCGGGCGCAAGGGCCCTCATGGACGCCTCCGAGACGTCCGCGGCGTCCCGATTCGTCCTGCACCGGCAGCCGGCGGGGCTGCCGTGGGCTCGATCCTCACCCCTGAGCAGTGCAATGGAGTCCGCCGCCACGAGGTCGCTGTTCTCGTCAAGCTCGTCGACATAGAAGTTCCGTCAGCCGCAGGGCACGCAGTGCTCGCATTCAGGGTCACGGAACCCGACCGGGTACAGGGTCTTAAGGTCCAGCAGGCGCCACTTGGCGAGATTTCCGCTCGTCGCGCATGGTGAGCTAGTAGGAGGGGGCACCGCCAGACAGCTCGGAGACCCCCACTCTCGTCGTCCGGCTCGGGGTAGCCGGAGCACTAGCTCCTGTACCCCGGGGAACCATGGGGGCAGCCCCTCGAAGGCAACCGAGCCGTCGCGCCCAGAGGCGAATGGCGACAGCCAGTGGCACGCCGCGTCGCCCAGGTACGCGACGTCGCGATCGACATTAATCCAGAAGAAGGGGTCCTTCTTGTCCCTCTCGGTCCAGTCGGGAGTGTTGTCGGCGGACAGCAGCAGGTCGACCGAGGCAGCAGACGCGGCGGCAGCTACCGGGTCTCAGGGTTGGGGGAAGCGCGTAGCGCGCATGAGGCGCGCCTTCCAACATGCCTGGTCTCTGGCGGACGAGTTACTACGTTCTGCTCCCACGACATGGCAGGTCTCGGTGGTATATTATGTTATATCCCGTTGGTAGGGGGCCAGACTTGGAAGATCAAACAGTGTATTCTCTTTGAAAGAGACAGGAGGAGATATGGACGGTAGGGAAAAAGAGAAGTGCTGGAATTTGCTCTGTCTACCCCCAGTCGGAACTACCTGGAAGCTTTGCTAAGTATATAAGATGTTTTCTTTCGCGAGCAAGTTAACACATCTTGCGTCATATAGTTTATGTGTATGGGTACCGCAAGACTGTCTTGACTTCTCGTTTACCTTTCGCATTATCAGCTGTTTTGGGCAGCGCTTCGTTTCCCTGCCTCCAGTTCTCCGTAGCAATTCTCCGCCGCGTCTATATCTCCCTTCGTCCGCCGTCGTAATTTTGGTTTGTTCACTCACCCATTGGAGCAGGGCGCTATGCCCAATGTGCCCTCTACCCATCAGTAGGGGTCGGAAAAGGAAATGAAAATAATCCGGGTCTAAAAACCCAATCAAGGGCCTGCACTAACGCTTCTGCTCCGATACAGTAGCAGCTCCTTCAAGACTACGCCGAACACGTGCAAGTAGGCGCTCATACGATGATGTTGAACACTGACATAAATTCGCCGGTTGGGTTCCCTTCGAAGACGTACATCGCCACATTGCTATCCCGAGATCCCCAACATGGAGCGAGGATTAGGACCTGGATTATTGCAGCCGGGGACTATCAGGGAATCTCGACTAGGACAAGTAGGAGTGACAATGAGAATGCCTCTCCTGTCCCACCATAGCTCTAGCCGGTGTCCCTCTTCAAGACCGTCATATTGAATTATCCCAAAGGGTGGATGTAGTATAGAGGAATATATGAGAATCAGAGAATCCTCGACGTTGTACGGCAATACTCATACCAAAACCTGGGGATACGGTAGGTAACTTCTGGATGCCCGGGCAAGGGGAAAAGGGGTCCCGGCCCAAATTTGGAAGAGGTGGGTGGGGACATGAAGGGGCGGAAAATCCTTAACCCCGCGCAGTTGCAGCGGGGACCTCGACCTCCAACCGACGCCCCGTTTAAGCAATTGCAACCTAAACGTTAATCCGATATTCGAGCTCCCGTCTTGGAGATTGAACCTTGAATTTTGGAGAGCCGCCAGACCATACAAAGACACGAGAACGACGCGACTACCCACGAAAGGCACGCATACGACTGGGCTCCCCTTTCTCTGGCTCAACCCTTCCCCCCCGTCGCAATCATGACGTCGACTATCGGGATTCCTATAAAGCTTCTGAACGAGGCCCAGGGACATATCGTCACGCTGGAGATTACGTCGGGCCAGACTTACCGCGGCAAGCTTCTGGAAGGTGAGCTGGGCTGTACTTCTGGATTACATCCCGGGGGGCGATGGATGCTAACTATTTTTGCGCAGCCGAGGACAACATGAACGTTCAGCTCAAGGACATCACGGTGACGGCGCGCGACGGACGAGTCAGCCATCTAGACCAGGTCTACATCCGCGGAAGCCACGTGCGGTTCTTCATCGTGCCGGATATGTTGAAGTACGTTGCGGACCCAACAATCAATCAATCCATCGATTAATCATTGGCCGTTTCCCCTTTCGCGTCTCTCGTACTAACTTCATTGTTCTTCGCTCACTAGAAACGCGCCCATGTTCCGGAGTCGCAACGCAAGAGGCCGTGGTGTCGGTCTGGCCAGAGGACGAGCGACGGTCAGCAGGGCCCGGGCGAGCGGTCGCGGCGGGCGATAAATTAGACAACGTGTTTTTGCGAGACGAGACGAGCAATAGGATTCCCCTGTGACATGGGCCGGCGTTTGGGGTAAAAGTTTGGGCAACGACCGGAAATACCGAACCTGTTCTACGGCAAATGTCTGCTGCGGTCGGCACAAACCTAGATGTTACACAAACTTCGAGAATCAGAGAACAAATTGTTTCGCCAAACTCTCTGCTTCCTTTCCGCCCGAGATTCCTTCTGATGGATCAGCCCGGTAGGACCGCCGTCTCATGAGGTTGTGGGGGCGACTGGGTAGCTTGCTGTTACATGTTCCTCCTTATATCCCTTCTTGTGTGCTCTTTATTCGGCAGGTCGCTTGCCTAGTTTAAGTATACAGGACGTAACACTGGGAGTCAAGCACGTCCAAGTCAATTTCCGAGCTTCTGTTCCTCGGGATATTAAGGGTCGACTAATGAGCTTCTGATGGACAACAGTGCTGTAACAAAGATGCGGCCGTTCCAGCGGTCTTCGGAGAACATAAGCCAAATCTCAGAATCGCTGGGGAGGTCTCTTAAGGATCGGGGCTACCGAGACAAGGCTACTTAGGCCTCTCACTGTACATGAACTCAAGACAACGGCTGCTTAGTTTCTACGATTTGCACGACATAAAAATAAGTGATATGCCAGCGGATTAGCCATACAATTATAAGCGGGATACTACCGCAAGCATCTATATATCTACAATAATGTTATTCGCAATAGTGCTGCCCCTGACAGCTCAGCTCAGTCCGACCTAGCCGCATTGCGCCCTTCTCAAAACGCTCCGGGGTTTTCGTAGTTCGCCCTCGGGAATTGCTTTCTGAAGATTCCATGACAGCCTCCAAATGACAGTCGTGATTCGCTGGCCTTAGAGCCAGCAATGGGTTCGGCGAGAGACTATACCACACATACTCTCCTCCACTATGGGGCTGCTGTTCTTTGTGACTTCGCTTATTGATCTAATGTTCCGTCCACTCCTCGTCTGAATCTTCTTCCGAACTCGGCCACTCAAACTCCTCGCTCTCGCTGTCCGCGTCATCCCGTAGGCTATCCCCTGCCGCTCTTCTCGCACTTCTCCTCGTCACCACGCCTTCGGTCTCTGGGCTCTCGCGCCCGGCAGCCACCGCAGCCCTCGTCCTTCTGGTATTATGCTTCGTTTCCCTCCGCGTCGCGCCAACCGGCTTCGCGACGGCTTTTCTCGGCCTTGAAACATTTCCCTTCATAGACTTTTCCTTGATGCCGCTCCGCCGCGTAGCAGAGACGGGACCCGGACCCTTCTTCGGCCTTGGACGCTCGCCGCCCTTATGCTGGGTCTCCCCTCTCCACAGGCGCATGACCTCCTCGACCCTCGCGTACGTCTGGGCCCTCGCGCGCTCACGACTGACCCCCTGGCGCATCAGGCGATCGTACTCGGTGTGTCTGTGACGCACATGCGCGCGCACCGCCAACGCAGCCCTGGGCTCGAGGCCGAGCGCGCCGGACCGGCCGACGCGGCCGCTGCGCTTCCACGTGGCGCGGACGGCGACGGCCCGGAGCTCCGCGGCGGGGGCGCGCGGGAACAGGCCGAGCGCGGCGTCCAGGAACGCGGACTCGAGCCTGGCGTCCTTGTCGCGCACGGCGCGCGCGCGCTCGTGCCACGTGGCGTCGTGCGACGCGCGCACGGCCTCGTGGACGCGCGCCGGCACGCGGATCCCGACCACCTCGCCCTTCCCGCCGTCGGCCAGCACCCTGAAGACCGTCTCGTCGGCGGCGAGCGTCCGTTTCCGGCAGTGTGACGTCATGTACACGTTTCCCTTCGGCACGAAGCTGTAGCCCTCTGGCATCGGGGCGGAGGACCGCACCGTGGGTTCGTGGGTATGGCGCGCCATGATGGATGATGGAGGTGGCACTGATCGTGGAAAAGTTGATGGTCGTACAAAACTAGTATATCGGGCTTCAGGAGGTGTGGCAATAGGGGTGACTGAATCGAGGGCCTAGGCCGTCCCTATTGATTTCTCTCGAATGTGGGCAACGAATGAAAGTGAAGCTTATTTGTCGCTTACTATGGAAGTTGGGCTTCTCGTTAAAATGAGTGTTAGAAACGAAGGGGAGATTAGGTTAATCTAGCTGATGTGAAAAAGATGGAAGTGATGGAGGCGTTTGGGTGTGGTGAGATGCTACTGGGATTAGTGAATTTCGAGATCCTGAAAAACTTGGCGGTTGTTGAGGTGACATGCCTTTTATTGCGTTGACGCACAAAGCAGAGGTGGTCTGGAAAGCCATTGTCTTTGAACCATGCTGGAGATTGCAACAAAGACTGAGTATTCGTTAGGTGACCGTTGACAATGAAATTGATCAAGACCTAGCATTACGTCCAGACAGCTTTATTTCTCATCTTCCATAATTAACTTTCAAGTAAAGTCACATAGCAATATGTTTTACGTGTTACCCATGCCATCCCAAAAGCCTGCACCCCGTTATGTCATGATACGTTACGTTAGACGTCTTGATATTATGTCTGAATTAATGTTGGTATATCACGTCGCATGTAGGTCAAGGGGATGGTGACCCAACCGACGGCAAGCCTTCAGGTGACTCGCCCAATGTTACGCTCTGCAGGAACAACCAAGATGTTTCCCAAATGGGTTGAGGCCTATAAAGAACCTAAAGGCGCCTGCCACGATGAGATTGCTATGATTGCGCATTTCTGTAGGAACTAGTTCAATCCTTCAGTGGCAGTGCAACCGTCTCGAGGGTATGTGACGTGCTTTCTGGTATCGATGTCGAGAACACTTTCTCGACGCCAAAGGCCACTTGAACTGAGATTTCAGCCAAATGCTTAATTTGATATAGTTGCCCAGTCCTAGTGGAGCGTGGGTAGATTGGTGAATATTGCTTGCTCGATCGGCTGTCGTCGTCTTGGCAGCGTCGTTTGGGTTTAGAAGTATAGCCCAACCGAGTACGCCCAGCCGGATCCTAAATCCGTCATCGCGCGCAGCCTGGAGTTCCACGTACGGCCGAACTGCGGTGGATAGAGCAATTGCAATATCTCAGCAGTGATCTCGTAGGCACATGATGATAGAGCTGTGAGCGGAAGTGCTGATGTCAGCGCTTAGAGCGATCAGGCGATGTTCTCCGTATCCACTGCCATTTCCTCGCCGGTGGCCTTCCCATCGTTCTTGGTCGAGTCATCGGCTTCAGGGGCGTCTGAGGATACATTCAAGTCAGCCAGTGCAAGTACGAATTAGCGCCCCCTTCGTGGTTAGCTTACCCTTCATCTCAGCCTCGCCCTCCTCCTCCATCTTGCGTTTCAGGGCGTACCCCATCTTGCGCTCCAACTTCCTCCTCTTCTTCGCGCTGATGGCGGCGTTCGGCCCGCTTGTCGGGAGCAGACCGGGTCGCGCGCCGCGCCTCTGGTCGGCCTTGGTGACCTTGCTCTTCCCGCCTCCTGCGGACTGCTTCTGCGCTTGCTTTCGCGCTTTCGCGGCGCGGGCGGCAAGCCTGTTCTTCGACGGCCCGTTCGGGTTTTTGACTGAGGGCATCTTGGTCGTTGCTGTGACTGTGAAGTGTGGTTTAGGGCTGAACGAAGGTTTTACTTTTTCGGAGGCCAATGTCCAGCGGGTGTGGTGGAGGGGCATTCAAATCTGAGGATCCATATGTATCTAAGCAAAGCTTTATCTTTACAAGTGCATTCACCCGATATATGCATAGCAGACATACTACTATGTCCTCAAGTGCCAAAGTGCCAATTATGCACAGCAGGAGCAAGTCTGATCTGTGCTTTATACGATGTTAGCGTTTTATGGGGTATATGTCCGATTCAGCTCAGCGTCGAAAGCGCTGCTGCTATTGCTGTGCATACTTGGCAACCGGGGCCATACGCCATCTAACGTTAGCTGCTATTATTTCCTGATAATACAGGCAATAAATTTAAATGACAACTGGAGGGCTCATCGCTGACGCTTACCTCAGCACTTAATTTCTATTTTACGCAAAACCCTATACCGTTGCAGTTAGCTTCGATAGAAGCATGCTGACAATCCGACCTCTAGTTATTAACTAATGATATTTAACCGAGTATCCGGATTCATATCCTTGTCATTCTGTTGGCCAGACTTGGTGTATATAACTCTACGACCGCCCACTCTTCGAACGGCAAAGCCGCGAAGGATCTAATTATCTAGACTAAGTATGTTAGGCTGTTTGCAGCCAATCATCCTGTATGTTAATGCAAGCAATGACACCTGTAGTTTACTTGGCAAGGCACGGCGTACAGGTAGGGATACTCGGTGACTTAATCAATTTCTTTATATAGCATGGTTTGGCCATATGCTATATATCGCCAATGATCTCTTCTCCGTTCCTGGGCTTGCGATCGACGTTAACTTACATCTCTCTCCTATTGCTTTCTGGATACCCCGACAATGTCCGCACTTCTTAAAGCTCTAGGTACTCTTGTGCTGCTTTATGCATCGTCATTTCTGTACGGTTTAATACGAAACATCTACCATGCCCGAAGGATTGGCTTGCCCGTATTCGTCGTGCCATTCGACCAGAACCACTTCATATGGATGGCGTTTAGCGTACCACTACGACCTTTTCTGAAACGAAACCTCCCCACCTCAATCTGGAATCGCTTGACCCTCACCATCTACGGCTGGGAATTCCCCGAGAAGCGACGCCCATTTCTGCAGTATGCGGCCCCTCAAGGCAACGACAAGTCGTTTATGCTCGCGGGCTGCGGAAGGCTCGAACTCTGGACATGCGACCCCGAAGTGACGTCCGAGGTTCTTCGACGTCCAAGGGACTTCCAGCAATATGACCTGACAAAGTTGGTTATGAGCGTCTTTGGGCATAACGTCCTGACTAGCGATGGTGATAGCTGGGCTAGGCAGCGAAAGATTGTGGCAAGCGTCATCAACGAGCGCATCTCGAAAACCGTCTTTGACGAGAGTGTGCGACAGACTCGGGGAATGATTAACGAGATATTCGCTGCTCGAACCCAAGACCGCGCCGCGTCCGCAAGTTCGAATAAGATGTTCGATATGCTCAAGAAGGTCACCATCCACGTGCTAAGCGGCGCAGGGCTAGGAGCTAGCGTACCTTGGCGGAACGAGGATGGCCAAAAGCCTCGACCGGGCTTCAAAATGACCTACATCGAATCTGCGAAGGCAGTCATGGAAGCCGTCACCGGACCAATCATACTTCCGCAAGTTCTCCTCACCTATTGGCCGTCTTGGATGCCAGGAGGTCCAAAAATGAAGCAGCTAGGCGTCGCCAAGCTCGAGTTTCCGCAACATACCAACGCACTTCTCGGTGAAGAACGCAGGCGCTCCAGCGAGAAACGCGCCAGCAGAAGTAACATAATGAGCCAAATGATCCGGGCTTCTGAACAGGACCCGAGCACAGGGAAGGCGCTGTCGGACGAGGAGATGATGGGTAACTTATTCATATTCACTGCTGCCGGATTCGATACAACGGCGAATACGCTCTCCTTCGCCTTGATGTTGCTGGCCAGGTACCCTATGTGGCAGGACTGGCTGCTCGAGGAGATCGACGGAATCCAGCCCGATGATGCGGAAGATTTTGACTATACCTCGGCGTATCCCAAAGCAACGCGAATCATGGCTTTCATGTTTGAGACGATGAGGCTCTACACGCCCATGGGCCATCTCGTGAAGCAGACTCATGAACCGCAGACCATCAAGACGTCACGGGGTACAATATGCTTACCACCTCGCACTGTCGTTTATATGAACTCCGTTTGCCTTCATCTGGAACCCGAGGTTTGGCGAGACATCAACCACGGCTCCGACCCAGATTTCGTCAAAACCGCCTCGCCGAAAGACAGCCCGGACGAGTTGATGTTCCGTCCCTCGCGCTGGCTCAATCCGGCAGGCTCGCAACAGCCCCTGTTCCAACCGCCCAAGGGTTCCTTCGTACCGTGGTCGATGGGGCCGCGCGTCTGCCCCGGCCAGAAGATGGCGCAGGTCGAGTTCACAGCCGTGATCCTGACTCTCCTGCACGAGCACCGCGTCGATCCGGTTCCCGTCGGCGAAGAGAGCAGGGAGCAGATGGACGAGAGGCTCGAGGCGAAGCTGAACGATAACATGAGTGTCTTGACGTTGCAGATGAACGGTGTGTATGACGTCGGCGAGAATGGCGGGGTGCCGATTCGGCTGAGCAGGCGTGTGTAACACCGCTGTGTCCACTGACTGGTCTCGTCGTCGGCCTCCAGTCTCAATCGACTCTTGTATAAATAAGATTTGACATAATAATGCACATTATCAAGCTATAGCCCATCCCGTGTAATTTTCCAATGATTAACGTGGTTATCTAGGCCGATAACTGTCTAGACGACCCTCTAAACCGCGTTACTTTTGAATGTAGTGCCTTTCTTCCCTCTTGTCTCTTAAGTATAACCCAGCTGGTTTCGCCAAAATAGTTGAGCCACCCCTATGCCCAGCAGCCGAAAAATGGGAATCGGATAACAAAGCTCCGGCCGAGGATAGTCCGAATTACTTAAGAGAGAAGATAAAAGCCGATGGTTCTTTAGCTTTTAGAAAAGAGAGATTCTGCTCGGATTATACATAAAGCAGCGATGGGATACACCTACGTCGTCGAAACTGGCTCAGGTATTTTGACTAGAGCTTGCTCAGACAACCGTAGCCTTAGTACTGTAAATTGGCGGAATTCTTCTTTTTCGGGTACTAATAAGCATGTACTGAGATTTCGAACTCTTAGAAAGTGATGAGTTAAAGCAGAGTCCTTCCTATTCGCTCGCAGTGGATAGGTTGATAGGTTTATAGGTTTGTGGCAAGAGGGGAACGTAGGCCTCTAGGTCAAGCCTTATAAACGAAAGAATAGATCAAACCAGTTTGAAAACTGTTACATACCATAGTACAGTATCTTGCCATGGTCGTCCCCAGATTGTTGAGGTGGCCATAAGTCATCACCGACGGCTTGACAGAGAATTCTCTTAGATGCAGTTAATGTAGCACCGCTTTCCAACGGCGTCCAATGACTTCCTATATACCCTCTTTCTCCAACACTGCTTCAACGTCCCTGTTGGGTGGTTTCTCTCCCCTAACGAAGGTTATCAGCACTTAGAACTGTGAAATTACTAGATAGACATTTTCGCTGGACGGCCCCATCGTTAAGCGGCATAATTAGAGTGTTCAGGTTGCTAGGGCCTTAGATATCAATCTTTCAAAATTTGTGGAAATGAACCCCATCCTCTTATTTTTGTAGCACAGCTGCAATCGTTTCTATTCTCCCCGCTGAGGGTTTCCCACAGCAAGATTGGCACGGACAACGATACTGTCTCCAATACGAAGTACCAGAAGGAACAAGACGAAAGAACTGGAATCCGCGCTTAGACGGTCCCCAACCTGGTGGGTCGTGTTCCGCGCGAACATGCCACGGTCCGTTAAAAGCAGTACCAGGGGAATCTGTAGGGAGAGCATTGGGGGCAGGCCTATAGTACTCAACAGATGTATAACTATGAAAAGTGTAAGGCGAAAATCCCGGTGTGTACTAACCACATGAATAAACATTGAATAAATATTATTAGGCGGAGTTGGTGCATTTCAAACAAGCTGACTCTCTTCCTTCAGCGTCATCATTCCTTAATAATCAGCCACGACCAGTCCATCTTTCTTATTTTATCCTCTCTCTTCGCAAACTCCTTCGAGTCTTGTAGAGAACCTCTCTCTATCTATCTCCACTCCTACACCTACCTTCACTGCTAATTTGTCCCTGCTATTTAACATGAATTAGTTTAATGATGGTGTCAGTAATGCTGCCGACGATGCCATCCCCGTCAACTTACAAACCATTGGCGATGACGCGGTTCAACCGACGCCCATGGTCAGCCAATGCGCAGAGATTCGGGGATTTCTGAAAGTCCAGATTAACGACTTTAATTCCATTGTATCTATTCCCACGTCTGGTACAGCAACCTAGAGTTCAGGACGAGGCTGAATATCATTTAAGTCATGGTGTAAGGTTTTCAGGTCTTTCTCGTCCTTCTTAAGTTATTGTATAAATAATCATTTCAATATTGTATGCTTTATCCATCTTGTTTGCTGCACCCTATCTTGCCCTCTTTGTCTCTCTTTACCCATTTCTCTCAGTATTCTCCCTCCATTATCCTTTTCATTACTGTTATACATGCATTATGTAATAGCACCTTTCTTCGCGCATTTATCCTTCAGTAATATACAAGCCTTACATATTGTACCTTAAGGTTTTATAGGAAACCAAAATTCTTTATGGTTGTAAAGGGGTTCTGCTTACAAGTTATTAGACAACTTGTGGGTAAAGGCGGTATGTACTACGCACAAAACGTCAAGTTGCTGGACCGAGTCTATCTCGGTGCCACGGAAGACTTCGACCAAGCGGGCCTCGCTCTTTATAGCAACCTGTCTCATGAGTTGCTGCTCGCTGTCCCAAAGACAGCCCGGATAACCGGCGCTCTTCCAGCCTCTTCGAAGAGGACCCCAGAAAGTGACAGCGACCTTTCTTGGAAAATCCCTAAATCCCAGTCCTGTCACAACTGCCCATGCCGGCTAGTTGCCCACGGACAAGACTGGCATGTGCAGCGGCAAGAGGAACAAGTCCTATGCAACAAAGACCGGGTCCAATTTTGGATCCTCTTCCGGGCACACTGGCAAGCGTCCATTAGAAAGCAATACCCAGGTATAAAATCCTGTGCTATCTGGAAGGGAGATGGGTTTCTATTTTCTCGTGCCACAACGCTAACCTCAGTTCTTCAGCCCAAAAGATCAGCGAGATCTGGCGAGCTATCGACGGGGAAGAAAGGAAGCAGTGGGAGAAAAGGGCGGAGGAAGCAAAAATCCTTAATATGACGGATTGCAACGGCCAACGCAACTGGCCCCAAGGGCTTTAATGACCTATAACGTTAAGTAGACTTCGAGAGTCCTTGAAGTCCCCTGTAACTAGATGTCTCTGGAGACAGCCGTCTCCGACGCTGTCTCCATACTTAGGGATCAACCCTTTTTCTTGCGAATCTTTCATTACCATCCTTGTTATCACTATCATCCTTGGCGACCCTCCGAAATCAAGAGGAGGGACAAGACCTGTCAGAGGAGCAACAATACTGCCAGTCCATGGACTTTAAGTATTGCTGGCAATCTTAATGCAGCGGAGAATGTGGGCTTTTCGTATGGTGTTACTTCATCTATGACTAGAGCTGGCGAGGCTCTCCTGCCTGCGAACACCGATGGCAGTGTCCCAGTCATGGGGCTATTGGGGCAATGAACAATTACGCCATTGAAGAAATCATTGCGGGTGACACTCCCGCCATGGATGTTGTCGAGCATGGCATGCGGGATGGAAACTTCAACGTTAACCCATATCTTCGACACTAAGCTCACAGCCAGCTTCCCAGGTCATGGAGACTACACCTCACAAAACTAACACAATTACCACGAGACCATGCTCAACAACATGGCACAGGAGGCAAGTCTGGCGACTAGATCTCTGGGACGGCTTGGAGGGCAAGTCGTTCGGACTAGTTACCCGCAAGCAAGCCCGACAAGGACGATGGGTACGGGGGGAAAGGAGAGAGAAGGGCAACGGAACCATTGGCAGCAGGAAGCGCCAAAAGAGGAAGACTAAGGAACCGAAATCCGGTGTTCGGCGGTCTCCCAACTGCTGGATATTGTACCGCAGTTCAATGCAGGCGGCGGCCAGAGAGCAGAACCCTGGTCTCAACCAGGGCGCTATATGTGAGTAGATGGATTCACGATTTATATGTAATAGCGCTAACTTCTATGCTACAGCCCCAAGGACAAGGGACAAATGGCAAGCCCTGGGGGATGATGAAAGGGGGCACTGGGAGATCCTGGCCGAAGAGGCCAAGCGTCAGCACAACGCGACAACCCAAAGTACAAGTATCCGCCCAGACGTACCTCTAAGATAAAAGGGAGAGGCAAGAAGCCGCATAAGTCCATCAGAATGCTGCAGGTTTAACTGCTTCTGGGGGCAATATCGATGTCAGTGCTTCGGGCAATATCAGCGCTCCGGGCGATGTAGGATTTTCTGCTACTCCGTATATGGTGTGTTTCGGCGGAGCTGCTTGTGCTACTGAAGACAGCGGTGCTCTCTCGGCTATGGGACCCACCGGAGAGGTGTATCCAGGCGCTATGTTCAGTGACCTGAATAGAGGACAAGTGTTGCGGCAGATGCCTTGGTCGCGTTGGAGGACAAGTCTTTTGGGATGTACTAGGCACATCGGGCCAGCATTTTGGCTGTCATGGAATGTGAATTAGTAATAGTGTTGACTGTAACATTGGAGAACCACTTCGATATACCTAAAACGATGAAGAGCATATGGTGGGAGATTCTTGAGTTTCTAATTGGCCCGAACCTTGCTGCGGGTGGTTATAGCACCAAAAGGTACATGGCAAAGCAATGAAATGGAGCGGCAACCGCTGCTATCCCATGTTTTACTTATGTGGTCACGTTAATGTGGATTAATTTGGAACCTGTGGTCCCGGACACCCGCCGTTTGAATAGCTATAGTTAACTCCACTCTATTCATGTAGTTCTCTACGGACCATTCTCATCTGGAGCGAAGAGATATGCCGTAGGCCATAACCGCGGGGGTCAAGCTTTTAGCGTTTGTATAGCATGTTAATGTGATCCTGTGATCAGCGTCGATGGGAGTCATAAAATCGACGGGGAGGGTTACATCGCATACCGGCACACGACCCTCGTATGTAGCAACAAGGCGTTGTGGCGAGGATTCAAGCTTTTCATCCCGTCTTCTTGGCCAGATTGCCAGTGTTGGGTTACATATCCGAAGAGTAAAGGGGGTGGACCCCCCGCTATCATGCTACCTACGTATCTCTCATGACAGCAGCCTATTTCGCACCGCAACGATCGCCTGACGGTCTATGATACTATCACTCCAGTCTAGCGAATCGCATTGGAGCATGGATATAGTTGCAGCCGACACGTAAGTTGTGGGAGCCTTTGCCATAGAATAAATACCACTTCGACGTTGACGTTGGTTCATAGAGAGTTTCCGCTTCCTCCGTGTCTGTCGCTCTGGGAGAATTGACAATCCAACGTCCCACTTCCGTGTTGAATAGCTTTCAAAATCTGGAGGTATTATCATTTCGTTCTATTGTGCAATTACATGCTTGAACATTCGCTAGCCAATCACTGGCACCTCCCCTTTTCGATTAGACACTCCTCAGAACCAAATCCTTTCATCAGTTCAATTGACCAATGGCTAACACCAAGGAAGACCTAGAAAGCCTTCCAGCTGCTGAGATACCGGACGAGACCTTAAGTCCCAAGAATACTGCAAACGGGCGTCGGGACTATGCTGGGGCGCAGGCGAAAACGGACTTGGAAGAGATCCGGCTCGTGCGGAAGCTAGATTATCGGATAATGGTCAGTCAGTCCTGCCTCAACAAAAACTGGCGTCATCCATGCTCATTTCGATAATAACGCTGCTCCTCCAAGCCCATCTTATGGTTGATGTATTTCTTCAACTACGTCGACCGCGGCGCCCTCGCGCAGGCGCGCCTGAATAACCTGGAGGACGACCTCGGCATGGCGGGCAACGACTTCAACGTTGCGGTCTCCGTCCTGGTCGTGGGATATATCTTGATGCAGGTGCCGAGCAACATGCTGCTTACCCGGGTCCGTCCCAGTACCTACTTAGCGGCGTGCATGGTTATCTGGTCGATTATATCGGGTGTGCTATCCTTTAGAATCTAAGCACGATTTTGATCCGCTGACGGAACGGCTCCAGCATGTACGGGGCTAGTTAACTCATACGGCTCACTTGTTGCCTGTCGTTTCCTGCTTGGATTCTTTGAAGCGCCTGTGAGTAATAGCTGAGATGGAATGGGATGCGGAAAGATGATACTTACAGCGTTTCGCTTCTAGTTTTACCCCGGTGCCCTCTATCTCCTGGCTGTCTTCTATACACGTAAAGGTCGGGCGATCTGACCAACTTCTGGTCGTTGCTCTGAAATTGACTGACACAAGACAGAGGCCGCCTCTCGGGTGGCCATCTTGTACACGGCAAACATGGGAGGATTGAGTTTCGCCAATCTCATAGCAGCGGGCATATTTGCGGGCCTGGACGGTAAAAGGGATATAAGCGGCTGGAGATGGTGGGTCCCTTGCCCTTTTTATTAAGGTTTCCACCCTATAACTGTCTATCGGATTAGTCGCAATATACTGACGCGAACCGTGACGTGAAGGTTATTCATTGTCGAAGGCGTGGCCTCGGTGCTCGTTGCGCTCGCGAGCCTCTGGCTCCTCCCGGACACGACCGAAACGACGCGTTGGCTGAGCGAATCGGATAAGCAGATAGGTCAGGCGCGTATGCAGAGAGACCGACTCATCGATGCTCAAGACCACGAACCCGTCGTAGAGGCCCTGTGGAGCGCCGTCAGAGACGGACGGCTCTGGCTCTTCTGCGCGATCCAGAACTTCCACTACGCAAGGACATCGTTTATAAACTTCCTCCCGACGTGAGTACATAACCCACTCCATCTCTTGCGATACTGTGCTGGGGCTAAGTCTCTTTTTTTTCTCTTTTCGCGTCCCCAGCGTCATACACGACCTCAATTTCACGAGCGCCGTAGCCCTGCTCCTGGCCTGTCCGCCGTATATCTTCGCCTGCGTCGCCGCGCTGCTCCCCGCGTGGTCCTCGGGCCGCTTCCACGAACGCACCTGGCACATCACGGCCGGGTTCGCCGCGGCCATCGTTGGGTTCGCGGCCGCCGCCGCGACGACGGCGAGCAACACGGCGTGTTTCGTGTTCCCGGCGGGCGCGTTCTCGGTGAACTCGGTTATCACCCGGCTGGATCGCCACCACGCTGTCGCAGAGCCGGGATAAGAAAGCGGTTTGTGCCCCCGCTTATTGGTTCTACTGTTTCCGTGGGTTTCGATCGGCTACTGACCTGGTATGTACCCGCCAGGTCGCGCTGGCTGCCGCCAACGTCTTTGCCCAGATCGGCCAGATATACGGGACGTATCTCTGGCCGAAGAGCGACGGCCCGCGGTACCTGATAGGCTTTTGTCCCTCTGCGGCGTTCTCGCTACTCTCGCTACTGCTCTGCTGGGTCATGAGGTTCCTGCTGAAGCGACAGAATCGGCGGGTTCAGCGAGACATGTCCGCAGTCGGTGAAGGACGTAACATTTATTCCTACTAGTGCAGTGTCGCCACCGTAGCATTGGACTCTGAGATGCGTAATGGGGCATGGTTATGGCCTGATGTCATCTATGATCCTCTTAATTCCTTGTTACTAAACCGGCCGCCTGTGGGGGTCCAACACATATGCTGGTGGACGACGAAGGACCACATACATCTAATTGTTGATACACAATCCTTCCTGGTCACTCACCCCCATCACCGAAGCCAGGAATGCTCATACACAAGCACCCGGGATCCTCGTCATCGTATTGGTTGCGTAGGCACAGATTTTCAATGGTATCGCAGCTCCCGTGAGATCATATACTCGAATGCGCAAAAGCGTCTCGTCGCAACACTAAAATTCAAATGGTATCTCATAAATCTATGGTCATTTTCACCACTCAAGTCTGTCATCACAGGTCAAGCGCACATCAAACCGCTCGTCCCCCCTCCACACTTTGGATCCCGAATTGCAGGAGGCCACAATGCTCCTCAGGTCGCTGATCATACCGCCAGGCCCGCTGGCGTACACGACCGTGGATCCCCTCACTGTGTTCTCCACAAAATTGTTGACGACCTCCTTGAGATTGGGGTGCCGATTGTAACCCTCGCCTCCGATCTTCTGGACATCTACCACCCGGGCCCTCTGAGCCCCCTCTAAGGATGCGGTCGATGTCGACCCGACTTCTTGTATATCTGCCTCTTTCTCCGTCGTTTTAACGTCTTGTAAGGATGTGTTCTTACTGCTCTGCTCGCGGGTGACAAAGATACGCACCCCTATTCGGTGCGACACAGCTGCTTTCCGGATGACGTCGAGTTCCTTCTCAATCCAGCGGACATCGTCTTTCCTCCTGACTGCCCAGATCAATTCGATCTTTCGATCTCTCGAAGCCGGCTTCTGTATTAGGTCCAGGAGTACCGGAAGAACGTATGTGACACCCGTGCCACCAGCGACACATAGCACATTGACATCTGGTGTAAGCTTCTCGGCGATGGACTCGCCGTAAGGACCCTGTAAGATGACCGGTGTTGTGGCATCCGCGGTTACTGCTAGTTTCTTGGCAGCCAGCTCGTTGATCTTCTTCGTTTCTCCCCCCTTCGCGCGGAATATGTATGAATGGGCTACGACGCCGTCTCGGACCTCTGGCAGATTCAATGGCGTGAAAGGATGCGACTGCCAGATGCTACCCTCGGTGAAACATAGGTAGAAGTGTTGCCCGACCTTCCAAGCCTCTTGAGAGTGCTCGAAGTCCATACGGATCACGTCGCCGTTCTCGTTATCAGGGAAACGGGCCAATCGACTCGTCACGGCCTTGAAGCCCATAGACTTCTCAGGCAGGTACTGGTGGTGAATCAGGGCGGTACGAATAAGTCTCGCTCCACGATCGAGGAACCAGAGTAGCAGTGACGGTAACATGAAGCATCGTAACTGTTTCCAATGACCCCAGCACGCGCCAATGTACACCATTGCGAGGATATAGTGCGCCTTGCGGAAGAACTCGTACCCGATGAGGCGGATGCCCCATGGCGTGCTCAGCGCAAAGATAATCAAGAGCAATAACATCGCGACAACGCCCCAGATCATGTATAATTGGGTAATCCAATTCCTGGCAGTCTCTGGCAGCGGTTGATAAAGCTTTATCTCGATGATGGACCACCCGATCGTGTGCAGACTGCTTTGAATAACGATGATGTATCCGAGCCAGCGGTGGAGGAAGTTGAAGCTCTGGTAAGGCACACCAGTGAGGGCGGAAAGCAGCGACTCTCTACTCGCCAGCATAATAGACAACGGCGTAAGGGCGTACGCGAGGACGCCTATTCTGTCGGACCATGGGCCCAGACCAGAGCGGATATTGAAAAGGTCTGTATAACCCTTAACCGGTGTAACCCATTTCTTGTAGACGATACCGACGTGAGTCCATATTAATAGATAACACGCTAGAATAGCTAGGATCAACACTTGCAGTCTCGTTATGCGTCCGAAAATCGATTTTGCGGCGTCGGGAAGGAGATAGCGACGGCCGTAAGCAGCAAGTGTCCGCTTCAATCGCAAGCCCTTCGGTTTGGATGCCGTCAGCACCTCCCCCTCGGCGTTTGCTGACACAACGGCATCAGCCCGTGGCGATGGCCACAGTCTCCTGCCGACGGACCAGACAAACACAACCCCGAGGATAGTCGCCCATAAGATGGCGACATAGATCATGCCGAGGTCATGAGCGCTGTACACAGCATCGAGGTACTCGCAAGACCCTGGGTCATTCACGCAGGGAACGACACGTTCTGCATACCCCCAGTGAGGCTCCAGGCTCTGCGCTGTGCTCAGATCCTGGATATGGCGAGCATGCTGAAGATGCCCGACTTCCGCCATCTTGGCAACCCAGGCTCAATCCGTCCCGTCGATAACGAGTTTCGATCGGATGGGCAGTCGAATGCGAAGCCGAGAAGCGACAATGTCGTCGAAAACAAGTCCGAATTTCAGTTTACGGCATACGCCTGACTGAAATGAATATCCAAGAGAGAGCTACGTGGTATAAATGCTAAGACCACGATATCCTTCTTGCCAACTTGGGCATAATCCAACGGCTTTCCAGGCCCGATTTAAGCGGGCGGACCATAGCGTACCTAGCAGACCCGGACGAAACATGCTCACTATAGTAACTAAGGATGAAGTAATAAATTGAGCACCAAGAATACGGAGGCGGAAGACCTGCCATTTCGCTGTCTGGCGACCACGTTTTGTGGAGTGGTGTGAGAAGAATTGAGCAAGTTTCAGGGGTCCGCAACCGGCGACCGTGGCGGCGAACCGGACCTAGAACCTCCACCGCCGCTGTATACGGGAGATAGCACCATGCATTATAACCTGTTTGTCCAGGCGCCCGCAACCCCTGACCCATGCTAGCTTATTTCGTACAACACCCCCGACAGCTTCTGACCCACTCGACATCAATATCTCTCCGCCAAGTCCAATGTTAGACTAGGGTCGTGCGACAGTGAAGCTGATTACCTTGCTAGAACCTCTCAAATGTGCTCAAATATTCGTATCTGATGCGAAGGTGAATCTTTCCAAATAAGACCTGAAATTAATGTCTTTTTGATGTTTCCCTCCTAGAGTCTACCGTGACCCGAGTTCTCTACAACCAGTTTCGAGCTCCAACCTGGACAAAGAGAGCGATAACGCGACCGTCACATCTTATGGTAGGAGACAGCTCCTCAGAGTCCGACTAAGTTATCGAGCCGCGTATCTGAGCTTTAACGTAATTAACAACACCGGCTTGGGCCGCTGAACACTCTCATTATGGATCACGGTAGTCACAGTGCCATAGGCGAGGAAGTCGCATGCAAGATAGACGTGAGTCGCTACACACGTCGTCTATTGAAACAGTGTTAAACTAACAGTTCCCGCAGATGTTATGGAATTGGTATACCATTGATGCTTGTAGGCGCATAGCCCGAGACCAACACATCAACCTTCGGGAACTAACAGCGAGTAGGCTTTCTTACCACATCATGGCGAATACAAAACCAGGGTATGATGGTTGCAACCTGCATCGGTGTGATATTGATGGTCGTCTGCCTCGAGTTTCTTCGCCGGTTAGGCAAAGAGTACGACAACCTGATCCAGCGTCAGTTCCAGAGACATGTTGCCGCCCAGTCCACGAAACCTCCGTCTCCGAGCCCTGATTCGTGTGCCGGCTTGCCCGCTGCTGTGCCGCAAGCCGTCATATACAGGGCGAGTCCGCTGCAGCAGGTCATTCGCTCTGTCATCCACGCGGCCACGTTCGGAGTTGCCTACATCATCATGCTCTTGGCTATGTACTTCAATGGCTATATCATCATTTCTATCTTCATCGGCGCGGGAATTGGCAAATTCCTGTGCGATTGGATGGTCGTAAAAGTGGTGCTAAACAAGGAAAACGGAGGGAAGGGCGTTACAGGGATTGAGGAAACGACAGTGTGCTGTGGGTGATTTAGCGATTGGGCCTTTTCGACTCGCGAGTGGCGATGGAAAAGGGGCACATGCTTTGAAGTCGAATTCGTGTCTTTCAAGCGTTCACGATTTACAGCGGAGATAGAAACATATATAGCCCGGAGCTCTGACTTAGAATGACATTATGATGTCCACGGACCTGCTTCATCTGTTCCTTCAGAGGGCTCTTGATAATTGCAGTAGAAGACACCCCATGCGAAGCTCCAAAAACAAATATAATGACAGCAACGAGATCGTACTGCTTGCACTTACTTGATGTACTTTATAGTTGTCACACCTTCAGTTAATGTGGTGACGTAACTTCTAGGCTTCCAGTTCACGAGCAAGGTAGGGGCATAACTGCTGCATGTTGCAATGTTATAATTAGCCACAGCAACAATTCCCTAATAAAATAGCGAAATATTCACCTACTCTTTTTCGTATTCCTTTCCTTTAGCAGCCATTAAAGAAGCATTCGTCCCTAGCAAACCGTAGGGCCTCACCATCTTGGCCGAGTGTGAGTTCTTGTTCTATAGCAAAGGAAATGTGACAGCGACAATCTTGTTTCTATAATCGTTCATGCGCTCGCTGTTCATTTCCTGAGTGTCAGCATATGCTCTAATGCAACGACCAGTATTGAGTTTCCTCGAATTCAAGCCAGACAGTTGGCGTAAGATAATGCTGGTGAGATTTAGTTTCGTCCTTATCACAAAAGCCGGGATCCCTAGGCACGAGTCACCATCTGGGATCAGCTGCCGGTAGGTTTGCGTTGACATAGCGATTTGCCAAGGCATGGTTGCTTTGCTGGCCTTGGAGAATGGATTGCCGAACCTGGGGAGGGAGTAGAAATGGAGTCAGCCATCTCCGATTGACTGCGCTTCCCTCGATGGTAAAAATTGAATATTCCTGGTTTCAAACGGTCGAACTTCTTTGGGAAGCCTCCACTATCATCAACTGAGCTGGCAGGAGAGTTTGTATTGCTATGATGGAAATCGCTGGACTCTGACACGAACGATGATCTAGAAGTATCCGAGTTCCTGTTGGCAGATGTCTCGCTATCAAACATGGTGTTGGTATGGCTGAGTATTCCAGTGATCTTGGGAGTACTTTTCTTCGTGAAACGCTTTAGTAGGCTGCCGGACTCGCCAATGACCACGGCTGCGCTGCCTTCAATAAGTTCGGGCACACAGATCTGTCCGAACGACGAGTTACTAACTACTTGCTGCAACCTGTCACACGAACACTGTCAGTCTTTGGGAGTGGGGCAAGGTTGGAATAAGGACGTGCCTCCGCCGTGAAGTTGCAGGTTGGTTGCGGTGAGTCGCTTCTTCGTCTGACGGCAGCCAGCCAAAGAATAGAGACCCAGAAGAACTTTGACCGGAACGGCCATATAGTCCTTGTTCCGGGGAAGAGTTTTCCACTGATGACAGAGAATCTTCTGGTTGTCAATCGGTCTTATCAGGTCTCCAAAGCCATTTGCAAGTAGAACCAATGCATTGACGTCGCGTACGAGTCTGGGCCAGCCTCCACAGGTCTTATGAATCTCCAACTCTTTGAGCGGCATAGGCGACCAGTCCTCGACTACAGCCTTGTATTCATACCCTAGCAGGCGTTCTTGCCAAGTCGCATGTATCTCGAGCTTACTATTCTTTTCCGTGGACATGCTCTGGGCCTGAAGTAGCTCCAGGATAGACCAAATCTCGGAAACAACATCGTCTAGGAAGAGAGGGTCGTCTTCCTCGGAAGAAAGCTGCAGCTTCGCATTTTTAAGTAGCGTTTCGGTGAAACTTTCTGCGGATGCGATCTTGACCTTGCTCGCGGGAACTCCGCCTAGCCCCGACGATACGCGATGATGCAGAATGTGCAACAGCAACCCCGATGCGGCCACAAGATAGCTGCGACGCTCTCCTGTATCGAAAAGGGCTATGAACATCCTTTCAGCAGCAGCAACGATTCTGCGATACGACGAGCTGCGTTGGAAGTGGCACGTGCCATCTCGTTTGCCAAATGTTACGTCGATTTGGGCCAATCCAAACTGCTGGAAGCCAACGCTCGCGCTCGGGATTTGCAAGGTCGGTTTCACTTCTGTAGCGTCCGAGAACTTGATGTTCTCAAAATCGTTTGTCTCATCCCCCACTCGGATCTCGACCAGGCTATTCCAACCGATGAAACAACGGGCCGTCGCCAAAGAAGCGAAGTCCACATCTGGTAAGAGTGATCGATTTAAGCATTGCTTCACTCCTTCATCGTAGGAGAGCTGCACCTCAGGATCAGTATTGGCCACGTAATGCCACTGTATCCCATCTCTAGTTCGCATCACCGGCACGAACATTGACGAGAATCCTTTGATGACGACGCCACCATCAAACGTAACCGCGTGGCGGGCTCCTACAATAGCAGCCATGAGTTCCACAGACATTTCTAAACCCATGCCATTTGCTCTCTCCGGAATGGGGAATCCGTACGCAATGACCGCGTTTGAAAAAAGTGAGAGCCAGCATGAATTCTTTTCGTCGGCAAGCAGCTTCGTGAAGGAGGTATCAAGTCTGAATATCGGCTCAGTCAGAGCTGAATCACGGACTGACTCGATCATTGGCATGCAGTAACCAATGCCTTCTTCGCTAGGAGGTGACGTGGAAAACGTTGTGGTAAGCCAGCAAAGCTGTTGTATAATATCAACGACGAAGGCCTCCGGACCCTTGGCACGTAACTTCAGTGCCCCGTCCCGACATAGCTCAGCAGAGATTTCCCGTAACTGGTCGTGCTCTACTTGGCTGTAAGTAACACCACTGCGAGTAGGCTTATAAGTTGTTGATTGCATACCTTTAACGACTCTGGCCGTCGAGTCTGGCCGGTCGAGAACTTCTTGGATCACTTCCTGCAAGATGGGAAGTAAGATCTCTCCTGTGTCAGGCCATGTCCTTTTTAGGTAATCGAGACATGTCGTAGCGTAAGCATAGAATGCAGTGCCTGTTATTGTAACCAATGTCGACAACCCAACCCGTTGTTCAGGGAAATTGTGTTTGATGTAACCCAAGACACTAAGGTTAGTCTTAATAACAAATTCCCTCGACTCAGAGAGAAAACTGGCTGGCGTGTCACAAGGCGAGCCAAGTCGGCGGGTGTCCGCTACTCTCAAGGCTTCTTTGACATGATTCATAGAGCGTCTGGGGGTTGAATATAGATTTTCTCTGACAAGCAGAGAGAGCGACTCGAAGCTCTCATTGGAAATGAGCTCATCAATGATGTCCAAGAAATTTCGTAGTTGACCGAGGTAGTGACCCTCATCCACTGAACTACTCGTTCCGGTGAATTCGATAGAGTCGGCCTCGTTTTGTTCCGCGAGTGTTTCCGTAGCTCCAACATTGTTTGGGTGAAAATGAACAAATTCAGGGCTCGCGCGGTCCGACTTCATTTCCTCACAGAAATGAAAACAAATGTCTCCACTTGTTTGGTTAATCGCTTCTCTGACAGATAAACAAGATCCAAGATGCTTCATCTTTAAAGAATCGGCTGAGTAGGCAGTCAAAACGGTATTGAGCTGGGAAATGAAGCTTTCATGGCCAAGTCTTGCCAGAACCGACTTGCCCCAGGTGTGAGCGCCGCTTCTAGATGCTAGACACCGACCAAATCGCGTGGCAAATTCTCCTGCCGTACGGTCGTCAAGCGGCCTCGAAGATTGGTTTACAACGCGTAACGATGTGTTCCAGCTGGGCCCCCCGAAACCTGTCGCAGGACCGGAAACGTACCCGGAATCATTGCTGCTTTCTCCTGAGTGGAGTCCCTCGTGTCGCTTCTTATCATGTTGACGTGCAAAGGCCTTTCCACATACAGTGCAGAGAAATGGCCTCTCGTCGGTGTGCGTGCGGAGGTGGGCTCGGAGGTTGTAAGCACGAGTAAACTTTCTAGGGCAGAGAGTGCATTGAAATGTGGCAGGATATTTTTGTAGTCTTTTCACGGTATCATTTCCTTGCGAGGCCTGAGCGATGAAACGGTTTGAGTTTTCCCTGGGGGACAGTATCGAGTCATCGGGACTTTGCGATGGTGTTATCGGTTGCCCCGAGATATGTCCGGCTGCCAGTGGCAGTAACGAGTTATGAGCTGTACACAGTCAGATGTTTTCCCCCAATTTACTCTTGATTTCCTAGACGTACACGGCGAGAATTCGATGTCGATGCATGGCGCCAACTCGATGTTAAGATCCTCGATTTTAAGATTCTCGATTTTATCGTCTTCGTGTGAAGCATGGGCGCTTGATTGGCCATCTGGCTCGGGACAAGGGAGATCTGGCATAGCGGCACGAGGTGACAGGGTCGCTCTGTTCACTGGGTCTAGGGGCTCTTGGAGAGCGCGGGGTGTGCGCGTGCCAGAAGCTGGGGAAGCGATGAATGAGTTGCCAGGCTGTTGCAGGTTGTCGTGTGTCGTCGGTCTGGGTCGGTGCAACGGATTCTGGTCCGCTGCGTTGGCCGAGATGTCGTATCCAGGGGATGAAGCATACTCTCGCTGCAATGGATGAAGCGTCATTGGAGCCAACGGGGCTGGGGTAATGGATTTCATGGATTGTGAATAACTCGCACGTGCTTGGGCTTCTCTATCTGCTTTCGACTGTCGACCTCGCTTCTTTCCCGGCGGCGGCGGCGGCGGGGCGGCTGGCCCCAAAGCAGCTGCGGGATGAATGACGCGCGCCTGGGGCACAGGAAGAGGATCGGCCGTTGTTATCAGAGCTTGTTTCTTCGCGGGAGGGTCGGCAAGGTCGTTCATAGACTTGTGCTTGAACTTGAGGTTCGGCGGGGCGAATTTGGCCTGGAACATGTTCTCCGCGGCGTCAAAGCACTCAGACATGTTGCGGCCTGGAACGGTTAGAAAGGAAGGAAATGGGCAAAAGAGACGAAAGGGTGAGATTACCACATACCTCCCGGCATCTGCATCATTAACCAGGCCGGCTCGACATTATGCATCTTAATGAACTCGACGAGTGTAGCAATATCTATAGTGCTCGTCTTGATCATCTCGCTCAGCACGAAGCGCTGCAGGAGCGGGCCGGGTCAGCGGGAATACGGTAGCAAGACACTTAGGAACTCCCAACATACCTTCTCGTCGTCTGAGAGCGTGGTCTCCATGGAAGCAGCTGCGGGATGTCCATTGGGCGGCGGACGTGGCTGATCGGCCGTTATTATCGGAGCTCGTTTCGCCTCAGGAAGGTCGGTAAGGGCGAGTTTGACCTTGGGCATGTTCTCCGCGGCGCCTATGTACTGATACATGTTACGGCCTGGAACGGTTAGGAAGGAGGGAAATGGGCAAAAGAGACGAAAGGGTGAGACCACCACAAAAGCGCGCAAACGCTCGGAAGTAAGGCCCAAGCCGTATTTTTTGCCGAGGAGGCTTATCTGGAGTTTAGCTAAGGACCTGCTCTTTCGATACGTAGCTTTTTAAAAAGGGTGGCCTTTCTTAAGGCGTAAAAAACTTGATAAGGCGTTTATAATATGTAGCATGCGATGTGGCCTATGGATTGGGGCTGTAAGGGAGAGAGAGGGCGCGGAAAAAGAAGCCCCTCGTTCCTTAAGGTAAAGAAGCCTTTCGTTCCTTAAGGCAAAGAAGCCTTTCGTTCCTTAGGGCAAAGTGGCGCGTCGATCGTGGAGAAGTGAGGTGGCGCCAGGGGTATGGCTCAGCCCGTACGGATCGGCTAGTGGCCGGAGTTTACGAAGGAAGGTAGAACCTTTCGTTCCTCAAGGCATAGCCGGGTATGGCAGGGCACGGGAGACCGGTCCCGTACGGGGCCCGCCAATGCCTTTCGGAGCGTGTCTATCTGGCTAGGTAGTTGGCAAGTGTCTGTTCGAACTGTTTCAAGCGAAACTGCTCGAAGAGAAAGGAGGGCAACATACTGAGCTTTATAGGCGGAATGGTAGCCTCTGGGCAGGTGACTACAAGCGTTGGTAGCGCCTGCATCTGACCATTATTTTGCTTTTTTCAGGCTTAAAACGTAACGCATAGATCCTGCCAGCTAGCCATTGCGTCTAAAGATCATTTGCGTTGCCTCAGCTAGCTCAAGCCTCCGTGGCTTATTTTCTAAATGTACTGCTATATCACGCTAAAAATTAACCAATCAGATCCCATTAAACCGTAACAAGCCAGCGAGCGCCTAAATAATATGTCACAGCAGGCCTAGCAGCCTGGGGCTGGCACACCTTATGTAACCCACCCTCCTTACTTGAACCCCTTACTACCTTTATTCCATATAAGGGCCCTAGGCCCCTATCTATCCTTATAAAGGGACAAGAATCTGTTCTATTTTAACCCTACCCCATAGGAATAGATTGGTTACACCTAACTTAAGCCGTACCGTAATAATTTAGATTTTTTTACCTTAAAGTTACCTATAACCCTGATTATATAATAATGGAGCCCCGTAATAACGTTCTTATGGGCCGTTTCCAGTTCCCTCGGGTTTGATGACTAAGCAAGTGACCCCTATTCTGCGACAAAGAATGTTAAGGGAAAAAAATTGATTGATAAAGCAAGTTTTGAGTTGAAGATCGTAAGTGGATGAAAGGAAAACGAGGCTAGAAGTAGCAGAGATTAAAGTGATCAGGTGCTAGAGTAGGTTGGGTAGCTGAGTTGTGGGAAAGTAAAAATAATAAGATACGGGGAAGTAGAAGGTCGAGGACTGTAGATGGGAACAGCTGCTTGAATAGATCTTGGACGTTATCTGCAAAGATAATCCGCTTGTTTGGG